>CM046332.1:14097925-14618918 GCA_025403435.1 Artocarpus heterophyllus | reverse complement strand
TACACACAACAACAAAGAATGAGAAAACACCCAAAAAGCCCACATAGCTTCGGTGAAAAAATGTTGTTTTGAGAAGACAGCGATGAAGATGGGGATTTTTTGCAGAAGGGTATATGTGGCAAAGACGTTCTTTTTATGTGAGAGAGAGAGAGAGGAGAGTTTGTGTCTGTCTTTGTAAGGTGGGCTTGGTTGGAGGACATTTGAAGACACATCCATCCGTCTATCTATCTCCACTCTTTCCCATTCTTTCTTTCTTTTCTTGCTTTTTGTTTTTTCCTCCTCCTCAACATAAAAATTTTGGTCAGCTGGGCCATTGAAGAGAGAGAAAGTTTGGTCATAGGTATTTGGTGTGGACTCTTCCTTTGTTTTTTGATGATGGGAGGGGTGCGTTGAACTGCTACGTTTCTTTCTGTCTTTGGAATTGGATGTGGTGTTGTCTTGGGGTTTTTCTTTTTCTTTTCTTCTCTTTTTTTTTCTCCTTCTCAGAGATGAGAGAGAGAGGGAGAATGAGAAAGACATGGGAGAGAGAAAGAGGATGGGGTATGCTCAAAGAATAAAAAAATAAAATAAAGGCAGGAGATAGATGGATAAACAGGGATGCTGACTGTGCTGTTTTTTTTTTTCCCTTTCTTTCTATTCTATCCATGACGTGCTGTAGTAGTTATTGCTAGTACCTTATTTTTAGGCTTGTGGCCTTTGACGGTCTGGGATGGTGGTGTGTTTATGAATGATTCTTTGCATTTACATTATTATTGTTGTTTGAAGTCAAACTTCATGTCTATTTACACACATACCCTCTTTCTTTTCTCACTTTTTTTTTTATTTCATCATGACTTGCTGTACTTAAGAAGAGCGAACACCCAATTTGAGTTTTAGCAAAACCAATGCCAGTTTTTTTTTAACAAAAGGACGATAATGTCTTTGCAGGGTCAAAAGGGTGTGCGTCAACATCTTTCTTTATTGGAGGGCTGAAATAGTAAAATAAACTTTCCAGCCATTGACTGGAAGATGTGGCTTTCAGAGCTTCACACCTACCTTCTGCCCTTTGTGAGACCACCCAATGTGACCTAGTTTCTAGCCACTACAAATTGATGTGGAAATGTTCAATACACCTACTTTTTTTTTTTTTTTTGGGTCATGGGGCTTAAAATCACAGAACAACCCTTTTCCTCCTTCTGTTTAGCAAAAAACTAATTCTCCTTCGACACGATTATAATAATTTTGCCCAAAACAAAAATGCCCATTTTAGATATTCAATTAAAAAAAGGACCATTTTTATTGGTTATTTTTTTCTGCCCTAGCATTGGGTTTGATAGTGCGTACACTTTGGGTAATATGAGAGAGCCAGAGAGCCCTGTGGCTTTTCAAGACAGGGTGAGCACATTCTGCCTGTCACCACATCTTTTTTAACACTTTTTTTAGTCTTATCAGCAAGAAAACAAAAATAAAATAAAAACCCATGTGCCTTTTTTTTGTTTCAATGTCGATGTAGTCGAGAGATGGAGATGGTTTTGGCCGTATGTAGTGCCCGTTACGAGATTAAAAGATATGTTTAGAGAGAGAAAGAAAGAGAGAGAGAGAGAGGACTAAGGAGGCACTTTCCCAGTTTCCTTTTGCTTTTGTGTTTCATTGCTTATTAAATATTTCCAACATCTGGAGCGGTAGTCAATATGCGATGTCGACATTTGAGGATGGTAACAATAATTTTTATTTTTACCCCTAAAAGTGAAGGTGCTTTGGTTCTTTGCCCACACTTCTTTTCCTTTCCGACGCTGCAATGCACTTTTTAATCTGGTATTTATAGTTGGTTTGAAAGATTTGTTGAAATTTTTTTTTTTATATTTGTCTTCTTATACTTTATAGTTAAAGTTAATTCAAAATTTATATTTTTAAATTTTTAATCTCATAAAATATATATTTTTTAGATTAAATTTTATCTTTAATAATTAATTTTAACTTTTAAAATATCAAACTATTTTAAGTAAAAATATAAAAAATAAACATTTTAAAAATAAAAAGAAACAAAAATAAAAAAAAAACAAAACACCTAGTTTTAGGATATTTTATATATTTTAAAGTCAAAATTCAAGTATAAAGTTTTTTTAAATATGTAAAGTTCTCTTATTTTTCAATTTGAAAGTATTTTTGGCAATATTTTAGATCAATTTTGAATATTGATTAGAAAAATGTGTAAATTTATGTATTAAATCTAATCTCAAGATATAAATCGATGAGATCTAAAATTGAGGGTATAGTATTTGAATAAATTTAAAAAATGAGGTATAAAAAGGTAAATAATCATTTTTTTTTAAAATTTCATGAGAGAAAATATTGTGATAAAAACTAAGGCTGTACAAAAATCACCCTGCACCCACCAATAGCCCACGCTCGCCCCCGCGCCTGTGCCCGCATCCGCGTACGTATCTTAAAAAAAGCGGGTTTACGTTAGCAACCAACTGGAGGGCGGGTTGAACACGCCCACCAATGTATTCAGGTGGGCGGGTTTGGTTTTAAGTTTTTGAGGGCGGGTTCAACCCAAACCCACCCGCCCTATATATTTAAAAAAAAAACTTATCATTTATTTGATTTTGTTCTTATTTTAGAGATGATTGATCAATCCAACACTCTAAGCACGGGCTCGGCTGCCTCATGACATATTAGAAACTGGAAATTCTCCTATTATTTTGTGAAGTGATCAAAATTCAAATCAAGTAAGCTAGCCTAAAAAAAAAAGAACACTTGACTTTGTTCATCATTTCATTTGTAGCATTCTATTATTTTCAAACCCAGTGAATAGGCTTTAATCTTTATGGATTCTGACTTTGTTATCACCTCATCTGTAGTTGATGTTTCTTATTGCAGTGAATGATTCTGTTTCTTAATTTGTACTTTTGAATATGGTCACTGTCTTTAGACATCAAATTTGCTTGTTGTTAGGAATACTTTATGTATCAACATCTTATATTTTCTACAAATTTTTTCCACTTTTTAAAAAAAGGTCCAAAAAATTACATTGGCCAATAGCATAGGTCTAAACCGCCTCAACCCGCCCGCACCTACCCGCAACCACAAAAAAAAAAAAAAAAAACCGAAACCACCCGCCATGTGGTGGACGGTTTGCGGGTTGGTTAATCGTCAACCCGCCATCCAAAAAAAACCGCACCGTACCAGTCCAAAAATCGTCAAACCGTCCGCTGTTTACCCCTAATAAAAAATGGTTTAAAACCGTTAAAAATGGTTGAAAGGGGCTTAAGTTTCACTAACCAGAGTTTATTAAGGATGGAAATCAAAGTCAAATCTTACCCTTAAATGGCATGTCCAAGATTAAAATAATGCTAACAATAAAAGATGTTACAATTTTTTTTTTTTGCTAATTTTTTCCTTAAACAAAATTAAAAAGAAAAAAAGTAAAACAGCTAATTAATTCCTGAGCTGTGTCTGTCACTAATCGAATTTTCATATACCAAGTATTTGACACCAAAAATAAAAGCATACTCTAATAATTCTTGCATTCAGTTATACTTTATATTATACAACATCAAGTTGATAATTCATTTCTTCATGAAATTTTGGATTTGATTAAGATAAGAATGGAGAGAGGCAGAATAAAAAATTAAAAAAGCTGGTGAGTGTCACAATTTTCTTCTGTTAAAAAATATGTGATCGAGTGGTGACAGCCTAGTTGGTTGTAAGTCCTACCACTTTAATTATAAATTGAACGTTTGAACCAGGCTGAGCTTCACTTGAAAATGATGATATCTTTTTCTGTATAAAAAAAAATGTGACATAATTAATTTTTGGTCCCCCACCAGTTGAATAGGAAGCATTGAACGTCATAAACCCCTGTAGTTGATAGCTTAAGGTCCCAACAGAAGAAGTAAATGAATAAAACAATGTTGAAAATGATGCTATGATGAATACGACAAGAAGTTAGAACAGGTCAAGCAAGCGAAATTCCACGAAAGAGAAAAGAAAAGAAAAGTATGCTTGCACCTTTTGACAATTTTCCGTGAATCTTCAGTTCAGAGTCGATGAAATTTCAAACTGTGGAAGATATAAGGGATGAAAAGAAGAATAAAAGAAGATATTTCAGGGTTTCAGTACATGGTCAAACTTTTGTATGTGAGTATTATGCATTTTGTGGGGTGCCTAGGCAGATGGGCTTTAGTGCAAATGTTTTTGGGTCAAGCCTACTACATTGATATTTGGATAAAGAAAATCAATATCAATTTATTCCTAAAAAAACAGATAGATTATGTAATTTTTACTAATTTTTATAAGGGAGAAATTGAGAGATCTTTGAACGTGTAAGTATGATGTTTATAAGGGAGAAATTGAGTGATCTTTAGACGTGTAAATAAGAGCGGGCAGCGAGCTTAGAGGGCTACACAAGCTGGCCCATGAATAGGAAATTGAGGCTCGAATAATCCCTAAAGCTTTGTGGGTGAATTAAAAAAGTAAAAAAAAAAAAAAAAGTTACACAGGTGACGATGCTAGAGGATCAATTTGATAAATATTGCTTCTATGATATTATTTTGATTTCTACCACGTCTGTAAAAAAATTGAAATATACACTTTTAAGAAATTGAAAGAGAGAGGAGAGAGAAAGAGGCACATGGAGATAGAGGGAAGAGCATGAAATATAGAGTGAGTGAAGAGAAAGAGGGAGAGCTGGGTGGTGAGATTTTTTATAGGAATAATTTGAACATATTATATGTCTAAAGTAATATGAATAAAAGGTTTGAAAAAAAAAAAGATACAAAATGCTAGTAGTATTTAAAAAAATAGTATAAAACCTAATTTTCTCGGCAAGAAATCTAGGCCAGTCGGACCCAAATTCTTATGAAGTTCGAACGCACCGCCCAAGAGGCAGATAGGTCCAACACTTTTGGCCCATCCCATAAATACACCTATAGAGATCTAGAGTGATCCCTTCCTTTATGCCCTCATTAAAGATTGTATGATTTATGTTTTTCTTTTAAAGAAAAATAGTAAGGCACAAAATTAAAGAAGCCTTAAGAGGTAGATGCCTCATTTTTCTCAACCTTCTTTTTTAATTAATTCAAGAGAGAGCAACATTTTGACAAATGCCTAGTGTTTTTAACAAAAAGCAATCAGTTTTAGAATATAAGTACTACATTGATATAAAAATTTAACTTCTTGTTCTTTTTTTTTTTTTTTTTTTAACAACCGCGGGTCAAGAAAGTCATTTGGTTTCGATAAGGTTGAATTTAGAAATCGACTTTACTAACTCTTCTTATCGGAGTAGGGCCGACGTTGAGTCGCCAGTGCACATAAGATTGCCGACAATAAGATAGAAAATATGAATAAAAGCGAATAAGATAAAGTGCATGCTAGAAAAAATAACATTAATGCTAAACTTTCTCCTCGAATTGTGGCACTAATAAAAGTTAAAAATTCACATGCACAAAAAAAAAAAATGTACCTAGTTTATTTTTCTTTTTCAATGTCTAGTTACTTGCACCTCAACCAGAAAAAAAAAAAAAAAAAAAGAAGATTACGAGTAGAAGTGTAATGCTCATTATTACTTAAGACCTTCGGACAACATGTTGAGGAGTGAAAGTTAAAAATAATTTAAGGTGGGTTTAGTAAACTGGTTCGAATTAATAATTTAATTTAAGTTGTGTGATTTGAATTAGTGATTAAATTGTTATCCAAATTGACGTTTGAATGTGGTTTTAAGTTTTAATCTGAGTATATAATAAAATTAAAATTTGTGTTTAGAGAGATAGTGAAAATAGTTTTTGATTTATTAACAAATCTAATAAAATTTTAATGTTAATGATTCTAAAAATATGCAACATGGATCTTAATTTATTCTTCTCTTAACTAAAAACGCAATGAAAAAATAAGCATCTCAATTGGATATCAAATGAAGATGTTTTGATTTTTTTCCTCAAATACAGGAGAGAATTTCAGCTTTCACTGTAGTAAAGATATTCGTGTACTAAGAGTTTAAGGGGTCAAAACTCTGTCTTAATACTCATTTGATTTAAATTTTAGAAGAAATAAATACGTATCCAAAATATACTCGATACCTAAAACAAACATGCCCTTAATATCTTAACTAAAACTTACAAAGAAACAATGGCATTTTAATACATGAATTGGACCAAGGAAGGAAAACAATAACATGTTTTGTTTGTTACACCGGATTCAGACTAGGATTGTGATTGTTTATCCCAATTTTATGTTTGGTGGCAAAAGTTGATTGAACTAATTATCTTTTTGGTAGGAAAATAGTCCCATATACGAAAGATTAATAATCCCCAGAAAGGGTGGAATAATTAGTCCTAACTAGAATAGATCCTTTTTCCTACCCATGCTCCTATTTACTGCTTTATCAAGAAACCCACTCCTACAGGCATCGCTTGTGGCTCTTCCACCACTGTCGCTCGTCATCGACGTGACCCAACCCACCAGTGTTGCTCGTCAGATCTTCTCCGCCATCCACCCACGCCGTTGCTGTCCCTCATGCCCACCCATCTTTGCATCGCCTCCTGCAATAATTTCATAAGGAAGGGTGCTCATAGGTTTGATTGAAGAAGAAGACAGGGAGGAAAAAAAATCGTTATGGAAGATCCAAGCACAGGCCCCTCCTCTCATTTTTAATATTTTTTCCTCAATGGATTCAGATCTTTTTTCCACTTAGAATGGGTTTTAACCTTTTTATTGTTTTTAATTTTTTAATAAAAACAGTATTTTTAGAGTTTATTTATTATATTTAATAGAATAATTTTTTTTAAAAAATAGTTATTTAATTTAGTCTAATCTAATATATAACAAACAGACGATAAGATTTAATACAATCTAATCCGATCTAATCATCTTTATAATTTAATCGAACCAGATGTACCAAAAAAGCCATGGCAATGAATTAATTGTATGTGTACTCAAGAATTTTATGCGCGCTGCAAAGTCAAGATTCTCGAGGCATTGAGGCATGGCGTATCGTTAGAGCACATGGTTGATAAAGGCACAATGACTTAACACATGTGAAGATGACCAATCGCATGAGAAAATACAATTTAAGGGCTACAAGCCAAGCTGCTAACAATCAACAACCAAGATTTCTTTGTTACTCTTCCAAGACCATGAATAGGGGTGAATGCAAGGTAAAAGGTATGATTTTCTTGATTTCAATACTGAAATATGTCTCTTGATTTATGAACTTTCCTTGAAATTTTGAACTTAAGTGACGAGATTTTTCTTGATAAGAAACCCTAACTTTGAAGTTTCAAACAATTTTGGAAATCAAGAATCAAGCGGGTAGAAGTAGTCGAGATCTCGTTTAAATTCTCTAACAATTGATACGTCTATGGACAAAACTTTTTGATCAAAAAGCTTATAACTTGCGATAATGAAAATCACTAAAAAGAAAAACATGACCCAAGAATAGACACACAATTCTAAGATGGTTTTGCTTAATGAAATCAGGCCAAGAGGCGAGCTAATAAATTGATGCAAACATTGCAGATGTTGATGCTAATTCAACAACAATACGACAAAAGCGTTACATTTGATGAGATAAAAAACAAAAAGAAATGAAAGGTAATTGGACATTATGAATACGATGAATGAGAGGTTGAAGAACCAGACGAGACTGATTATTCATAATTCTCAGGGAGACAAAGAAGAAGTAGAATTTAGGATATGAAGGTAACAGAAAGAAGAAACAAAGAAATACGATGGTAAGGGAAAAGAAAATGTACAAAGAAACTGCTGAAATAACCCCAATAAAAAACTGAAGTATCGCATTCTGTATAAAATGTTTACAATATGGATGAAGACATTAAGAAGAACGTGGAATTCAGTTTAGAGGGACATATATAAGATAGATTCTTATGGAGATGGCAAGAACATATGCATGAAGCATGGCAATGTCACCATCTATTGAGGAGATTCTAAAGACTAAAAAGTTTCTATGGCTAGTGGAATTTCTACACGTTGAAATAAAGTGTTGATGCTCGAAACAACTGATGAGGATTTTTTTTTTTTTTTGGGGTTAAAAATGATCCCTAGAATGAATGTAGACCACTAAAATTCTAGATGAAGGCCATAAAAGGTTCAAGTGATATTACACAACTAAAAGTCTGTTTATAGCATAAAATAGTTAATTTGAATTTGAGTTTAACTCGAATCATAATCAATGTGGCATATGCCTACTTTTCAATAGGTAGGCCTCGTAATTCCATAACTATGTTGTGAATTCCATAAGGAAGTAGAAGTTTTAGAGCTTGTAAGTACAAAATTCTGCAAGAATTTAAGTGACGTTTGGTTTGATGAAATGAAATAAGAATAAGAATATAATGGAAGGTGAATAGGAATAGATTGAATGATGTCTTCTAATTCTATTTTTTGGTTGAGCATTGAAAATAGTAGAAGACACATAATTATTATATTTGGTTTTAATTGGATTGGAATAGAATAATAACAATTTGACAAAAATTCATTTTCGTTCAATCTTTGATAATATTTAAAATGAGTTTAAAATTAAAGAGATTATTTTATTTGATTTATAACTAAACTCTAATAATTAACTTTGTTAACAAAAATTTTAATAATTTATATGTGAAAAAATTATGTAAAATATTGTATAAGTACTGATAATTATATTAAGTTACAATAAAGTTAATATAATTAAATATATTTTTATATTAGGATAGTAAAATAGGCATTCAATAAAGCAAATAATAGGAAATTAAAAAGGTAATTTTGAGAGAGAGAATTTTAATTGATTCAATTTTTAAAATGAATTATCATTCTACTGGTTCACTTTAAAAATGACTGTTCAACCAAAATGGTTGAATAGCAATTCTATAGGAATGGTTATTACTAAGTCTATTTGTCCAACCAAACATAGAAATGAGTGGATTTAAGAATTGTTATTCCATTCCAACGGTCATTCCATCAAACCAAACGTTAGTTCAAGATTGAAAATTTTCCGTGACGCCTGAAAAATTCACAAGTTTAAATCTTGATTTAATCATGATTTACAAATATGAATTTTATCAATTAATGCACATTTTGAAAGTCTTAATAACTATAAGACTTTGGTAATTAACAATGTTATAATGCATAATTTTATGTGTAATGTAATGTTTGATAGTACACTTGGATAATTAAACATAATTATTCAGTGTGCTGAACTAAACTCTTATGATTCAATAACTTCATACTCGAGTTAAAATAAAGGCTTTCATAACAATCTCAATTAGAATATTTAAATTGAGATTTATTAAAAAAGAATTTCTGACTCAATATAATTATATGAAATTTTTACATGATATCAGTTTAGCAACAGAACGTTAGATCAATAGTGATCAACAACTCAACGCCATAATTCAAAAATGATGAACATAATATCAATGAATGCAAGATCGATCTTATATCTCGATAAAGGTCACAAGGCATAATACAAATTTTCTAAGCCATAAGGATTGTTAGAAATTTGAAAAATTACAATATCCTATATGTACACAGTAGTTATTTATATGCGTTAGAAATTACGTAGGTTTATTATACTAATAATTATAAGAAAAAAAAGTTCATCGAGTCCACAAGCATTTTACGAGCCTCTAAGGCAACTCAAGATCACATTATTTACAAATCCATATTATGACTAAGGAAAGTTTAAAAAAATCCATAGATTGAATACGAACCCATAAACGACTTTTTATTATAAGTAGTTCAAGTTTTACCTATAAAACACTAACTGTGCTAAGTTTAGAATTTAATTTAAATTGACTTATAAATAGTCACTTTAATTTACAAAAATAAATAAATTATGACCGTTATTTTTATAATAGAATTAGAATTCTACGATAGATTTAGATGATGCAAAAAAAAAAAAAAATCTATTAGGATGAAAAGGATTGATTTATTTGAAGATGAAGAAATGAAAGAGGTTTAGTCTCTTTTTCATAAGAGTGAAGAATTCAAGAATATTGACATACTTGAACTCTAAGGGTCCATTTGGTAAATAAATTTGAATTAGTGATTTGATTTGAGTTAGTGTGATTTAAATTAGGATTTGAGTTAGTGATTTGAATTGTTATTCGAATTGACGTTTAGATGTACATTAAGTTTTAATTTGAGTATGAAATAAAATTAGAATTTGTGTTTGGAGAAGTAGTGAAAATAATTTTTGATTTATCAACCAATCTAATAAAATTTTAATGTTAATGATCCTAAAAAAATGCAATATAGATCTTAATTTCTTCCTCTCTTTACTAGGAATATAGTGAGAAAAGAATCATTTCAATTGGATAACAAATGAAGAAGTTATGATTTTTTTTCCTCAAATATAGGAGAGAATTTTAGTTTTTACTGTAGCAGAAATATTCGAGTATTAAGAGTTTAGAGGAAGTTAGAACTCTGAAAGCTTAGATTCTTGAGACTCCAAGGATTTGGATTTTTAAGGAAACAAATACGTATCCAAAGGATTCTTAATACTCGAATCTAAATTTGAGTCCAAAAATCCAAAGAGTTTTCAAAACAAATAGTCCCTAAGTATATTTTATGATAATTATGAATATGCAAAAACTACAAGGACAGATGTAAGTTTTAGTTGTTAGTTTAGCATTTAAAAACTTAAGTTTACTAAAGATCGAATTCTAAGATTTGAGCAAATATCTTAATTACATATTATTATTATTCTTTTAAAAAAGTGAAAATAGTTGATCACTAATTTTTTTTAAAAAATAAATTGAGGTTTAGCATTTAAAAAACCAAATCATGAAAGCTAGGAAATATAGATAGATTCATGAAAATGATTTAAGGACAATGTGGAAATAACAATAAGATAAAATACAGTAAAAGAATTAGAATTTAATTATTTATTTTTAGAAAGACTAAGAATATTATAGTTTTAAAAGTATGACTACATGTACGTATTGATCAACCCAACTACAACATATTAGACTTTGAAGACCCATAACAATGTCCATAAATACATGTAAAAATCAACCAATCAAAATTAACTTTCCCTCTTCCTCCTACTTTCTCTCTTTCCTCCAATTTTGGTGTAGATTCCAGCGTTTATTTTTAACATCTCCAGCACAATGGATAGATCATGACGAGCTAAGTTCAATGATATGTTGTGCCTATCACAACTCCGCCGGAGTAGCCCGTAGTTGCCAATCAAATCGACAAAAATTCCCATTCTTTTCGGCAAGATTTCTCCATCGTTCAACATCTAATCAACATGATTTCAGTCTCTATAGACTCATATCGACAAGAGGAACAAAATCCAGTAGGTGCGCCCCCTTGATTTTTGCCAAAAAATCCTTGTCGGAGTTGCTCGTCGTCGTCCATCTCACACTTGTCGATCTTGCTATTACAAGCAGTGGTGAAGCACACCGCCAATGCCATTCGACTAAAAGGTCGACATCAAGCACTATCCCCCCATCAATTGCATGGTTCTATGTCCCAACAATGGAGATCTAAGCCACCATCGTTAATCATCGTTTGCCACCTCGATTTGTCGATTCTATCGTCGTTGAGGCATGCCACCAAGGGAAAACACTCGGAGGACCACATTGAATGAAACACTCAAGCCAATTTCATGGAGACTTAGCTGGAAAGCCAAGATCAAAGTTTCCCATTTCTACCGCCAACAGATCTTCGATCCGCATATATAGAGGTTGAATTAAGTAAAATTTATGCCACCATAAAACTGACGAGGTTGAGACTTATTGAGAGGCGAAACACCACCACCACCACCCAATGATCGGAGTCACCACACGTGCTGCAGTGAATGGCTGGGTTCTGGCGAACCATTGGTTGATCGATGATCTAAGACATTATTATTATTCTTATTATTACTATTATTATTTTGAAATGATAGTTAGTATTGTCATTGTTACAAGTTGTTGGTTTTTTTTTATACTTTATTAAGATTCCTTTATTTGTTTTATATGTTACTTTCTTTTGTAAAAAAATTTCTCATACATTAATCACAAACTTTATTAAAATTATTTAAAAGAAATTTCCTTTCACTTTTATAATTTTTCCCTTTAATGTCTTTAATTATTTTTATGTTATAATTTTACAATTCAAGCTTTATTATCCAAACGTCAATTTAGTTCAAACTACATTCTTCGTATGCAAATAAACACAAATTTAGTTTAGATTTTCTATTTAGACTAAAAGTTAAACTACACATTTAAGCGCGAATTTAGACTGCTGCTTAAACCACACAATTTGAACTTTACTTTTCAAATAATAAAGTTCAAACTAATATAGTTCAAACTAGCAAAATGAGGTGTAAGAAACTCAATCATTTAATTTTTTAAATTTAGACATTGTTGCCAAATACAGCCATTATTTCCAGCCCGATAAATGATATCTATAAACTAAAATCTGTCTAATTGGGAGTGTTCACAACAGTTTAGGCAGTTCTTTTCTCCAGACTACAGATCAAACCAAAAATAAATTTTATTTTTGGAGTTTTTTATAAAAACTAAATCACTCATAAGTAGTTTGAGCAGTATGAATTGGACGGTTTGAGCTTAATATTAAAAAAGTCTTCAGTCTTTGACAGTATTATAAAATGTCTAAAAGTTCACCGTTTAAAGTTTTAATACAAACTAAGAAACAAGCTAATAAGTTACAATAACACAAATCACAACCAAACTAAAAAGTTAAAAGTACAACTAAATAATATAAAATACAGTAATTTTTATTAGCACATGACACTTTGATCCTACTTTTTTTAATTTTAGCTAATCAATCCTTGAACTTTTAAACCCTTAGTAATTAATAGACTTACATCAAAATAAGCCCCAAACATAACGGAATCAGGTACATACTCATCACATGACCCTTTTTCAAGGGTGTAATGATATTTTCACTCATACAAAATAACTCCTCAACTTTTAATCAGTTATTCTAACCTTTCCACCTCTACCTTTTCATCGTCAACACTGCAACATCCACTTTTAGATTTTTTATTTCCATTTAACTACTCTAATCTCAAGCATGTTTCATTTATCAACAAATTGGAAAATGAAAACGTAATCACAAATCCCAATGGCCCCTTTAATTAAGCATAGATAAAATCTTCAAAATCTAGACTAGTAGGGATAATATTCAACTTCAAAGCAAAAAATTTACATTCTTTTTGGGGAAAATATTCAATTTCATTACCCCAAAAAAAAAAATCTAGGCCAGAGAGGACAAGATGGTGAGGGAGATATTCAGCGGGGTTAGGTGGCGACGATCTGGGGTCGGGCTGGGTTGGGGAAGTGGGTCGCAATATTTTCTAGGGCCAAGGTAATGAGGGCTTCGACGACAGTGTCAGTCTTATATGATTGTGACTGGTTTGCGTTTGTGATGGGCTTGAGCTAGTGCGGCGAAAAGGAGGTTTGGGATCGACAAGAAAGGATGGTAGGACGCTTCGATAGAGCTTTGTCGAGTTCTTGGTTCGTCTTAGTTGCTCGTGACGAGGCTCTACGGTGGAAGGGCAGTCTTGCGGGTGCAATGGTTCTAAGATTGATGGCCGAAGATAATATGTTTTTGCTTGTTTTTTTGGCTTTGTTGAAAGTTAAAAGATTTAAAGGATGAACAAGGACATTTTAGTCATTGTAACTTAAAATACTTCACGTGATGTGCACATGTATTTTTCCATGATATTTTTATCATATTTTGATAGAAAGGGCTTAATTACCAAGAGTTTAAGAGTTCAAGGATTATGTTGCTAAAATTAAAAAAAAAAAAAGAAGGGCTAAAGTGTCACTACCAAAAAGTTGAGGAACCACCGATGCAATTTACTCTATAAAATAGTACAACTAAATTCTAAACTTGAATTAAAGCTTTCCAGTACGTGGTTCTTTAACTTGATTTTGTTTTTTGGATGCTAATGAGTGATACACAATGTTATTTTAATGTGATTAAGAGAAAAATGTAATCATAGATTGTAGAAAAGTTTATCTTATATTTATAGAATTTCTTTTAATGAGCAATGAAATATATATATATATAAGTAATAAAAATTATCATATAAAAATATTTTAAAAATAAAAAGTATATAGAGAGGTTTGAAGGCGGCTTAAACATGCGATTTGGGTGATTTGAGAAGTCCAAATCACGAAATGATTTGTTTGGAAGCCCGATTCCAATTGATGGTTTTAGTTTGAACTGAAACTCTTGTTTGGCCCAATAGTTTGAGACACTCTCAATTAATAAATATATTCAAAATATCTCATATTTTCTGTATTTATTAATAACCATTTATTTTTGGTCAAGATACAATTAACAAATTAATTATATCTTTATGAGTGTAACCCACTATTTTAGATTTTAACAACATAACTCAAAATTGCAGCCGTAGAGTAAGTCAATTTTGAAATACATTATAAAATCCTATCTTTTAAAAGCCAACCTTATTATTGATTTAAATAGACACCCTTTGTAGGGAGGACGAAATCAAAGCACCACGAGGCGCCACCTAAATCTCACGGTGTTATGCTAATAGTGGAGACCGCAGGTTATATTGTCATATTACATTCTCCCACTTATTATTTTAATGTGTTTTATCTTATAAAACATCTTATGTTTCATAATTCTAGTAAATAAAAATAATTTTTAATTACTAGGTTATATTGTGTGTTAATATAATCCCATTCTATTTTACACTTAAATAAATTATCAAATTTTCTAAAAATCTAAATTTATTATGATTTGTCTAAACTACCCAACATTCAACAATTTATATTTAGATAACATAGAATTAATGTGAATTTTACCAAGTTTTAACTATTAAAAATAAAATTACATTATTTGGTTGATTAATAAAATAATTAAAATTAAAATTTTATAAAATCAACCTAATTAATTTTAATCTCATTAAATTAAGTCCATCACATATTAAATCATTTTATAAACAACTTTATAAAAAATGAAATAATATGCAAGTGCATGCATGTCATGTTACAATAATTAAAAGTCGGTATTTTACTAGATGACATGTTATAATGCATGAACATGCTATCATAATCATCACATGAAATAATAACATGAAAATAAAATAAATAATAGATTTTTGACCAAGTCCTTTTAGATAATTAAATTACAACCCATAAAAAAATGAGACCAAAAAAATTACAAAGGTCTTCTTATAATTACACATAATTCCTAGCTCCAATATTTTTGGTAGATATCTGCGCGTTGCTTATCTCGTAAAAACTGATGATTTACTTTTAAATTTGATGAGCCCAAGTTCATAACTGGGCCAGAAGTCCATTGGCTTACAGAAGGTAACCCAACTGACTTCATGTTCTACGTCAATTCACCTGCAGTGGTGTGAGGTCGCCTCTGGTGTGAATGTAAAGAATAACAAAAAAAGATTTTTGTGCATGACTTTATGCTGATTTCCCTTTAGCACGTTAATACGTGATTTCATGCTTAAATTTATTTTCTTCACGTTAAAGCGTGATGTGATGCTGATTGCCCTTTATGGTAATTTCTATTTTGCACTTCTTTTCCTTTTTGCACGTTGAAACATGATGTCATACTTGAAAGGAGAATTAAAGAGATAATAATAATAATAATAATAATAATAATAATAATAATAATACACAAAGCTTATACTCCTCATGAACTTACACAAATTTTATCTAATCAAAATGAAAATAAAACTTCTAATCAAAGGACCATATAATTAACAATCAAAAATCTATTTATAAAATAACTATTTATTACATGAACAAAAGTTGCAAAAATACAATGTGCCCACAAACATGCATTAAGAACATTATTATCAAAATAAAATCATGTTAATTAAAATTATATATGCTATAACCCGCTCTTATGCCATTTGTTGGAATTAAATACGAAATGTAGTAGAAGAAATAGATCACTGACAAACAAAATTTTTTGAAAACTTTGTTCATTAAAAAAAGATATATAATTTTAATTAATAATAGAAAGCTTGGAGAATTTTTTTACAAATATTTTGAAGACTTATCAAGGTATCTTAGCTTTTTTTTTGACACAATGATTTTCCAAGCCAAGCTTCCACAACGATGGAAAGATGAATGGGAGTTAAACTGTAAGTATAAATTAATCTCACACTTTTCTGGATCTGCTATGTACTCAACACATGAGATAGCAGCCCTTATTTTAAGTTTTTTTCTCTCTGATTATTCTATAAAAGTTACGTGAAAAAAATTGTAGAGATAACTGTTATCTCTATCTTTTTATATCTGAGCAGTTAGTTATTTTTTAATTAATTTAATTTATTTTAAATTTGAAATAACCACATATCAAATATATAGGAAGAGATATACTTTACATTCCTTATCTTTTATTTTATTTTATTTTATTTTGAAAGAAAAATCACGTACATGTTCAAAATTAAAAGGAACGTGAACCGTGTATGTTTGTTAAATAACAAACATGTACTGAACTTTCATTTAAAAATATATATCAAATTCACATATATATATATAATTATTTTAAATAAAGTATATATATATAAATTTAAAAAATCATATTTATTTGAGAATCAATTTTAAATTAATCAATTAATTATTTAATTTTGTGTCCTTGTTAAAAAAGGAAAAATGCAGTCCCACCATACATATGTTACATACAAAATTAAAATTATATTTAAATAATCTCTTTATTCAAATATTATCAATTAATTAATTTAAAATATATTTAATTAATCTCATTAATTAAATATAATTAATTAATTAACCAATGCTCAGTTAAATGTAACAACATTTATCACAATATATTATGTGTCATAGAGAACATTATTCTGCATCACATTAATCTTTCAAGTGTGACATAATTAAATTAAAATTCAATAATTTCAAATTAAATATATATAATTCATTTTTATGCATTAAATTCAATACAATGTTATAGAGGTAACATTGGGGACCTATGGACCTATAAACCAAGCTCTAATAAATTTTGATAATTAATTAGACTCTTTAATTAATGTGCCAAATCTATTAGTTTCAGTGTACTCTACAAAAAAATTGAAGCTAAACTCTTGAGATTATAATGGAAATTACTCAAAGAAAATTAGCGAGTAATCTGTCGATATAATCATTACATATAAGTCAGTCCTCCATAAATAGGTCTTAATAAGAGCTAGGTTCAATTTCTATTTACCTCTCTTATAACATCTTTATTCTTGAGTTCTAATAATTCTCTAATAAATAGTTAATTCACAATCTTATAAATAGTTAATTCTCTACTATTTAAACCTCGAATCATCACTTAAGAGAGCTATTTTTCCAACTTTCGTGAGGAAGAAATAGATTATGTATCTATATAATATTATTTCCAGCCATTTATTCTATTATGTTTCTAAGCTGTTAAGTTATGATCTATGTTCAGACAAATCTTATTATGCAAGTAAAAAAACATAATGTCATAAATAAGAGTCTAATAAAAACTCAGGATTAAGACTATCAAATATATGATCATCATGATGATAAATTTGAATACTCTATTTGTAATAGATAATTATTAGATATTTATAATTTATCTAGTTTAGTCCTATATAATCTCATTATATAAGATACCTTCAATCCAATGTCTCTACATTAATAACCCGAATAAGACTATCTCATTCCAAATGAGATTAGACCGTACTTGTAATATTTAATTAAAGATCTCAAACTTTAATTAATTATTAAGGACTATTTAGATTATTATCTATAAATTTTATTCTTAAGCATATAACACTTATATGCTAAATTTATAGTCACATAAATAATCATGAAATTTTCTTGATGTTTATTAAAATATTCATAATACATATAACCAACCAAAATAATTATAAATCTCATTTTATTTATTTATTAACAATATATACAATATCGTAGCTTATAGAGCACCAACCCTAACAGGTGAGACTACCTAATTGGAGTTTTGAAAAGCCCAATTTACACTCTTAAAATCTAATACAAGCATTCCTCCCCATTGGAGACAAACTAATCGTAGTAAATATTACATTTTTCAAAACTAATTGTAGTAAATATCATGTTTTAAAAATATTTGTAATAAATAGTAGATTTATAATATAAATAATGGTTGTGGGTAAGCTCAACGGCCCAAAAGCCCAAAGTCGAGATTAATAAGCAAGCCCATAGAAGCATGAAGTCTAGCAAAGTAAATCAACTAGAAGATAGCTCTCCTTGAGGTCGAGATAAACCTTAGTGAGAGAGATGTTGAGATAACAACATGACCAGGTTCATTGAATGTTGCATGGTGATATTGAATAGGAAAGTCAATAAATCTCCTCAAAATCAGGATATAACATTTAAACGATATTTAAGGAGAGGTCAACTACGGGATAAAAGGAAAGCAATTAAGATAATCGTGGAAAGGGAATATTCCAAAATTAACTATGAATTTATTTCCCATAATTAAATTATACAAGAAAATGTAACAATAAATATGGGTTAGAACCCCAAAAAAAGGGACACTAGTCTCTCATGCGGGTATTGAGTGCATTATAGTGAAATTCCCTCTCACAAGAACAGAGAGGAAACAAACAGCGTCTACACGCATTTAGTTGGCCAATCGGAGTTTGGATGAAGTTTGAGGCCGCATTCTTCGGAGCAAACCTCTACCTCCTATTCGAGAGGTGTTTTCTGAAATGAGACGTGAAGAAGTAAGAAGGAAAACAATGCTATACAACAAAGAAACCGTTCCTAACCTAGAAACTAAAGGCTCGCCCTTTGTATCCAGAGGTATCGACTCTAAAAACGATGGTCGTAAGAAGCCATAGTGCAAACATTGCAAAAAACCATGGCATACAAAGGAGACTTGTTGGAAACAAACTAGCAAACTGGAAGACAAAGTCCAAACGCAATGATTGAGCCTAACAAGCCACAACTAAAAACCCTCAGGAGTCTTCTAGCAACTCGGAGGCAGTCCCTTTCACCAAGGAGCAATTAAAACACTTGTACAAATTATTCCAATCTCCAAAATTGTCTTTGACCCCATCTTGTTCTATGGCTCAAAAGGGTAATTCTCTAACCATTGCATGTTTGAGTATCATTCCTAATTCTGTTGGTTCGTGGATCATTGATTCAGGTGCAACCGATCATATGACTGGTTGCTCCAAGTTGTTCTCATTTTATAGTCCCTGTGTAGGCAATATAAAGGTCAAGATTGCCGACGGTTCACTCTCGGTCATTGCCGGGAAAGAAACAGTCAAACTTACTCCCTTGTTAATTCTTCATGATGTTCTTCATGTCCCCAATACGTCTTGTTATTTGTTGTCCATCAGTAAAATCACTTCTGATAAGCAGTGTCAAGCTAATTTTTATTCATCTCGTTGTAAGTTTCAGGAATTGACTACGGGGAGGATGATTGGCAGTGCTAGGGAAAAGGATGGACTCTACTATTTTGAAAATGGATCTGATTCGAATGGACAATGTCAAAGTACTTGTTTAAATTCTGCTTTTGCTCTCAAGGATAGTGATATTATGTTATGGCATTATAAGCTAGGCCCTCTTAATCTTCAGTATTTAAAACAATTGTTTCCAAATTTATTTTGGAATAAGAATCCATCTTCTTTTCAATGCGAAGTACGTCAGTTTGGTAAACATCATTGTGCGTCTTTCTTCCCTCAACCTTTCAAACTAACCACACTGTTTATTGTGACCCATAGTGATATCTGGGGTCCATGTCGAACACCTATATTTTTTGGTAAAAAGTGGTTTGTAATTTTTATTAATGATCACATAAGATTCAGTTGGGTTTCTTTGATGAAAGAAAAATCTGAAGTGGAAGAAATTTTCAAAAACTTTTACACCATGGTACAAACACAATTTCAAAGACCCATTCAAATTTTACGAAGTGATAATGGTCAGGAGTATTTCAAAAAGTGTTTTGAGTCATTTTTTCCTTGAAAAGGGAATTATTCACCAAAGTTCTTGCATTGACACTCCACAACAGAATGGTTTGGCTGAAAGAAAAAATAAACACCTATTGGAAGTAGCTCAGGCTTTACTTTTTGCTAATAAGGTACCTAAATATCTTTGGGGGGAAGCGGTTCTTACTGCCACATGTCTTATAAATCAAATGCCTAATAGAGTTTTGAACTTTGAAACACCTCTTGATGTGTTTTATAAATTTTACCCAACAAATAGGCTATCTTCTTCTTTACTCTTAAAGATATTTGGTTGTACCACATTTGTTCATATTCACAATCATAATTGTGGAAAACTTAAGCCCCTAGTCACAAAATGTGTATTTGTTGGCTATGCTCCTAATCAAAAAGGGTATAAATGCTTTGATCCTATTTTCAAAAAAATGTTTGTTACCATGGATGTTACGTTTTTGGAATTACACTCATATTTCACGACTCATCTTCAAGGGGGACCCAAACTGAAAATTCGATGTCTCATGATGATGATGATGTTTTTCAAACTGAAGATACTCAAAATAATTGTCCTCCCACCTTGACCATTCTACCAGAAGATACTCAAAATAATTCTCCTCTCATCTTGACCATTCTACCTGAAAATTCAGATGTATTCATACCAGATGGAAGTAGACCCGGTGTTTTAGATACTAAGAATGCATGTTCTCCTACTATGTCATCTCATGATGATCATGCTTCACGATTTTTAACAAGGGAGCTACAAGGTCGAAACCATTTGATATTATCTATTTGAGATAAAAGGCAACTCAAAAAAACGGACCTTCCAATCCCTTGCACTACCTAGAATCTGTGATTCCTCCAGGTAATGTTCTTACTAAGTCTCCACAAAATGCTTAACCTACTTTATCTTCAAATTCTGAGTCTCCTACTTTAGTAACTGGGTCAAGTACCAATTCTGAGTCAAATAATTCCAACCTTCCCATAGCACACCAAAAGGGTGTGCGATCCTATACCCAACATCCCTTATCCCAATATGTGTCTTACAAAAAGCTCTCACCTCTCTTTCGTGGCTTTATTTCACAATTGTCTTGTATGGAGATTCGTAATAGTGTGCAGGATGCTCTAAAAGTCCCGGAGTGGAAGGAGGCTATTTTAGAGGAGATGACGGCCCTTGAGAAGAACAACACATGGGAGTTAATAGACCTGCCGAGAGGAAAGGCAGCTGTAGAGTGCAAATGGGTGTTTACTATCAAGTATAACTCTGGTGGTTACCTAAAACGATACAAAGCATGATTGGTTGCCAAGGAATTCACTCAAACCTACAGCATTGATTACCTAGAAACTTTTGCTCTAGTTGCAAAACTGAATACCGTAAGAGTTCTCTTGTCACTTGCCGCGAACCTTGAGTGTCCTCTACAGCAATTGGATGTTAAGAATATATTTCTCAATGGAGACTTAGAGGAAGAAATGTACATGGATGCACCTCTAGAATTTGATGAAAAGTTTGGTACAAAGGTGAATAGACTAAAGAAATCTTTATATAGGTTGAAACAGTCGCCAAGAGCTTGGTTTGAGAAATTTACTCAGTTCATTAAAATTCAAGGGTATTCTCAAGGGCAAGCTGATTATACAACGTCCATTAAACATTCACAGGATGGGAAAATAGCTGTGCTGATTGTGTATGTGGATAATATAATTCTCACTAGGGATGATGCATTTGAGATAAACCGGTTGAAAAGTTCTCTCTTCTTAACATTCGAGATCGAGGACTTAGGACCTATGAGATACTGTCTTGGTATGAAAGTTGCAAGATCAAAAAAGGGAATTGTTGTCTCCCAACGAAAATATGTTCTTGAGCTTCTTAAGGAGACTAGGATGAACGATTGCAAACCAGTAGATACTCCAATTGATTCCAATTAGAAACTTGGAGATGACAAGAAAGGTGATCTAGTGAATACAGCTCGTTGTCAACATTGCACAAAATCTAATGCAACATGACTGCACAAAACAAGTGGAAATTGACAGACACTTCATCAAAGAAAAGATTGATTGTAGAGCTATTTGCATGCCTTTTGTCCCTACTATGCAACAAATAGTTGATATTCTCACCAAGGGGTTGTTTAGGCCTAATTTTGGGCTTCTTGTAAGCAAATTGTGCATGATTGATATCTATGCACCAACTTGAGGGGGGTGTTGGATTTGTAGGAGCTAATAAGGCTATTCTAGGATTGTGAAACATGTGCATTAATTGTAGTTGTAGGAAATTGACTACTTTGTTGCATAGTTAGACTTTTAGTTACCTAATGTTAGGTTGCCTAAATTAGGCATAGAGTTGATTAGGGAATCCCACTAGGATTTGTTTTCCCATTAGCTATATGTAACACTATATAATGCCATGTACAATCCTTCGAATGGCAGTAGAGATTATTTTTCTTTCAGAAACTACATTTATCTTGGCATATATTTAAACGTATAAGCAAAAATGATTCATTTGGTCAAAGATATGGTTACAATGAAGAAGAATATACAATTTCTTGCAAAAGAATAGTCCTAGGTTCTTTACCCGACTCAAGAAAAACCAGAGCAAAATGTAAAATTCACTAGATTTAGAAAAAGAACATTACAATAAATCCTTATTGTCCAATGTAGTATCTACCTTTGTAACTTTCTACTCATCAGCTTGTCCAATGTAGTATCATGATTCCAAGAACTTGGTAGCCCAACTTTGAATTTTGTGTCAGTATTGCAAGTTGTTGTGGATGCATATATGGCCAAAGGCAAGACCGTATTTAGTTGCAGATTATATTCGAACTTTGGAACACCACTTCTGCTGAATAATTAAGCGGAGGATAACATTACGAAGCAATGAAATTAAAGTGAGATGTTATTTGAGCACATGTATAATAATGCTTTCTAAAGGGGCTGTTAATTAAACAATAACAAATATTACCTTCCAAACACAATATAACTTTGTATTGTAGGAGATGTGGGAACAATGGATCAAGAGCATCGGAGCCATACGATGAACAAGCATGGAAAGGATATGCATGGATGACCGGGGACATTATCTTCCGAGCAATCACAAAACCACGCAGCAAGGCATACAAGTTTTTATAGATTCTTCCAAAAGAATATCCAAATCCCCCTCAACGAATTACCACTGTCTTTGAAATAGCATAAGCAAGACCTTGGCGTCGTCCCTAATAAGACCTTAGTTTAGACAACTGGGAGCTTCAAAGCTCACCTGCATAAACATAAACTAGATCAGTTAAAAAAAAAAAAAGAAAAGAAAACAAAATAAGATAGCAAAAACTACATATTTGATAAGAAAGTACACTTTATATTTAACAAATTTAATGTTCTAATTCAATAATTTACTTTCCTATTACAAATGTAGAACGTTAGGACCTCAAGCACGCATCTAAATATTGACTATTGAAGAATCGAACAAAAGCAACTCTTTTCAATTTTTTAGTTATTGATGGACAACAAAATGCAGCTGTTTTAATTTTTTTTTTTCAATTTTTTCCTTTTAATATTTTCAAACGATAAGTTAAAGCACCTATTTTTTTTTTTTTAAGTCTCAGATGTACAAATTCGGAATTAAACAGTACAGATATAGTTTCATATATATGTGTTAAATGGAGGAGAGATAAAAAAATTAAAAAAAAAAAAGAGGAGAATACACATGATGACTTGTAACGAAACAAACTTCTTGTTCAAAACCAAGACAAAATTGAAAAATGAAATTACCTGAGAAGCCCTACACTTACCATCAATAAATACATTCGGAATGTGGGAAATCTTATGCCACTCTTGGCCCGTCCCTCTCTGACACCGTGGATTCAACAAAGGACATTTATAGATATACAAATAAGAAAGAGACGAGGGCAGCCCCTCTTCAGGCAAGCACTCCAAATTTTCGAAATTAGAAATTAGCAAAGATTTAAGGGAGTTGAGGTGTTGAAAGCCCAAGCGATTCAGGTCTCTAAGGTTTGGAAAACCCGCAATACGGAGCATTGTAAGAGAAGTGGGCAGTCCCTCTTCTAGCAAGCTCTGGAGCCCTTCCGAAAAACCAAGAATCAAACTTTTAAGAGAGATGAGGTGTTGTAAGCCTCGCTTCCCAGTATTCTCTTCTTCTTCTAGTGAGTTGGAGTTGTTATACTGGAGATTCTTGCAAAGCGAAATTTCCAACCTTTCAAGGGTGATTAGGTGTCGCAAGGAGCCCCTGCCTATGTCTTCAAGGCTTTCAAGGAATCTGATCGCAAGAGAAGTCAGAGACGTGGGTAGCCCGTTTTCTGACAAGCGCCGAAGATTTTCACAATCTTCAATTCCTAACTTTTTAAGGGAGGTGAGGTGGCTAAGGCCCTTTCCAAGGTCTTCTATTTTTGAAAGTCCTCTTAATTCGAGAGAAGTAAGAGATGTCGGCAGCATCTCTCCCGAAATGCTCTGGAGCTCTTTGCAATCTTCAATTATCAACCCTTCAAGACTAGAAAAACATCCACCATCTTCATGGACTTCAGGAAATGACCACTCTTGCCACTTTTCCATATCATTAAATTTTAGAGATTTTAAAGATCTAAATGCCTTTATATTGGAAGAACCACCATCATGGTAAAATTCAACACCTATTCTTTCCACACGAGGACAACGACCAATTTCAAGAGCTTGGAGAGCAGGAAGTTCACCAAGAGAAGGCAACTTACAAAGGTTGTGACAACTGTGTAGGCGTACGGCAACCATATTGGTATATGAATGGTCACCTAGCCATTTGGAGAATGCTTCACCTCTGTAACCGCTTATAGAAAGCCGTTCCAAATTTGTGTGAGGTTGGAGTGCATCGAGTACTTCTATATCTTTCTTTGAATTATCAATACCATCATCAGTGTCCCAGTCGTAGCGTAGCTCCTTCAGATACTCCTTATCTATTAAATTAGCCTCCCTAACATCTTCAACATCAACGTTTTCAAGCTTCAAGATTTCAAGATCTCCAGATAGATGACGCAACCCACTCAACTCTTTAATGTTAGAACCACCAGTTTTGCACGAAACAAAATCACTTAGAGTCTGCAAGTCTTCCAGATTGCACATGTTAGGCGGCATCTTCTCAAGAGGTACAACGTTGATATAAAGATGGCGCAACTTGACTAGGTTTCCCATTTCAGTTGGCAACTGAGTTAGTCGTTTGCACCATGATAATCGCAGTGTCTGCAAATTGTATAGACTACAAAGTGTATTAGGTATCTCTTCAATGGTACTATATGAAAAATCCAAGAGCCTCAGATGCTTCAATTTTCCAATCGAATGAGGCAGCACTCTGGAATTAACAAATAAAGAAAGGGCTCTTAAGCGCCCTCCTACTGACAACAATAGCTCCAGTTCCTGCCTTCCAGTACGCGATCTATGAAAGTGCGATGATAATTGTAAGCAACTACGGATGCTCTTAGCTGCAGATAAACCTTCAAAACTCTCTAAACCATCATATGCAGAATATGAAAAATAACGAGTCTTTTCAGGAAATTTGACCTTGTCTTCGCCGGCCAACCTATAAGAAAATTCACCCGATACAAACACTGCTAAATCTTGTGTGAGGTCATGCATTAAGATAGTTGACTTATTCGTACTCAATGGTTGGAACAATGACCTTGATATCAGATCCTGAAAATATGCTTTCCCCACATCCTCGATTTTCACCCTACTGTTTCCAGGTTGAAATTCCAAAAGACCTTCCGCCATCCATAGCAGTATTATTTCTTCCTTTCTATGTTCGTTCATTTTATAATCCTTAGGAAATATCGAACAATATGCAAAGCATCGCTTCAGATGAGAAGGAAGATAATGATAGCTCAACCAAAGAGAAGGCAAAACGTTGCTATTCTGTAGCTTCCATATGTCGTCGTGCAGTATCCCTTCCCATTCCTCTGGATCTGTCATCGAGCGTAGGAGACCAGCTAGAGACTTGACAGCTAAAGGAACACCCTTGCACTTCTCAACAATTTTCTTGCCAATCACATACAAGTCTTTATGTTCGTCCAAACTTGTATCCTTAAATGCATGTTGTTTAAATAACGTCCAACAATCATCATCGGATACTTTCTCGAGGCAATATGTTGGCATGTTTCCCAACTTGTTTGCAACATTGCCAATACGTGTCGTGATAATGATCTTGCTTCCAACTGCTCCAGATCGGATAGAACTTAGTAAGGGCTCCCAATGATCATAGTTGTCGTCCCATACATCATCCAGAACAAAGAGAAACCTCTTGTCCTTCAATTCCTCCTTTAACTTACGTAGAAGTTGATAGCCGCCCTCAATTTCACATTTTTTCGAGATAATCTCTTCTAGAATTTGCTTAGCTATTTTGGAAATATCAGATTCATCAGATACAATAACCCATGATCTGATATCAAACTGATTCTTAACTCGTTCATCCTCAAATACGAGTTGAGTAAGGGTGGTCTTGCCGATACCACCCATGCCCACTATGGGAATCACAGATATCTTGTCGCTACTATTGCCATCATCTGGCAACAATAGCTTAATAATTTTCTCCTTATCATCATGCCTTCCAAAAACAGACGAGTCATCTGCCAAAGGAGCAAGTAATCTTTGTGGAAGTCTACCAGTGACATCTTGTTTTAGACCAAGGTCATCCTTTTGTTTGACAATAAACTCCAGCCTATCAAGGATCTCTCCTATCGCTTGATCAAATTGAATGTAAGAACTAGAAATTGTGAATTCGAGTTTCTTAAAGCGGCTTGCAGATTTAGTTTCAATCTCGTACCTCAAAGTTTCATAGTTGATGCCGTCCAGCAACTCCTCTGCAGCACAAATGGCGTCTTTGAGCTCACAAAGCCACTGTCTCACATTTGGGTTAGTGAGTTGTTTCATCTCAGCATCATCCAAGACTTGATTAGCAGAGCACAACATGATCTTCAGCTTCTTGAGCAGCTTGCCATCGAGTTTCAATCCCCGGAAGAAGTTGAGGTACTCAGGAGAATCGAGCTTGTCAAACAGCTTCCCAAACACAGATGAGAGGAAAGCTCCCCCAACAAGTTCAGTAGCCATGTTTTGTTGATGATTTTGCAGTTACACAAAGAAGGATAGAAAAAAAGAAAGAGAGAAGAAAGAAAGGAAAGTTTGGTGAGATCTCTATAGCAGCTTACACGCAGGGGAAACACAGGAAACCGAAGTCCGGGGCTGTGCTATTGCTCTGTGAAAGAAAAGTTTCGAATGGTACTTACTGGACAGCTTGTAAATTTCATCAAAGAAAAAATAATCACTCCCGGGTAAAAAAATAATAATAGCTGGCAAGCATATCAAGGGAAACAATTAGCTGCAACTTGACAAACAAGAATTATTTTCTTAATTTCATCTACTCTATGTTTAAGAAAAAAACAAAACAAAACAAAACAGAACAGAGAGAGAAAATGTTGTTATTTCTGCCACTAAATGATGCGGTAAAAGACAAAAAAAAAAAGCAAAGTAAAAAAAATACTCAGTCCACACGCAAAGCAAAGCACAGAGATTTCTTCGAAAGTTCCTAGGAACCCTGATAATTGAATTTAACTCCGACTAGCCCTTTTCCCTTTGACCCAAATCAAATAACAAAAATAAACCGAGATTAAACAGGAAAAACAAAGCAAAACAAAACAGAGAGAGATGACGTTGTATTTGCAGCCATTAACTGGTGCGGCAAAAGAAAGAAAAATGAATACCCAAAGATAACGTGTAACATCCAAAATTTTAAGGGAAAAAAAGAGTAAAATAACATATTAAGCTAAATCTTAGTAAATAATATCATATGGTTTTCAAATATGTCATACATAACATATCATGATAAATTGATTTGTATCGCATGAGAAATTGAGAACAAAAACCTTAAAATACCCTCATCTTTGTATCTTATATATCTCTTACCCTCGTCTTTCACGGGCACCGCCACCGACCATGTAAATACAATATGCATCAAGAAATACCATTTTTATCGTGTAAATACAAAATTCGCCTATGACTTCGTTGGACCGCTGGTAGCTGAAAAATACAATATTTTTAAGGAAATATCATATTTACTATGTAAAAATAAAAATTCACCAACAATTTTGCTAAACCTCCGATAGGTGGAAAATACAATATTACCATATAAATACAAAAATACAACAGCGACTTTGCCAAACCACTGGCAGCTGAGAAATACAATATTTACCAAGAAATACCATATTTACCATGTAATACAAAAATTCACTAGAGACTTGTCGGACTGTCGGCGACTGGAAAATATAGTACTTCACTTGAAGTCCTGCATTATGGTGTAAATACAAAAATTCACCAGTGACTTTGTTGGACCGTTGGTGGTTGAAAAATATAGTATTTCACTTGAAAACTGTATTACCGTGTAAATATAAAAATTTATCAACGACTATGCCGGACAATCGACAGTAGGAAAATACAATATTTAGCAGCAAATACATTATTTACAGTGTAATATAAAATTTTTTTGACGACTTCGCTGAACTGTCGGTGATCGTATAAATACAAATTCATTGACGATTTATTCGGACCATCACCGATCGGAAAATACAGTATTTCACTTAAATTCCTTCTTATAAGCTAAAAGCCTCTGACATATTAACAAAAAAAAAAGCACTTTTGACCAAAACGTTATGGCCCTATTTGTTCTTGTTCTAAGAATTTTTAGAAATATTTTTTTACATTTTTTGAGACAAAAATTTTAAAAACACTTTTAGTATAATTTTTAAAAAATTCTCATTTTTCAAAAAAAAAATATTTTCACCTATTTTAAAAATAATACCAAACAGCCCCTATAGTTTTGGTCGACAATGCTCACACGTCAAACATTTCACACTCTTATATATAGTTAGATAAATTATTTTGCGCTAGTGTCTTTTCTCTCCTATAGGGTTTTATTCTTTTTCTTGGTGTGCCTCTCTCTTCTCTTTTTTAAAATCGCAGCCCGACTTTGCCTTTCGGCTGGCCGTAGGACCCTGGCTCTAAAGGCAGCTCTTGGCCTACGACAAACTTGGTGATGGTGTTTATGTTGGAAACTACAATCAGTTAGGCATAGCGGAATTTTTAAAAATTTTAATGCCAATATATTAATTCATAATTTAATTCATACACATGTTGCAACAATTTGTTTAACATAGTTGCATGTTTTTTCCCCTTGAAATGACACAGTTGCATGCTTAATTCCACCGACTTTCAATTTTTTCTTTACCTAGTTGAGTATCATGTGTGATATGTTGAGTGTAATTTTACAACTACCATACCTTAGTGAAAATTTTAATTATCCTGTAATTATCTTGGCTGGTAGTTAATATGCAACTAACACCAATGTAAGCCAGAATGAAACGATTTAAGAAAAAAGTTGGAGTTTTAAAATATACAAAAGAATATTATATTGTTAAAGTGTTACACCTCATTCTAGGAACCAAATCCATTTACGCGTGACTATATAATACATGAATATTAGGTTTTTTTTTTTTATATAGGAATATGCATGAATATTAGCTACTTCACATACATCATTACTATAGCTCAACATGTCAAACAGCACAAGATTGTTACTAAGGTCCATATATCACAATATTTCCGTTACATTTTTTCCCCTGATTCTTTTTTGCATTAATCTTTCTTCCGAGGTTTTTTGATAATCTAAACAATTAGTGTCGTCTTTATACTTGTAAGCAAACAATGTCGCTCTTATGGATAATATAATATATGCCCAGATTGAAAACTATAGGGGTTAAACGAATGGCAACTTGTGTAAGTAAAGATGAAAAAGATGATTAAAAAGACTGAAGAAGATGGGTTTGGCTATGCTATGCTAAACCCAACTCATATTTATTTCAATTAAGAGCCCAAATGGTAAGTCGTTTTTACAAAATCATCATCTGATTAACCGAATATGTAGAAGAGCAGATGATGATCACAATCATTACCCCAAGAACAGTCACAACCATCAGACAAAAGATTAATGGCTGGAAAAGAAAAGTTCGAACCGTCCAAACAACTTCTACGGTTCGGACTAGCTTTTTTACTAAAATGACTAAATAGGACGACTAAAAAAAGTAGAGGAAAAAAAAGTTGCAAAGTATGCTGCCGACTAAATCAAACAACATCGCATTTAAGGTCGAAAGAAAGAGCGTCGAACTACTCTATATCGTTGAAACTAAAAAAACTTGTTACCACAGGAATTAAACAATGTCTACATTAATTTTTTCTTTTTTTCCCTGCAAAGCCTCTCATACGCTATTTTCTCATATGTGCAAACTAAATTAATCACACTCTAATTGGCCTACTAAATTTGTTTTTCTCTCTCTATTTATACACATAAATAATATTGAACCATAAACATTTTTTTTTATTGAAACAGTATTTCAAATCCCTCAATTTTTTTGTCTATTTTTAAATCATATATTTTAGACGTCGCATATTAATTTTCATATCTAATTTGCCTGTAGAGGTAGTTTTTTCCAAGTAATTCTTATTTAAAAAAATTTTCTCAAGTATGCTCCTAGCTAAATATTTTTTCTCCTAGTCTTTTGAAATATTATATATAACTGCGGCCCCTATACATACATTTTTTCCAAGTATATTTTTTTCCTAATTATGTTGGTGAAATATTTCTCAAATGTGGCATGCTTAAACCTCTCCTACAGCCATATCAAATACTATTTTCTGAATTATACCTACTAACTCAGTCACAGTCTAATTTGCTTCACTATTTCTTTTAAAATGTGCTATACTTAAATGTACTTAAACAGTTGTTTTCAGAGAATATTAAATCAAGAAAAGGTAAATTGCACTCATCACCTTTAACTTATCGCCATTGGCAAGTCAAATATTGAATTTATAACTTTGAGAATTAGGATCTCGTATTTGAAAATCATTGTTAAGGTAATCTAATCAATAATGGACTTCAATTAATAAATAACTATTAGGGTCCAAAATGAAAAAGTTTAAAAATAAATAAATAAAAACTCCATGGTATAACTTGTCAACCAATGAAAAATTTGGTGTACACATGTGAACTATAACAAATTTCTAAATTAGTATGATTTTCAAAATATATATTTTGTGGTCCAAGTTGTCAAAATATATTTAAAATGTACATGTAAATAATCAACCAATAATTAAAACAAACTCTTTTAAAAAAATAAATCCACCTACTTAAAATTCAACAAACAAAATATGTCCACATGCGTTTAACTAGTATATATGTATATATATATATATATATATATATATTCATATTTCATATTTCATAATGTGTTGGTCAAGATTTGTTTTTTATTTTCAATATTTTATATTGAGGTGTTATTTTGGAAGACGTATCTTTATTTGATCTTCCATAATAATCGTAGTGTTTGATGTCAATATTGTAGTCAATTTGAGTGCTTGAAACTGGGAAAAATATGGTCATTAACCCAAAATATATTGTCCTCAAACGGGTAACTTCAATGATAGTACGATTATTGGTTGTTTTCATAGTTATTGGGAAAAAAAGGTCTTTCTTTCCCTTATTTATAGATTTACAACAAATAAAAAACAAAAAAACCTCAAGATCAAAATGTCCCCCTGTCTAGCCTCAGGAAAGCGCGGCAGTGCCCTTCTGCTGGTGCAGCTGCGTGTGTTTGGCTTCGCTTTGAATTTTGGCCCTACTGGGCGTTGCATGGCCGTATGAGTTTCACGGTGATAACTTGAAAGGCATAAATTAGACTCTACACTTTATAACATTTTATCCATTCAAAAACTAAAGAGCACTTAAAAAGAAAACTTATTACAACTTGCATTGTGAGTCAAATTATTATTTTGCTCTCACCAATAAACTTAATAAATATTAATTAATCAATGGATTATCAATTATTTGATCTTTTATTTTATTTTTTCCCTGTCAAACCCTAATCAATAAAAGGAAAACAATTTTCTTAACATCGCATTCAAGTTTCACAACTTGCTCATAAATGGTCTCAGATTAAAGTAACCCTATCAATCAGCAATTTTCCTAATTGGTCAAAATTGACAGTCCAATATTATTGAAACAACTAGCTGCAACTTGACAAACAAGAGTTGTTGCCTTAATTTCATCTACTCTACGTTTTTTTTTTTTTTTTTTAAAAAAAAAAACAAAACAAAACAGAGAGAAATAATGTTGTCATTGCAGCCACTAAACGATGCTGTAAAAGACAAGAAAAAAAAAAAAGTTAGCACGTAAAGCTAGGGGTGTACAAAAACCGCCCCGCAACCGCCGGCCGCCCGCCCGCAACCGCCGGCCGCCCGCCCAAAAAAAAGACTATGCGGGTTCAACCCGCCCATTGGCGGGTTCAACCCGCCCGCCTACATATGTTGGCGGGCGGGTACAGTTTTAAATTTTAGGAGGCGGGTTCAACCCGAACCCGCCCGCCTAATTTTTTAAAAAAAAAAAAAAAAAAATCTTAATCTAAACCTCTCCCACTCCTCATTCTTTAAAAAGAAAAAAAACATTTGACTTTGTTCATCATTTCATCTGTAGTATCCTGTTATTTTCGAACCCAATGAACAGGTTTTATGGAAGAACAAGAATTCTTGACTTTGTTCATCACTTCATATATAGTTGATGTTTCTTGTTGCAATGAATGATTATGTTTCTTAATTTGTTGTGAATATGGTTATTGTCTTTAGGCGTCAAACTTGGTTGTTGTTGAGAATGCTTCATACATTATCGTCTTATATTTTCTACAAATTTTCTTCACTTTTTTTTAATAAAAAAGAGCTCAAAAAATTATATTGTACATTAGTGTAGACCCAACCCGCCCGCACCGCCCGCACCCGCCCGCCCCCAAACCGAAACCGCCCGCCACTCCATGGGCGGTTTGTGGGTTGGTTAATCGCCAACCCGTCACTTAAAAAAACCGCCCCGCACCCGCCCAAAACCGCCTACCCGCCCGTTGTTCACCCCTACGTAAAGCAAAGGAGAAAAAAAAAAAAACTCGGTCCACATGTAACGCAAAGCATAGAGCTTTATTTGAAAGAAAGGAAAGTTTGGTGAGGTCTATCTTGCAGCTTACACGCAGGGTCAACAAAGGAAACTGAACTCACGGGTTGTGCCATTGCTTTGTGAAAGAAAAGTTTGGAAAAAGGTCGATCTACCATTCTTTATCCAATGGTACTCACTGGACAGCTTATTAATTTCATCAGAGAAAAGATAAATCACTTCAGGGTCCAAATAAATAAATAAATAAATAACATCGGGCTAGCACGTTAAGGGAAACAATTAGCTGCAACTTGACAAACAAGAATTATTGCCTTAATTTTATCTGCTCTTTGTTTAAAAAACACAAAACAAAATTAAAAAAAAAAACAAAAAAACAAAACAAAACAAAAGGGGGAGAGATAATGTTGCTATACTAAATGATGCCGTAAAAGACAAAAAAAAAAAAGAAAGGCAAAGAAAAAATACTTAGTCACATGTAAAGCAAAGCATAGAGCTTTATTGGAAAGTTCCTACAAATCTGATGATTGAATTCAACCCTGACTAGCCCCTTTTCCTTTTAGTTAAATCAAATAACAAAAATAAAATGAGATTAAACAGGAAAAAAAAAAACAAAACAAAACAGAGAGAGATAAAGTTGTTATTGCAGCCACTAAATGATGCGGTAAAAGACAACCAAAAGTTTAATTAGTTTGATCATGTATAAATTTAAATTATTAGTGCGTCATAATTTAAATATCGTTATTTGCGTTAATTAAATTTTATATATAAAATTTTGTTTCCATTTTGAATGATTTAGTTTTTCATTTAACATTTTAATTCTTGAAATTTCCACTATTTTTTTAAAAAACTAAATTCCATTGACACCCTTATGTTTTACATAAATTACAGTGACATCCCGTGAACCAAAACTAATCACGCTAACAAATAGTCAAAAAAATTATGGAATGACCCCTCTACCATGAGGGTTGACCATTAATCTAGTTTTACTTACATTACGGTGATACTCCTTGGACTAAAACTAATTATCCTAACAAACAAGAATTTATTGGCTTAATGTGATCTACACTATGTTTTTAAAACAATATTATTGCATCCACTAAATGAAGTGATCATATGATTGGTTGCTCCAAGTTGTTCTCATTTTATAGTCCCTATGTAGGCAATATAAAGGTCAAGATTGTCAACGGTTTACTCTCGGTCATTGCCGTGAAAGGAACAGTCAAACGTACTCCCTTGTTAATTCTTCATGTCCCCAATTTATCTTGTAATTTGTTGTCTATTAGTAAAATAACTTCTGATCAACAGTGTCCAACTAATTTTTATTCATCTTATTGTAAGTTTCGGGAATTGACTACGAGGAGGATGATTGGCAGTGCTAGGGAAAATGATGGACTCTACTATTTTGAAGATGGATCTTATTCGAATGGACAATGTCAAAGTACTTGTTTAAATTCTGCTTTTGTTCTCAAGGATAGTGATATTATGTTATGGCATTATAAGCTAGGCCATCTTAATCTTCAATATTTAAAACAATTGTTTCCAAATCTATTTCGGAATAAGAATCCATCTTTTTTTCAATGCGAAGTATGTCAGTTTGGTAAACATCATTGTGCATCTTTCTTTCCTCAACCTTACAAACTAACCACACCGTTTATTGTGATCCATAGTGATATCTGGGGTCTATATCGAACTCCTATATTTTTCAGAAAAAAGTAGTTTGTAATTTTTATTAATGATCACACAAGATTAAGTTGGGTTTCTTTGATGAAAGAAAAATATGAAGTAGAAGAAATTTCCAAAAACTTTTACACCATGGTACAAACACAATTTCAAAAACCCATTCAAATTTTACGAAGTGATAATGGTCGGGAGTATTTCAAAAAGTGTTTTGAGTCATTTTTTCCTTGAAAAGAGAATTATTCACCAAAGTTCTTGCATTGACACTCCACAACAGAATGGTTTGGCTGAAAGAAAAAATAAACACCTATTGGAAGTAGCTCAGGCTTTACTTTTTGCTAATAAGGTACCAAAATATCTTTGGGGGAAGGGGTTCTTACTACTACATATCTTATAAATCGAATGCCTAAGAGAGTTTTGAACTTTGAAACACCTCTTGATGTGTTTTATAAATTTTGCCCAACAAATAGGCTATCTTCTTCTTTACCCTTTAAAGATATTTGGTTGTACCGCATTTGTTCACATTCACAATCACAATCGTGGAAAACTTGAGCCCCAAGCCACAAAATGTGTGTTTGTTGGCTATGCTCCTAATCCAAAGGGGTATAAATGCTATGATCCTATTTCCAAAAAAATGTTTGTTACCATGGATGTTACGTTTTTTGAATAACACTCATATTTCACACCTCATCTTCAGGGGGGAACCAAACTGACGATTCGATGTCTCATGATGATGATGTTTTTCAAACCGAAGATACTCAAAATAATTCTCCTCCCACCTTGGTCATTCTACCTGAAGATACTCAAAATAATTCTCCTCCCACCTTGACCATTCCACTTGAAAATTTAGATGTATTCATACTGAATGGAAGTAGACCCGGTGTTTTAGATACTAAGAATGCATGTTCTCCTACTTTGCCATCTCATGATGATCATGACTCCATGAATTCTAACAAGGAAGCTACAGGGTTGAAACCATTTGACATTGTCTATTTAAGACAGAAGGCAACTCAAAAGAATGGACCTTCAAATCCCTTGCACCGCCTAGAATCAGTGATTCCCCTAGGTAATGTTCTTATTGAGTCTCCACAAAATGCTCAACCTACTTCATTTTCTTATTCTAAGTCTCCTTGTTGGGTAACTGAGCCAAGTACCAATTCTGAGTCAAATAATTCCAACCTTCCCATAGCACACCAAAAGGGTGTGCGATCCTGTACCCAACATCCCTTATCCCATTATGTGTCTTACAACAACCTCTCACCTCTCTTTCGTGGCTTTATCTCACAATTGTCATGTATGGAGATTCCTAATAGCGTGCAGATGCTATAAAAGTTCCAGAGTAGAAGGAGGTTGTTTTAGAGGAGATGACGGCCCTTGAGAAGAACAACACATGGGAGTTAGTAGACCTACTGAGAAGAAAGACAGTTGTAGGGTGCAAATGGGTGTTTACTATCAAGTATAACTTTGATGGTTCCCTAAAATGATATAAAGCATGATTGGTTGCCAAGGAATTCACTCAAACCTATAGCATTGATTACCTTTAAACTTTTGCTCTAGTTGCAAAACTGAATACCGTAAGAGTTCTCTTGTCACTTGCCGCGAACCTTGAGTGTCCTCTACAGCAATTGGATGTTAAGAGTATATTTCTCAATGGAGACTTGGAGGAAGAAGTGTACATGGATGCACCTTCAGGATTTGATGAAAAGTTTGGTACAAAGGTTTGTAGACTGAAGAAATCTTTATATGGGTTGAAACAATCGCCCAGAGCTTGGTTTGAGAAATTTACTCAGTTCATCAAAAGTCAAGGCTACTCTCAAGGGCAAGTTGAACATACAATGTTCATTAAACATTCACAGGATGGGAAAATAGCTGTGTTGATTGTGTATATGGATGATATAATTCTCATTGAGGATGATGTGTTTGAGATAAACCGGTTGAAAAGTTTCCTCTTCTTAACATTCGAGATCAAGGACTGAGGACCTATGAGATACTTTCTTGGTATGAAAGTTCCAAGATCAAAGAAGGGAATTGTTGTCTCCCAACAAAAATATGTTCTTGAGCTTCTTAAGGAGACTGGGATAAGCGACTGCAGACCAATAGATACTCCAATTGATCCCAATCAGAAACTTGGAGACAACAAAGAAGGGGATCCAGTGAATACAGCTCGTTATCAACATTGCAAAAAATCTAATACAATATGACCGCACGAAACAAGTGGGAATTGACAGACACTTCATCAAAGAAAAGATTGATTGTAGAGCTATTTGCATGCCTTTTGTCCCTACCATGCAACAAATATTTGATATTCTCACCAAGGGGTTGTTAGGCCTAATTTTGAGCTTTTTGTAAGCAAATTGTGCATGATTGATATCTATGCACCAACTTGAGGGGGGTGTTGGATTTGTAGGAGCTAATAAGGCTATTCTAGGATTGCGAAACATGTGCATTAATTGTAGTTGTAGGAAATTGACTACTTTGTTGCATAGTTAGACATTTAGTTACCTAATGTTAGGCTACCTAAATTAGGTATAGAGTCAATTAAAGAATCCCACTAGGATTTGTTTTCCCATTAGCTATGTAGCACTATATGATGCCATTTACAATCCTTCTAATAGCAGTAAAGATTATTGTTCTATCGGAAACTACAGTTATCTTGGCATATATTTAAACGTATAAGCAAAAATGATTCATTTGGCCAAAGATATGGTTACAATGAAGAAGAATATACAATTTCTTGCAAAAGAATAGTCCTAGGTTCTTTACCCGACTCAAGAAAAACCAGAGCAAAATGTAAAATTCACTAGATTTAAAAAAAGAACATTACAATAAATCCTTATTGTCCAATGTAGTATCTACCTTTGTAACTTTCTGCTCATCAGCTTGTCCAATGTAGCATCATGATCCTAGGAACTTGGTAGCCTAACTTTGAATTTTGTGTCAGTATTGCAAGTCGTTGTGGATGCATATATGGCCAAAGGCAAGACCGTATTTAATTGCAGATTATATTCGAACTTTGGAACACCACTTCTGTTGAATAATTAAGCGGAGGATAACATTAGGAAGAAATGAAATTAAAGTGAGATGTTATTTGAGCACATGTATAATAATGCTTTCTAAAGGGGCTGTTAATTAAACAATAACAAATATTACCTTCCAAACAAAATATAACTTTGTATTGTAGGAGATGTGGAAACAATGGATCAAGAGTATCGGCGCCATACGATGAACAAGCATGTACAGGATATGCATGGATGACCAGGGACGTTATCTTCTGAGCAATCACAAAACCACGCAGCGAGGCGTACAAGGTTTTATAGATTCTTCTAAAAGAATATCCAAATCCTCCCTCAAGAAATTACCACTGTCTTTGAAATAGCATTAGCAAGACCTTGGCGTTGTCCCTAATAAGACCTTAGTTTAGACAACTGGGAGCTTCAAAGCTCACCTGCTTAAACATAAACTAGATCAGTTAAACAAAAAAAAAAAAAGAAAACAAAAACTACATATTTGATAAGAAAGTGCACCTTATATTTAATAAATTTAATGTTCTAATTCAATAATTTACTTTCCTATTACAAATGTAGAACGCTAGCATAGAGGGAGCATATTAGGACCTCAAGCACGTATCTAAATATTGACTTCTGAAGAACAGAACAAAAGCAGCTCTTTTCAATCTTTTAGTTATTGATGGACAACAAAATGCAGCTCTTTTAAATATTTTTTTTTTCAATTTTTTTCCTTTTAATATTTTCAAATGATAAGTTAAAGCACTCTTTTTTTTTAAGTTTCAGATATACAAATTTGGAATCAAACGGTACAGATATTGTTTCATATATATAAGTAAAATGGAGGAGAGAACAAAAAAAAGAAGAAGAATACACATGATGAATTGTAACGAAACAAACTTCTTGTTCAAAACCAAGAGAACATTGAAAAACGAAATTACCTGGGAAGCCCTACACTCAATTACAATGAATACGTACATTCGTAATGTGGGAAATCTTGTGCCAATCTTGCCCCGTACCTCTCTGACACCGTGGATTTAACAAAGGACAGTTATAGATAACCAAAGAAGAAAGAGACGAGGGCAGCCCCTCCTCAGGCAAGCACTCCAGATTTTCGAAATCAGAAATTAGCAAAGATTTAAGGGAGTTGAGGTGTTGAAAGCCCAAGCGATTCAGGTCTCTAAGGTTTGGAAAACCCGCAATACAGAGCATTGTAAGAGAAGTGGGCAGTCCCTCTTCTAGCAAGCTCTGGAGCCCTTCCAAATGTCGAATAGTCAACGTTTTAAGAGAGATGAGGTGTTGTAAGCCTCGCTTCCCAGTATTCTCTTCTTCTTCTAGTGAGTTGGAGTTGTTATACTGGAGATTCTTGCAAAGCGAAATTTCCAACCTTTCAAGGGTGATTAGGTGTCGCAAGGAGCCCCTGCCTATGTCTTCAAGGCTTTCAAGGAATCTGATCGCAAGAGAAGTCAGAGACGTGGGTAGCCCGTTTTCTGACAAGCGCCGAAGATTTTCACAATCTTCAATTCCTAACTTTTTAAGGGAGGTAAGGTGGCTAAGGCCCTTTCCAAGGTCTTCTAATTTTGAAAGTGCATTTAATGTGAGAGAAGTAAGAGATGTGGGCAGCATCTCTCCCGAAATGCGCTGGAGCTCTTTGCAATGTTCAATTATCAACTCTTCAAGACTAGGAAAACGTCCACCATCTTCATGTACTTCAGGAAATGACCACTCTTGCCACTTTTTCATATCATTAAATTTTAGAGATTTTAAAGATCTAAATGGCTTTATATTGGAGGAACCACCATCATGGTAAAATTCAACACCTATTCTTTCCACACGAGGACAATCATCAATTTCAAGAGCTTGAAGAAAAGGAAGTTCACCAAGAGAAGGCAACTTACAAAGGTTGTGACAACTGTGTAGGCGTACGGCAACCATATTGGTATATGAATGGTCACCTAGCCATTTGGAGAATGCTTCACCTCTGTAACCGCTTATAGAAAGCCGTTCCAAATTTGTGTGAGGTTGGAGTGCATCGAGTACTTCTATATCTTTCTTTGAATTATCAATACCATCATCAGTGCTCCAGCGGTAGTGTAGCCCCTTGAGATACCCCTTATCCTTTAAATTAGCCTCCCTAGCATCTTCAACATCAACGTTTTCAAGCTTCGAGATTGTAAAATGTCCAGATAGATGACGCAACCCACTCAACTCTTTAATGTTAGAACCACCAGTTTTGCACGAAACAAAATCACTTAGCGTCTGCAAGTCTTCCAGATTGCGCATGTTAGGCGGCATCTTCTCAAGAGGTACAACTTTGATATCAAGATGGCGCAACTTGACTAGGTTTCCCATTTCAGTTGGCAACTGAGTTAGTTGTTGGCACCCTGTTAATCGCAGTGTCTGCAAATTGTATAGACTACAAAGTGTATTAGGTATCTCTTCAATGGTACTATATGAAAAATCCAAGAGCCTCAGATGCTTCAATTTTCCAATCGAATGAGGCAGCACTCTGGAATTAACAAATAAAGAAAGGGCTCTTAAGCGCCCTCCTACTGACAACAATAGCTCCAGTTCCTGCCTTCCAGTACGCGATCTATGAAAGTGCGATGATAATTGTAAGCAACTACGGATGCTCTTAGCTGCAGATAAACCTTCAAAACTCTCTAAACCATCATATGCAGAATATGAAAAATAACGAGTCTTTTCAGGAAATTTGACCTTGTCTTCGCCGGCCAACCTATAAGAAAATTCACCCGATACAAACACTGCTAAATCTTGTGTGAGGTCATGCATTAAGATAGTTGACTTATTCGTACTCAATGGTTGGAACAATGACCTTGATATCAGATCCTGAAAATATGCTTTCCCCACATCCTCGATTTTCACCCTACTGTTTCCAGGTTGAAATTCCAAAAGACCTTCCGCCATCCATAGCAGTATTATTTCTTCCTTTCTATGTTCGTTCATTTTATAATCCTTAGGAAATATCGAACAATATGCAAAGCATCGCTTCAGATGAGAAGGAAGATAATGATAGCTCAACCAAAGAGAAGGCAAAACGTTGCTATTCTGTAGCTTCCATATGTCGTCGTGCAGTATCCCTTCCCATTCCTCTGGATCTGTCATCGAGCGTAGGAGACCAGCTAGAGACTTGACAGCTAAAGGAACACCCTTGCACTTCTCAACAATTTTCTTGCCAATCACATACAAGTCTTTATGTTCGTCCAAACTTGTATCCTTAAATGCATGTTGTTTAAATAACGTCCAACAATCATCATCGGATACTTTCTCGAGGCAATATGTTGGCATGTTTCCCAACTTGTTTGCAACATTGCCAATACGTGTCGTGATAATGATCTTGCTTCCAACTGCTCCAGATCGGATAGAACTTAGTAAGGGCTCCCAATGATCATAGTTGTCGTCCCATACATCATCCAGAACAAAGAGAAACCTCTTGTCCTTCAATTCCTCCTTTAACTTACGTAGAAGTTGATAGCCGCCCTCAATTTCACATTTTTTCGAGATAATCTCTTCTAGAATTTGCTTAGCTATTTTGGAAATATCAGATTCATCAGATACAATAACCCATGATCTGATATCAAACTGATTCTTAACTCGTTCATCCTCAAATACGAGTTGAGCAAGGGTGGTCTTGCCGATACCACCCATGCCCACTATGGGAATCACAGATATCTTGTCGCTACTATTGCCATCATCTGGCAACAATAGCTTAATAATTTTCTCCTTATCATCATGCCTTCCAAAAACAGACGAGTCATCTGCCAAAGGAGCAAGTAATCTTTGTGGAAGTCTACCAGTGACATCTTGTTTTAGACCAAGGTCATCCTTTTGTTTGACAATAAACTCCAGCCTATCAAGGATCTCTCCTATCGCTTGATCAAATTGAATGTAAGAACTAGAAATTGTGAATTCGAGTTTCTTAAAGCGGCTTGCAGATTTAGTTTCAATCTCGTACCTCAAAGTTTCATAGTTGATGCCGTCCAGCAACTCCTCCGCAGCACAAATGGCGTCTTTGAGCTCAAAAAGCCACTGTCTCACATTTGGGTTAGTGAGTTGTTTCATCTCAGCATCATCCAAGACTTGATTAGCAGAGCACAACATGATCTTCAGCTTCTTGAGCAGCTTGCCATCGAGTTTCAATCCCCGGAAGAAGTTGAGGTACTCAGGAGAATCGAGCTTGTCAAACAGCTTCCCAAACACAGATGAGAGGAAAGCTCCCCCAACAAGTTCAGTAGCCATGTTTTGTTGATGATTTTGCAGTTACACAAAGAAGGATAGAAAAAAAGAAAGAGAGAAGAAAGAAAGGAAAGTTTGGTGAGATCTCTATAGCAGCTTACACGCAGGGGAAACACAGGAAACCGAAGTCCGGGGCTGTGCTATTGCTCTGTGAAAGAAAAGTTTCGAATGGTACTTACTGGACAGCTTGTAAATTTCATCAAAGAAAAAATAATCACTTCAGGGGAAAAAAATAAAAATAGCTGGCAAGCATATTAAGGGAAACAATTAGCTGCAGCTTGACAAACAAGAATTATTCCTTAATTTCATCAACTCTACGTTTAAGAAAAAAAAAAATACAAAACAAAACAGAGAGAGATAATGTTGTTATTGCTGCCACTAAATGATGCGCTAAAAGACAAAAAAGAAAAAGCAAAGAAAAAAAAATACTCAGTCCACACGCAAAGCAAAGCACAGAGCTTTCTTCGAAAGTTCCTAGGAACCTGATAATTGAATTTAACTCCGACTAGCCCCTTTCCCTTTTACCTAAATCAAATAACAAAAATAAACCGAGATTAAACAGGGAAAACAAAACGAAACAAAACAAAACAGAGAGAGATGACGTTGTATTTGCAGCCATTAACTGATGCGGCAAAAGAAAGAAAAATGAATACCCAAAGATAACGTGTAACATCCAAAATTTTAAGGGAAAAAAAGAGTAAAATAACATATTAAGCTAAATCTTAGTAAATAATGTTATATGGTTTTCAAATATGTCATACATAACATATCATGATAAATTGATTTGTATCGCATGAGAAATTGAGAACAAAAACTTTAAAATACCCTTATCTTTGTATCCTATATATCTCTTACCCTCGTCTTTCACGGGCACCGCCACCGACCATGTAAATACAATATGCATCAAGAAATACTATTTTTATCGTGTAAATACAAAATTCGCCTATGACTTCGTTGGACCGTTAATGGCTGAGAAATACAATATTTTTAAGGAAATATCATATTTACCATGTAAAAATAAAAATTCACCAACGACTTTGCTAAACCTCCGATAGGTGGAAAATACAATATTACCATATAAATACAAAAATACAACAGCGACTTTGCCAAACCACCGGCAGCCGAGAAATACAATATTTACCAAAAAATATTATATTTACCATGTAATATAAAAATTCACTAGAGACTTGTCGGACTGTCGGCGACTGGAAAATATAGTACTTCACTTGAAGTCCTGCATTATGATGTAAATACAAAAATTCACCAGTGACTTTGTTGGACCGTTGGCGGCTGAAAAATATAGTATTTCACTTAAAAACTATATTACCGTGTAAATATAAAAATTTATCAGCGACTATGCCGGACTATCGACAGCAGGAAAATACAATATTTAGCAGCAAATACATTATTTACAGTGTAATATAAAAATTTTTTGACGACTTCGTTGAACTGTCGGTGATCGTATAAATACAAATTCATTGACGATTTCTTCGAACCATCACCGATCGGAAAATACAGTATTTCACTTAAATTCCTTCTTATAAGCTAAAAGCCTCTCACATCTTAACAAAAAAAAAAAAAACACTTTTCACCAAAACGTTATGGGCCATTTGTTCTTGTTCTCAGAATTTTTTGAAATGTTTTTGCACGTTTTATGAGGCAAAAATTTTAAAAACACTCTCAGTATAATTTTCAAAAAATTCTCATTTTTCAAAACAAAAACATTTTCACTTATTTTGAAAATAATACCAAACGGCCCCTATAGTTTTGGTCGACAATGCTCACACGTCAAACATTTCACACTCTTATATATAGTTAGATAAATTATTTTGCGATGGTGTCTTTTCTCTCCTATAGGGTTTTATTCTTTTTCTTGGTGTGCCTCTCTCTTCTCTTTTTTAAAATCACAGTCCGACTTTGCCTTTCGACTGGCCGTAGGACCCTGGCTCTAAAGGCTGCTCTTGGCCCATGACAAACTTGGTGATGGTGTTTATGTTGGAAACTACAATCAGTTAGGCATAGCGGAATTTTAAAAAATTTTAATGCCAATATATTAATTCATAATTTAATTCATACACATGTTGTAACAATTTGTTTAACATAGTTGCATGTTTTTTCCCCTTGAAATGACACAGTTGCATGCTTAATTCCACCGACTTCCAGTTTTTTCTTTACCTAGTTGCATGTGTGATATGGTGAGTGTAATTTTACAACTACCATGTCTTAGTGAAAATTTTAATTATCCTGTAATTATCTTGGCTGGTAGTTAATATGCAACTAACACCAATGTAAGCCAGAATGAAACGATTTAAGAAAAAAGTTGGAGGAGTTTTAAAATAAACAAAAGAATATTATGTTGTTAAAGTGTTACACCTCATTCTAGGAACCACATCCATTTACGCATGACTATATAATACATGAATACTAGTTTTTTTTTTATAGGAATATGCATGAATATTAGCTACTTCACATACATCATTACTATAGCTCACCATGTCAAGAACACAAGATTGTTACTAACATCCATATATCACAATAGTAGGGTATTTGGCACGGTAGTTAGAACTATAAATACCGCAGCATGTGAGAGATTTACGCTGTAGCAACTTTTTTCTTTTTTAATGTAACTTATGAGAGTTTTACACTGTTCTTAAATGAAAAGTTAATTAGAACCAACTTTACCAAACAGAAACTTTCTTGCAAGTTCTTTAGTTCCACAAAGTTTATTAACGATCATTAATCAGTTGTGGATAATCAACTAACGAAAATTGATTTTAAAAGCTCACTGGAACGGTGGCGATTAAAAGTGAATGTTTAAAACAGTAAAAAGAACAATCTTCAATCATAAGACTCAACATTAGCTTCATGCATTCGTTGTGGTTTATTCAATTGTAAATCCAAGAATACGGGCACCATTTCAAACTCATATACAAAAATTGTTACCCTGTTCCATTTCTGATGTTATGCGACTAACTTCATATGTTTTCTGTCGTATGTCTCTAAACCATTCAGCTATTCACATAAATGAAGTAGTTCCATAAAAGGAGCGGAAGTACAAAAACATCATAGAGACTTTGGCAAGTTTGCATAATATTACCCTGTCAAGAACCACTTCAAATGACATTGGAGGGTAAAAGCGTAGAGTCAAGTTGGCTAATTAGGTTATTACTCCAAAAAGTAAATAGCCCAACTCAACAATTAAAATTGCAGCAGAAATTTATGTCACATTTGTTTTGGAAGGTCTAGAACGTCTGAAAGTCGAGACCGTGTCAAATGCCTATAAGACATGAGCCTGTTTACATATATTTGAAAACTTCTTAAAGGAAAAAAAAAAAAAAAACGAACAACAAAAAAGAGTTATTTAATGTAATAGGATTGTTAATAAGGATAAAGTTTGACATGACGTTGTCTTGTCAACTGAAGATTTAAGAATGAGATAGCCGAGATGCGAAACGAGAGCGAGCAGGCCATTGTTGTCTTGTAGAATGTTTGAGGTTTTGCCCGCATCAGTTATAAAAATTCCCTGTTAAATATAACCCCAGTAATATTTTGCCTCTCAGCTTTAAAATGTAACATTTGTTTTTTTCAAATTTCAAAATATAAGAATTTTTTCTCTTAATTTATGAAATTTTTTTAAAAAAGCCTATAATTAGTGAACTATTAAACTGTTAGCTAGTCACATAAAAGTGAAAGAAGATTATTTGTTTTTTTAAAGGAAGTTAAGGTTTTTTAACTTTTAACAACTAAATTTTAAAATTCAAATTAGCTTTAAATAAGAATTATCAAAATACTATTATATTATGCACCAAATCGTAATTATGTACTAAGTTTTATTAAAAGTTCTAACAAAAAAGTCTATTTTGTTAATATTTCGTAATTCGGGGAACACACGTTATGATTTAAAAATCAAAGGTACGACATTACAAGAGCTATAATTGAGGAAGAATTTTTCAAATTAATCCTAAATTTTATTTGGAAGAATGAGGGGAAATGTCAGACTTTAAAATATTATAAGTGGCAAATGTCTAATATATATTTTGAAATGATAGCAAATGTCATTAAGTAATTGTGCAGGCCAAAATACCTTAACAGCAGAGCTGCTTCTTTTTTCTCTTTTTCCTTTTTCTCTCTCGTGTCTCTAGAGGTGTTCATGAAATTTGTCAATCCATGAAATCTGTCTAATCCAATCCAATCCGAGGGTTTTGATTGGATTGGGAAGAGTTGTAGACTGGTAACAGATTAAAAAAAAACTTAATCCGAAGGTTTTGGATTGGACTACGGATCACAAAATTCTCAATCCGTCTAGTTTGTCAATTCGAAACCTATATATACACACACACACACATATATATATATATATATATATATATTATAATTTTGAATTGCTATGAAGTTTTAAGTACTGTTGATGAATGAAAAATACTTTATTTCAAGTTTTTCTTTTGTTTTTGTTTTTTTAAGAAAACTTGATTTTAAGTTTTATTGAAACTAGTCTGTCTAAATGACTGGTTGTAACAAATTTAATTTTATTAAACTTTTTTATATTACAGATTGTTTATGTTAATTTTTAGTGTTGAAAAAATTGGTGTCATGCCCCCAAACAAGGTGGTGATGTACAGTTTAATTAAAAATAAATAAGCAAGGTTAAACTTAAACTCTAATAAATTTAACTTTCATTTTTGCTAATATTATCGTAAACATCTTTAAAACAAAGTTAACAAAATTTAATATAAATAGGAATAATTTGGAATAAATTAAATATAATATAACAATGAAATTACTAAAATAACCTCGAAGACGTAGAAAATTAAAAGACCTACCAATTACCATCTAGGCCTTACCGGACCACACAGTAATGCATGCATAATCCAAACATAAATAAAAATAACAATCAGATTCTACTCCAACAAAATAAATCATAGTGCATTAATACTGTCTCATTATTGCATGCTTTGATAAAAACATAGGTAATCAAATCAACTCACGAGCACAACAAGTAATCCAACAGCAATCTACTCAATTGGATAATATGAACCTCCTGGGGAAATAAATAAAAGACAAGTAAAAAATCATGAGCGAAAGGCTTGGTATGATTTTAAATTCTAAAACAATATTTAATAATAAAACGGAAACAATATAGAAATAATAAACAATAAATGTTCATTTAAACGAGGAAATCTTACGATATGCTTCATATAATTTATCTCAAATTATAAATTAATACTTATTAAGTACATGGCCTAGAATGAAACACCACTAAAGTGGCCCGATCAGGGTTTTTGAGACCTACCCTTAGGTCACCCTCTACACAACTTGAACTCTGTGTGACACCATGCATTTAAAAACACAACAACCAAGAAATCTCACTCTAATTGGCTTTTGAAAACCCTTCAAACAATCCAAGGGCCAATAAAAATGAGATGCTAAATCCATTGCCAACATGAGACATCCCTTAAGCAGAAAAATCGCTTCCCCATTTTATGCAACACCACACCAACAAAATATCCAATTATAGCAACTAAAATTGTGGATCGTGGGAAATATTAGCTTTGAAGACTTAGGCAAGAAGAGATTCCAGATTATCCAAAATACGACAGGTTTTTCTTACCTACAACATGAACATACTTAAATGAGCTTTCGCTCAGCAAGTAGGAAATTAGTCTCGTAAAACATGATTAAAAATATTTTTTATAAAAATATGCATTAATATTTTATGCTTGCTTGTCAACTTGATTTATGCTTAATTACTTTAGCTATAACTTATCTTCTTACTTTGGGCTAGAGTGATGGTACCAGTTGTGCGCGAGTCTTAAGAAGCTAGGGTTTGCAAGGTCCCAACGACACCAAGTTCATTCATTACTCTAACATGGAGCCTCCCCATAGATCGAAAGGTTGGTACAACACCCTTAATTTGTCTTATTGTGTGTATGCAGTATGACTTATTACTACATGACATCACAATTTCGTAATTCATGAATCATAAATCATAATCATACTTGACATGAAGGTGCTTAAACAATATAATTTAAATATTGTATACATCACACATTAATCATATCATCATCATCGTCATAGCATTTCACATCATGTCATAGCATAACATATCACATCATAACATATAAAGTGTCACAAATCACTAATCATGCATTTTCATAAATTTTTTGAAAATATTTAAAATTAATTTATTTTTAAAAACTATTCATACTGTAGGTGAGATTCCTACTTACCTGGAATCTTAGTTGAATGGGTCCAGTTGTATCCATAGTCTACGCAGCATCCTCAGCAGTGCTCCTTGGGCGACTATGGATGGCTAGGAATGATCCATGGAGACTTATTATCGCTAAAAACATCATTCTGGACCTGTTATTGTAGTCTGAGTTGCTTCGATTTACGTGCAGTGAAACCGGATGATTTTTATCGGAGTGGAATTAGCTTGAACGGAAGTCACCATCGCGTTTAGAGCATCGAAATGAGTCAGGATGTTGTCTCAGATCAGCAATTGGAGGTCGGGAGCTTAGGACCTTAGGTCTGCTAGAGGCCGGCCATCTGTGGCAGCACGTGGGGCGCGTGCAACGGCTCTGGTGGATGGCGACGGCTGAAACTTCAGCTTCCTCCATTTTTACACCTCCTGAGTTGATTGGTGTGGTCAATTTGACCCAATTTGTCCTCCAACTACCCGGATCGAGGACAGGTTTCTCGGCCAAAATCGGTGGCTCTGATCTTCGTTTCTCGACAGTGGCTCAGCCAAATTGGCTTGGGCATTTCCTTCTCCATGGCTATCTGAGTCAATTGACCGTGGTGGTGCACTTCACCATCCTCAAGAACATCGAACCTGATAGGGGCGGCGGCTTGCCACGACGGGCACCGATCTCCTCTTTTTCGCGATGCCTCTTCAAAATTGAAGGCTCAAAAAGCTTCGTCGTGGGTCTTTAAGTCGATTGAGACCGATGGTGTGTGTCACCGCTGTTGGAATGGGCAACCCCAATCCCTCTCACAGCGGCGCACGACGGGCATGTAGAACTCCAGCCACCGACGATGGTTTCCAGCAATTGTTTTGTGCATTTTGCTATTCTCAACCGTTTGAACACGATTGTCTCCTCAATTTTGTCCAACGTTGCTAGAAACGGTGAAGTCAAACTCACCTAGGCGATGGCGGTGGGTGTCTTCCGTTCTTCGACCGGCAGTGGTTGTGGCATAAAATTGATGAAGGCATTTTGAGCCTCGCCTCACTCTGAGTGCTTTGGTACCGACGGTGTACCATACCGTCACTAGAGAAGGCAGTTTCGACGACAGCCCGACTGTAATGACCGAAAAAATCCATAAATTAATAAGTATGATTAATTGAGGATTTTTCCATCATTACTAAGCTAAGTACTTGAGAAAGTATAAGTTGAGCATTTATTAACACGCAAATTTGAAGATTTTACTAGCCATAAGACCTTAGAAATAAATAATGTTGTGAATGCACAAATTTATGTGCTTTATTTATGAAACATATAACAATGTAATGTCATGATAGTACATTAAAATAATTAAGAATAATTATTTAATGTGCTAAACTAAAAGTTTATAGTTTATTAATTTCATGCATGAGCCAAAAAGATGATGTTATTTGGCAAAAGTGAAATTTTCAATTTACTATATTGATGTGAAAAATTCCTATATGATGTCAGTTCAGTAAAAGAAACCCAAATCAATGGTAATCGTGAGCTCCATACCATAATTTAGAACATGGTGAGCATCAAGTTTAAGTGTGCAAGATTTATGACAATTTTACTACGATTGATCTTGGAATTTACGGAGATCATAAAGTAAGGTAAAAATTTTAAGGATCATTGGAAGTTCAAGAATTCCAATGTTTTGAATGTGTATAGTTAATTATCATACACATTAATAATTACGTAAAGTTCATTATTGTTGTTGTAATGACAATAATAATCATAGCCGTTGTCATAGTATTAGTGAAGAAGAAGAAGGGTGTTGATGGGGTCCACAAATGTTGATTTATTGCTAAGATGTGGACCCATAGATGGCTCTTTACAAGAAGTAGTTTGTGTTATATTCATAAAGCACGAGATTGTGCTAAGTTTGAAATTTTAAATTAAATTGACTTAGATAGTCAATTTAATTTACAAAACTTTTACAAAATTACAACTATTGTTTGATAATGAAATTTGAAGTTTACAATATGAAAATTTTTAATGAAAAGTATATGTTTTAAATTTTAAAGTTTTAAAAGTTTTAAAAAATATATATATAATAAATAATAATTATATCGAGCAAAGTTTTGAATACATAATATCATTTTAAGGATACATGCATACATATATATATATATATATAGATATAAATATGAAAATAGTTAATCATCGGTTTTGAAGACAAATGTATCAAAGTTTATTGTTTCAAAATTTAGTCAGAAAATCCATACAGTATGGATAAATTTATGAAAATCATTTTTATGTTGATATGAATATTTTAGTAACGCAGCAATACAATAAGAGAATTAGAAATTTATGTGATTATCCTTAGAGTGCAAATAAATTACAGCTTTTAAAAGTACAATTATGTTCACAAAAATTTAAAGTTACGGATCAGATTTGATCTACTCGATACTACATAGATCAGACTGTGTAGACAACAAAATGGCCTATAAATACATGACACAACCATAAAAAAATGGCCAATCAAAACAGCTCCCCCTTCTCTCTCTACTTTCTTTCTCCTCAAACTCAGTCCAAGATCCGATCACCATTTTTGACACCTCCTGCACCATCAGAAAGATCTCGAGTAGCTGAGTCCGACGGTGTGTTGTGCCACCCACAACTCCACCGAAGGAGGCCACACGCGCCTGTCAAAGTGGCAGAAAAGCCCATTCTTTTTGACATGATTTCTCCGTCATCCGACCTCCGATTGACACGATCTTGATGTCAACGAACTTAGAATGAAAAGACGAAGAGAATGGCACTGACATTATGGTACGATTCTCACCAAAAAAGCCTCGCCAGAGTTGCCCCATATCAGCCACCGCGCCACCACTAGATGCCGCCGTTCACGGTGGCATTGAGATACACTGTCGCTGCCATTCCGTTTAGAGGGCGACAGGGAGTAAAACCCCTCACTCAATTTCACGACCCAGCTGCCGTTCATCGGAGTTCCACCTCGGTCATCGTCAAGCCGATGTGAAGAACTTGAAATTGCCATTCTACCGCCATGGAGCCAAATTGATGGTCCCACAACCTTCAGAGAGGTACGGGGAATGTTTTGCCCATTCTAATTTCGAGAAACGAGCTCCGAAGGATGGAGAACGACATCTCCGTCGTGCGCCGCCGAGAGGGTAGGTGGGGCCGTCGATCTAAGCGGTGGTGACACACACCGCCGGTGTCAATCGACTCAGAGGCCGATGACTACCATGACCGAACTCTCAATTGCCAATTTCCATAGCGGGATGCCGGAGATTCGAGGAGCTGTCGTCGTCGTCGTGAGTCCCTCTGATTCTGCCAGGTGTGACGGTGTTGAAGAGCATCAAATGAGGAAAAATGCTCAGAATGCAACGGACTTTGAAATGCCTAAGTTGATTCGGCCGATCCATGGCCGGAGGACCACCGTCGGTGTCACCGGTTTTTCCCAAGTTTTGTTGTTTCAAATGGCATAGTTAGTGGTCACATTGTGTAAAATTGAGGCTACCATCGAACTCAAAAGGTCCAAGACTACCAATAGCTGAGATTACAGCTTTTCAAGGTCATCGGAGCCGCCGTACGTGCCCCACGCGCCGCCGCACGTTCCCCACGCGCCGTCGCGGGTGGTCAACCTCCGGCGGACCTCGGGTCCTAAGCTCCTGACCTCCGATCGACAATCTGAGACCTCCTCCTGACTCGTTTCGATGCTCTAAACGCGATGGTGACCTCCGTTCAAGCTAATTTCACTCTGATAAAAATCATCCGGTACTGATTACACATAGATCGAGACGACTTAGATTGCAGTAATAGAGTCTAAAATGATGTTTTCAACAATAATAAATCTCCATGGATCATTCCTAGCCATCCACAGTGGTTCAAGGAGCATTGCTGAGGATGCAACGTAGACTGTAGATACAGCAAGATGCAATTAGACCCGCACAGCTTGGAGTCCAGGTAAGTAGAAATCTCGCCTACAGTATATATAGTTTTAAAAATAAATTAATTTTAAATATTTTCATAAAATTTATGAAAATGCATGATCAGTGATTTATTACACTGTTATATGTTATGATGTGATATGTTATGTTATGACATGATGTAAAATACTATGATGCTGATGATATGATTAATGTGTGATGTATGCAATATATAAATTATATTATTTAATCACATTCAAGTCAAGTATGATAATGATTTACGATTCATGTATGATTATGATTTACGATTCATGAATTACGAAATTGTGATGTCATGTAGTGACAAGTCATACTGTATACACACAATGAGACAAGTTAAAGGTGTCGTACCAACCTCTCGACCCACGGGGAGACTCCATGTTAAAGAAATGAATGATCTTGGTGTCGTTGGGACCTCGCGAACCCTAACTTCCCAAGACTTGCGCGCAACTGGTACGATCACTTGGGCCCAAAGTAAGAAGATAAGTTATAGCTTAAATAATTAAGCATAAATCAAGTTGATAAGCAAGCATAAAATGCTCATACATATTTTTATTAAAATGATTTTTAATTATGTTTTGCGAGGTTAATTTCCTACTTGATGAGCAAAAGCTCATTTAAGTATGTTCATGCTGTAGGTAAGAAAAACCTGTCAGCTGCACTTGATGGGCAGTGGTGAGCGATGGACGAATGGTGAAGATGAAAATGAATACCGCTCACGCAATGTAATATTTTTGCATTATTATTTTATGAATTTATGCATGTTTTATTTTACTAAATTTCGTATGCTTACACTTTACGAAAATTATGTGCATATGAATAAGTAAATAATTTACGTAATTATGTTTTAAAAACCGAACTTGTGATTACGCAACCTTGGTCTAGAGAATTTTAAAGTTTAAAAATGTTGGAATAGATAATGCAACAAATGCACAAAATTTGTAAGAAAGAAAATTATAAGCTCATTTAGAATTACAAAGGATTATTGGAGTTTTACATTAAGTTAAGAAATGAATTTTATGAATATGTTTTTATGAAGTTATTATGAAAGTCTAAAAGAAAATCTTTAAGAAATTTGTATCTTAAACTTAAAAGTTAAGTTATAAGAAATTATGTTTTGTTTAGTTAAGAAGGTTTACTTTAAGAAAATAATATGATATTTTTAAGACGTTAAAATTATAAGCAAAAATATATAATAATTACTAAGAAAGTTTTAGAGGGCATTTAAATAGGATTTTATTTTAATATTTAATTTAAAATTGTCTTGAAAATAGTTTTATCTAAATTGAGAAATGTCTTTAAAGTAATACTTGCTAAATAATTACTCTTAAGTTTAAAAACGAAAAGTTCAAGAAAATTACTATGGTTATGTTTCAAGAAATTAATGTTATGAATTATGTAAAGGATCATGCTTTTAGAAATTATAACTATGTTAAGACGTAATGCTTATTATTACGTTATTATCACGTTTGAGAAGTTTATGTTATTATGTTAGGTTTACGAAATTAAGTTTTGAGAAATTACTATTATGTATTTTAAGGTTATATGTTAAGAATTCTTTATCAATAAGAATTCGTTTGTTATTAAGATTTGAAAAATAATATTACTTCCTCTAAGGTTTCATGTTAAGGATTCCACAGTAAGAATCCATTTTAAAAAAAATTTATCCCGAATTTTTCTACCTTATTTGTAAGTAAGTTTAAGTTTATGATTATGTTTAAGTTAAGTGACGGCCACGTAGGGCGGGTCATTACACCGACGATGGAAATGGGGGAACTCCGTTGAGGCTCTTCCAGTGAAAATTGTACTGTAATATTAGTGCCATTCTCTTCGTCTTTTCGATTTGAGTCTGTTGACACCAAGATCATGTCAAATGGTGGCCGGACGGCGGAGAAATCACGTCGAAAGATTAGGCTTTTCTGCCACTTTGGCCGGCGCATGTGGCCTCCTCCGACGGAGTTGTGGGTGGCACGACACACCATCATACTTGACTCCTTGAGATCTTTCAGATGGTGCGAGAGGTGTCGAAAATGGAGGCTGAATTCTTGGACTGAGTTTGAGGAGAGAGAAAGTAGAGAGAGAGGGGGGGAAATGGGCTAATCTAATTGGCCAGTTTTTTTTTTTTTTTTTGTCAAGTATTTATAGACCATTTTGTGGTCTACACAATTTAAACTGTATAGTATCGGGTAGATCAAATTTGATTCATAACTTTAAATTTCTGTAAACATAATTATACTTTTAAAAACTGTAATTTATTTGCACTCTAAAGATAATCACATAAAATTCTAATTCTCTTGTTGTATTGTTGCGTTACTGAAATATTCATATTGACATAAAAATAATTTTCATAAATTTATCCATACTATATGGATTTTATGATTTAATTTTTGAATCAGTAAACTTTGATACATTTGTCCTCAGAACCGATAATTAACTATTTTCACAACTATATCCATATTTATACATGTGTGTATATATATATGTGTATTATTCTAAGAAAGATATTATGTATTGAAAATTTTGCTCAATATATTTATTATATATATATATATCATTTATTTATCTATTTATTTATTTTTACTTTTAAGACTTTAAAATTTAAAACATATACTTTTCAACAAAATTTTTCATATTGTAGACTTCAAATTTCATTGTAAAAACAATAGTTGTAATTTTATAAACATTTTGTAAATTAAATTGACTATCTAAAAGTCAATTTAATTTAAAATTCCAAACTTAGTACAATTTAGTATTTTACGGATATAACCCAAACTATTTCTCGTAAAGTGCTATATATGGTTCCACATCTTAGCAATAGATCAACATTTGTGAATCCTATCAACGCCCTTCTTCTTCTTTACTATTACTATGACAACTGCTATTATTATTGTCATTACAACAATAATAATAAACTTTACGTAATTATTAATGTTTACAATAATTAACTATACACATTCAAAATATTGGAATTCTCGAACTTCCAATGATCCGTATAATTTGCTTGAAATTCTTATCTTTATGATCTTTTTAAATTTTGAGATCAATTATAGTAAAAATGTCATAAATCTTGCACTCTTAAACTTGGTGCTTACCATTTTCTAAATTATGGTATGAAGCTCATGATCACCATTGATCTGGGTTTTTTTTGCTGAACTGATAACATATAGGAATTTCCACATAATCTTAGTAAGTTGAAAATTCTACTTTTTCGTCAATTAATCCCAATTTAAATATTGTAATTGAGATTCTTATAAAACTCACTCCTTTGGCTTGTACATGAAATCAAAAATCATAAACTTTTAGTTTAGCACATTAAATAATTATTTTAATTATTTTAATGTACTATCATAACATTAAATTGTTACATGTTTCATAAATAAAACACATAAATTTATACATTTACGACATTATTTACTTTTAAGGTCTTACGGCATTAAGAGCTTCAAATTTGAGTGTTAATAAATTTTAAACTTGTACTTTCTTAAGTACTTAGCTGAGTAATGAGAAAAAAAATCTTTAATTAATCATAGTTATTAATTCATGGATTTTTTTAGTCATTACAAGGAACGCCCTTGCACTTCTCAACAATTTTCTTAGAGATGCAACAATGGGTCGGGGCCCGTGGGCCGGCCCGAGCCCGTCCTGATACAGTGATAGGTCGGGACGGCACGGCCCGACACTGTTCACGGCCCATCACGGCCCATAAATACTTGTGGGCTGGGCCGGGCCTATATATGTTGGCCCATGGGCCGGCCCGGCACGGCCCATGGAAAATCATGGGCTGGGCTGGGCTGGGCTGGGCCTGGGCCGGCCCGGCCCGGCCCGGCCCGTCTAGGCCTACAATGGGCCGGCCCACCGGCCCAGGTTGGGCCGGCCCATCGTGGCCCACAATGGGCCGGCCCATCCCAGCCCATAATGGGCCAGCCCACCGGCCCAAGTTGGGCTGGCCCATCTAGGCCCATACAGGGCCACAAGAGGCCCATTGTGGGCCAATTTCATATATATATATATATATATTTAGATATATTTTTTCATGTTCATTCACGGGTGAACATGGCTGAGTATGGCCTTCTCCAAATAAGTCATGTAAGGCTCATTGTAAGTCATGTATTGTCACATCAAAAGACTATACATTTAATATATATATTGTTTAATTCAAATAAGAATTAAATATTATATAATATATATACATGCCATATTCACCCGTGAATGAATAATTGAATATGCCATGAGATTTTCCCAATGCAATCACATCACAATACGTCTGCCAAGTTCTTTTTCTTCTCTTTTCATTTTTTTTTATTTTTTTATTTTTTCCTTGTAGGCATGCTTTGCTTTTGAGAAGTAAAGTTGAGAATCAGATGCTGAATCTGTAGGTTATGTATTATCACATCAAAATACTATACATTTAATATATATATTATTTAATACATGTAAGAATTAAATATTATATAATATATATACATACCATATTGAACACATCACATTGCAATAGGCCTGACAAGCTCTTTTTCTTTTCTTTGCATTTTTAAAATTTTTTTCTTGTAGGCATTGTTAGTATATGTGGAGCTTAATTATTACCCTGACGTAGATTACCCCTACGCAGAGGTTGTACGGTAAGGTCGACGTGGGGGTTGGAAGGGGGGTGGTAAACCCCCCTCCCGGGGTTGTACGGCCCCTGGGCAAAAATTTTATATGCAAGTTTATTTTACATAGGGGCAGTTTAGGTTTTTTATATAAGACATGCTTTGCTTTGGAGAAGTAAAGCTAAGAATCAGATATTAAGTCTATAGGTCATGTATTATCACATCAAAATACTATACATTTAATATATATATATTATTTAATACATATAAGAATTAAATATTATATAATTTATGCATGTCATATTCACCCGTGAGTGAACATGGCATTAGATTCCCCTATGCAATTATAAAGGGGCAGGCCTAACATAGAGGCTCAGAAGGAAGGCCTGCAATGTGCAAAGCTAAGACGTTAAGTCTTCAGCGAATTGTCTAATCAAGTTACACTTGAAAGAAAAAAAATTAAAAAAAAAGATTTAAAAATAAAAAAAATAAAAAATTAAACTTTTTTACCTATAAAGAAACGTAGAACATTCACAAAGATAATCATTCAACAAACTTCTAAAATCTTATGTGTTGTTTTTTTTTTTAGATTACTTAGAGTTCTTCAGAAAGGAAAAAAATGAAGGTATAATTTATTTCATTTATTGTTCATTAATTTTGTATTATTATAAGTTAATTTTATTGTGTAATTATTTTATTTAATTTTTATGTTACATTAATTTATTGTTATTTTTTATTGAAGCTATGGCATCATTACATATAGGGAGAGCCAACGTTTCACATTTGGTGATCAACGAAGAAGAACAATTTAATGATCTACTGGAAGAAATTGGAGTTGACTTACTATCTCAAGTTGATGGCTCCTCTGAAGTCACTCGTAAGGGCAAAAAGAAAATTCAACAAACTTCACCAGTTTGGAGTTACTTTGATCTCGTAACACGTACAAACGAGAATGAGGTAACAGAAGAGTGCGCAATTTGTGAAGTATGCAAACAAGATTACACAGGTAAATCCTTTTCTGGCACTGGTCACTTAGAGAGGCATCGCAAAAAATGCGAAGCTAAGCGTGGTGTAGGTGGTGTTGATTGCCGTCAACAAACACTTCAATTTAGCCCCGATGGTAGTGTTACCAATTGGTCATATGACCAACAAAGAGCAAGAGAATGGCATGCTAGATATTTGGCTAGTGCTCAACAACCAATTAGTCTTGCTGATGATCCAGCCTTTGAGGAGTACATTCAAAATGCCTATAATCCACAATATAGGCGTGTTTCAAGAACTAGCACAAGAGCTGACACCATGAAAGTTTTTTATTCAATGAGAGGAAAGTTAGTAACTGAATTTAATTCATTCACTGCATCTGTTGCATGCACATCTGATTTGTGGGAAGGTCGTACCAAAACTAGTTATATCTGTGTAACTGCACATTATGTGAATAAAGATTGGTCTTTTCAAAAAAGATTAATTGCTTTTCGACCAATGCCTTATCCGCATGATGCCAAGGCCATTCATGATGTCATCATGGAAGTTTTTGATTTTTATGGCATTAAAGAAAAGGTTTTGAGCATCACATTTGATAATGCATCTGCTAATACTGCTGCTATTAACCTTTTCAAAACAACATTGAGACCACAACATGGCGAAACACTTTTTCACCAAAGATGTGCTTGTCATATTATTAACTTGTGTGTTCAAGATGGCATGAAATTTTTTCAAGGTTATTTGGAAAATATTCGAACGGCCTTGGGTTACATAGCAAGTTCTGGCTCCCGAATTGAAGAGTTTGCTAAGCTTTGCAAAAGAGCAAGCATGAAACCCAGAAAACTTCCAACTGACATAGGACACCGGTGGAATTCAACATATTTGATGCTGAATGCATGCCTACCATACAAAGAGGTCATAACCGCGTATTACAACTTGAAGAATCCAACTGAGCTGCTTCAAGAATTTGATTGGCAAATTACTTCATGCTTTTACAATTTCTTAAAGGTTTTTTATGAAGCCACTCTCCAACTCTCAGGTGTGTACTATCCTACCTCTCCTCATACATTACATAAGTTGTACGACATTGCTGCAACCTTCGATATGCATAGAGATTTTGACATGTTTAAGGAATCTGTTGAGTTCATGGAGCAAAAATTCAAAAAATATTGGGAGCGTGTTCCACCGTTGTATTGCATAGCTGCTGTATTGGATCCGAGAGTTAAATTAGCTGGTGTTGAATATTTGCTTAAGGGTATAGGGGAAAAATTAAGGGTGCATTCTGACATCATAACCATTCAAAATGTGCAAGCAAAAGTTAACAACATATTTACTGCATATAATGAAAAATATGGAGGAGGCCAAACAATATCCCCTACACCTTTAGCAAATACTACTTCTGTTCCACATGGTTCTTCATGGGCAAGTATGATTAGCTACACAGGATTTGGTTTCGGTGCATCGTCTACATCTTCAACACGCAGTGAATTGGAAAATTATCTGGAAACAAATTTTGCAGCATTTATTTTCAATGAGCAAGGTGGTGGTCATGATTTCAATAAGTTTGATCTTTTGTCATTTTGGAGATCACAATCAAGAACTTTTCCTGTGCTCTCTAAAATGGCTTGTGATATACTAACCATACCAGTATCCACAGTTGCAAGTGAAAAAGTATTTAGTTGCAGTGGTAGAGTACTTGATGAACGGCGTGCACGTATGAGTGACGATATTTTGGAAGTAGTAATGTGCGTCAAAGATTGGGAGGATGCTCGTAGAAGAAGCCAAGAAGTTCAAGATGATTGGGTTGATGGCTTTGAAAATTTGGACATTTTTGATACTCCCACTGGGAGTAATACGTTGTAATTAATTATGAACAATATTTTTTTTATGTTTTTTTTTTTGTTTTTAGTAATTTCGTAAACATCTAATGTATAATTATCCCGATTGTACTCTTTTTTCCTTACCAAGGTTTTGTCCCACTGGGTTTTCCTTGGAAAGGTTTTTAATGAGGCAATCGTAAATAAAATATCCTTTTTTATATTTATCTTAACTATTCAAACTTTTATATTTATTAACTTGTTTAAAAATTAAAAAATTAAAAATTACATACTTAGATGGGCTGGCCCATTTAAACCCATGATGAGCCAAGATGGGCCGGCCTATTTAAGGCCCACGGCATGGCCCGGCACGACCCACGGCACGGCCCGGCACGGCCCACGGCACGGCCCGGCACGGCCCATATAAAACTAGCCCGCGGGCCGGGCCGGGCCAAGTTATTTTTAATATGGGCCGACCCGGCCCGGCCCACGAAATTCATGGGCCGGCCTGGCCCGGCCCGCGGGCCGTGTGGGCCTAAGGAGAACGGCCGGCCCGTTCTTGCAACACTAAATTTTCTTGCCAATCACATACAAGTCTTTATGTTCATCCAAACTTGTATCCTTAAATGCATGTTGTTTAAATAACGTCCAACAATCATCATCCGATACTTTTTCGAGGCGATATGTTGGCACGTTTCCCAACTTGTTGGCAACATTGTCAATACGTGTCGTGACAACGATCTTGCTTCCAACTGCTCCAGATCGGACAGAACTTAGTAAGAACTCCCAATGATCATAGTTGTCGTTCCATACATCATCCAGAACAAAGAGAAACCTTTTGTCCTTCACTGCCTCCTTTAACTTACATTGAAGTTGATAAGGGCCCTCAATTTCACATTTTTCCGAGACAATCTCTTTTATAATTTGCTTAGCTATTTTGGAAATATCAAGATTCATCAGATACAATAACCCATGATTTGATATCAAACTGATTCTTAACTCGTTCATCCTCAAATACAAGTTGAGCAACGGTGGTCTTGCCGATACCACCCATGCCCACTATGGGAATCACAGATATCTTGTCGCTACTATTGCCATCATCTGGCAACAATAGCTTAATAATTTTCTCCTTATCATCATTCCTTCCAAAAACAGAAGATTCATCTGCCAAAGGAGCAAGTAACCTTTGTGGAAGTCCACTCGTGACGCCTTCTTGTAAACGGAGGACATTTTTTTGTTCAATTACATACTTCAACCTATCAAGGATCTCCTCAATCTTACGTTCTATTGCTTCATCAAATGTATTGAAACAATTAAGAAAAGATTGGAACCTCTTTCTTCTCGATCTGCTTCTGGGTTTTGCTTTCTTGTGTTCGTACTGCAAACTTCGGTAGTCAATCTCGTCCAGCACATCTTCAGCGTCATACATGGTGTCTCTGAGCTCGAAAAGCCATTCTCTGACGTTTGGGTTCGCGAGTTGTTTTTGCTCCGCGTCATCCAGCACTTGGTTGGCTGACCAAAGCATAGTCTTCAGCTTCCTCAGCAGCTCTTTGTTCACTTTCAGTCCTCGAAAGAAGCTCCGCAGATCTCGGGAAGCCAGCTTCTCAAACAGCTTCTCAAACAAAGAAGAGAGCAAAGCTCCTACAGCGATTTCAGCAGCCATGTTTCGTTGATATCGCAGTTTCAGAAGGAAAAGAAAAGGAAAGGAAAATTTGGTGAAAACTCTCTATTGCAACTTCCAAGCAGCAGGGGAAAAGAAATGAAAGTTCGGCGTTGTGTTTTCGAAGTATTTCTCCAACGGAGTTAAGTGAAAGAGAAAAAGTAAAAAAATAATAAAAGTAAGAGAAAATATTATGCAAAATAGCTGGCTAGCATATTAGGTAAACAAAAGGGGGCTGTACATTAAAACAAGACAAAACAAGGGGTGTTTGAAAAAGTGTTAGAAACTGTTAGTTAAAATTATTTTTATTATAATATGTTAAAATTTTATATTATAGTATTTTTGTTTATTATTGTTATAACATGTAAGAAATTTATACCATTTATAATTAAATTTATGATGAAAATATAATTCTCGTCACTCAACTAAATAGCAATACAAGTCTCATCTAATCATATACCTTTAAAAGTGAAACAAATAAAAGTTGAACCAAGTTGGGTCTATAAACGAATATGTAAATTAATTAATAATGGAGGTTTCATTGAATCAGATACCTTTAAAAACAACAACAACAACAATAATAAAGAATCTTTGGGTCTGCCTTTTGATGTTGGTTTACAGCTCAAATTCCAAAATGAGTAAAATATACATACAATAAAAGTTCACATGTGAAGGAGGGATTTTTAAAAATGGCCTTATGGGAAAAATTTTTTGGACAAATGGTTTAAATTTTTTTGGACAGTTTTTGACATAAAAAAAAGATTTTTTGGGCATCAAAACGGTTTCAGTTTTTTTTTTTCATCATGTTGAGGTTATTTATCCTGCTATCTTATTTTAAAAAAAAAAACTAAGACAGTTTACCTGCATAAAAAAGTGTATTTTTTAATTCCAAAACAAAAGAACCATATATCCAATTAAGAATTTTTTTTGGCCCGTTCATCAAAATCTTCCCATGTGCATGTTCCCATGTTGAAGCTCGAATCGCAAGACCAATTAGAACGTGGCCAACACCACCAACGCGACATGTAGAGAACATTATCCTATTTTAATGTACAACAACTGGCAGGAAAGGGCACCTGCTTCTCCCTCAATCTTTTATTTTATTTTATTTTATTTTGAGAGCAATACTTCACAAAGATAAAAATATACTATCCACGTGAATATTGGTACAGAAATTTTTGAAAAAAAATGACATATTAGTGAAAACATCCCTAAAATTATATATTTCATGTATATTTTTTTAATATATATATATATATATTTACATTTTTGGATATATGATAAACATTTAAAAAAATACATAAATAAATAAAATTTGCATAAATACATTACATAAACTCAATATAAATCTCAATGACAATATATATACACACAAAAACTCAAGACATTATTAAAATTTCATGGTGATTTAAGCAATATTAGTGTCAGCTAATCTACAGGCGTACTAGATAATAAATGATATTATTTAGCTAAAAAATTGATAAATAAAATATAAAAATTCATCATCTACCCATATTTGTAGAATTTCTCGACAATTTCTCAAAATATATGCACAATAAACGTTCACATGTAAAGTTCGAATCGACCAATTAGAACGTGGCCAACACGACCAACGCGACATGTAGAGACGATTATCCTATTTTAATGTACAACAAAGGGCAGGAAAGGGCATCTGCATCTCCTTCAATCTTTTATTTTATTTTGGGATCAAATACTTTATGGAGATAAAAATGTACTATCCATGTGAATATTGGTAAAGAAATTTTTGAAAAATAATGATATATTAGTGAAAACATCCGAAAAATAATAGATTTCATTTATATTTTTAATATATATTTACATTTTTTTATATACGATAGACATTTAAAAAATATACATAAATAAATAAAATTTGCATAAATTCAATAGAAATCTCAATGACAACATATATATATATATATATATAAAACTCAAACATTATTAAAATTTCTTGGTGATTTAAACAATATTAGATGCTAAACTACAAGCATACTAGATAATAAATGATATTATTTAGCTAAAGAATCGATAAATAAAAAAAAAATACATCATCTACCAATATTTATATATTTTCCCGAAAGTTTCCCCACATTTTTTACGATAGCCCTGATATTTGTAATATATATATACACACACTACAATGCAAATTGAAGAAACAATATTTGCGAAGAAAGAAAAGGTTTAAATTTCATTTTTTTTCCTTCCATAATTTTTTTTTTACAAATATTGTAGAAAACCTCATTTTCTCAAAACTAATTATAGTAAATAACTTGTTTTCAAAATATTTATAGTGATTGTCAAATTTATAGTATAAATAATCCATTTACCTTTTTATTTATAGTGTAAATAATTATTATTTACACAATAAAGTAATATATTTACCCCTTGTCTATAATGTAAACATTTCTTATTTACTAGTAAGTTATTTATACAGTAAATCTAATATTTACTACAACTATTTTCAAAATCTGATGTTTATTTCAAAAAGTTTCATATATAAGACATTTCTATCATTCTTCTTTTTTTAATTATGAATGGCAATAAGTCTTAAGTTGAGAAAAAATGGCCCAACCTCTCTAGTTCATGTGAAAAAAAAAAAAAGTAGCTCATTTACACAACTGTAAGTATAGGACTTGGTGCTCGTTGAAGAATGGTAGATGGAATAGCCAACGGTGCTCGTTGGACGGCAAACAAATGAGTAAACAAAAGAACTCTAAGTTGAAAAATGAGTAAATAAAAGGGTGCCAAACTTTTTTTAAAAAAAAATGAAAACAATAACAATTTGAGCCTATAAACTAAATATTTAATGAGGTCCAACCAATTTCATACCATTTTTCTTCACCTAATCCTAATTAGGATAAGCTCAATAGGAGATGCAACCAAATGAGGAGGTACTTTTATAATATGCATTAAAGTGTTGAATAGGAAGAAAAGAAAACAATGACCCAGAAGACAAAATTTCGACTACAGTTTTTATTTTAAAAAGGTCATTGGTCTCTTTATCCTAAATATATTTGCTTGAATCATTTAAAATATTAGTATCATAACATGCTAATCTATAAGCATACTAAATAATAAATGATATTATTTAGCTAAAAAATTGATAAATAAAAAATAAAAATACATCATCTACAAATATTTATATATTTTCCCGAAAGTTTCCCAAAATATATATACAATAAAAGTTCATGTGTGAATCTCAAATCACAAGACCAATTAGACCGTGGCCGACACTACCAACGCGACATGTAGAGAAGATTATCCTATTTTAATGTACAACAAAGGCCAGGAAAGAGCATATACTTTTCCTTCATTATTTTATTTTGTTTTATTTTGGGAGCAAATACTTCATGAAGATAAAAATATACGATCCATGTGAATATTGGTAAAGAAATTTCCAAAGAAGAATGATATATTAGTGTAAACATCTGTAAAAATTATAGATTTCATGTATATTTTTAATCTATATATATATTTACATTTTTGGATATATGATAGATATTAAAAATACATAAATAAATAAAATTTACATAAATACATTACATAAATATAAGGGAAATAATGACAATATATATGTACACATACAAAACTCAAAATATCATTAAAATTGCACGGTAATTTAAGCAATATTAGTGTCATAACATGCTAATCTATAAGCATACTAGATATAAATGATATTATTTAGCTAAAAATTGATAAATAAAAAATAAAAAATAAAAAATAAAAAATACATCATCTACCAATATTTATATATTTTCCCCAAAGTTTCCCAACACCTCTTACAACAGCCTGAAATTTGTAATATATATACACACACATTATACAATGAAAATTGAGAAAACAATATTTGCAAAGAAAGAAAAGGTTTAAATTTAATTTTTTTCCTTCCTCTATTTTTTTACAAAAATTATAAAAAACATCACTTTCTTAAAACTAATTGTCTTAAATAACATGTTTTTAAAATATTTATAATACATGTCAAATTTATGACATAAATAATTTATTTACTATTTAGTTTATAGTATAAATAATTTTTATTTATATAATAAATAAATTATTTATTTATTTATAGTTTAAATAAAATATTTATCTATTTATTTATGATATAAATATTTTTTACTTATTAATTCGTAAGTTATTTATAATGTAAATAATTTATTTACGCTTTGATGAGATCTCAATTGCAGCTTACGCGCAGTGGAAACAAAGGAAACTGCTATTGCTTTGTGAAAGAAAAGTCTGGGTCAACAGGAAAAAGGGTGGAAGGCACTGAACAGACACAAATGGGGGCTACCATTCTTTTTCCAATGGTACTCACTGGACAGGTTGTTAATCTTATCAGAGAAAAGATAAATCACTTCAGAAAAAAAAAAAAAAGAAAAAAAGGAAAGTTTGGAGAGATCTCTGTGAAAGTCTGGGGTTGTGATACTGTTCTTTATATATTATTTTCTCCCAAATTAGCATAAATACGCTACATAACACACCCAAAAAAAAAAAAAAAAGGACCGGTCAGCACGGAAAAGGGTGGAAGGCTCTAAAAAGAAAAGTTGATGATCCATTTTCTTTTTAATGTTGCAAGTTAAAACTCTTATCCTATAAAAGACGAAAATATGTAAAACAAAAATTTAAACAAAAACACATGTCAAATTTATAATAGTTCACCTAAAAAATAAAAGCTATATTAATTTTTAGTTGCTATAAAATAATTCGCTATGATAATAAATGAGCTTACAAGAAAAAAATTACACACTCTTACTAAAATTCTTTCTAGCCTCTCATATCTATATTTTTTAAGTTACAAAAATAAATAAATAAATAAATAAGCCTTACTATCCAAATTTATATATTTACAAGAAATAGGAAACAAAAAAAGAACAAAGTGTCCTCGTGTTTAGCCTCAGAAGCCAGCGGCCACGCCCGTCAATTGGTGCGCCCGTGTGTGTTTGGCTTCACTCCAAATTTTGGCCTTACTAGGCGCTGAGCTGCCGTGTGAGTTTCATAATAATAATTCGAAAGCATAAATTAAATTCCATATTTTATAACATTTTATCTATTCAAAAATTGAAGAGTACTTAAAAAAAATTTTATTACAAGTCAAATTATTATTTTGCCCTCACCAACAAACTTAATAAATATTAATTAATCAATGGATTATTAATTATTTGATCATTTATTTTGTTTTTTCCCCTATCATACCCTAATCAATAAAAGGAAAGCAATTTCCTTTTTCTCATCATAAATTTTTCTTTATATTTTTTCTGTCTCTCTCACCCCTTTCTTTTTCGTCTGCCGCTGACAAATGGCAACATAAAAGAAGGTAAGGCTAAACGAAAAAAAAAAAAAAAAAGGTTGAAAAGTATGCTGCGGACCAAATCAAACAACATCGCATTAAAGATTGAAAGAAAGAGCCTGGAAGGGAACATCACTGCAACATCTCCTTTAAGTTTCACAACTATCTCATAAATGGCAACCATGTCAATCAGCAATTTGCTAACTGTTTAAAATGGACAGTCAGAATATTATTGCAACAAGTTGATCAACACCAAAGAATTAAAAAGAAAAACAAATTGATCTACTCCATATCAAGGTTGAAACTAAGAAAACTTGTTACAACTTACATTATGAGTCAAAAAAAAAACTATTGGCTTAATTTAATTAAAGAAATTAAATCTATGTAAGAGACTTTGTAATATGTTTCTTAAATATGAAAAGAAAAACATACATTTTTTGGAATTTTGGAATTAGTGTCTACCATCGTGAAAACTTAAAGCTACGGAGTTAAAATTTAGAAAAAGATATATTTGGAATAGAGACCCTAACGCCTCAGTGCTAGGTGCTCCAGAGATGCCATAGCGCTTGGTGCTCTAGAGGCTAGCGCTGTGGCACCCACTTGGCAAGTGCACCAAATACCATGTTATGAATTTGTGTCTTTAAAGTTATTCTAAACCGATATATTAATTGATTGCATATTTTCATACAAACATAAATATTTATTAGCAACAAAATCTGTTACACTGGTTGTATTACTTCAAGAAAGGAAGGACAAGCCTAGGCAGTGAATAAGAAGCTACATTACTTCACAAAAAAAAAAAAAAAAAATTACAAGCGTGTACTAGTTTTCAGAAATTACAGACCTTGGCTAGCAAGACAAACGACAACAAATACAGCTCGAATGATATCGTTTAAAAAAAACTTTATTCGTTTTCTTTCTTTATTTTTTTTTCTTTTTAACACTTCAAATTTCCCTACCTCATGCCCCTAAAACACCCTTTAGTAATCTTCACAATTTGATCTACTTTTGGTTATTAAACAACGCCATGTCACCTTTAGGAAATGATTTAGATTTTGTGAGAGAATTTTCCCCTAACATATAAACAGGGGCCTGTCAAAAGAATCAAGATCTATTGTTTTATTTTTCTGTACTCTTAGTTGTCCCCTTTAGTAAAATTATGACACCTAGAAGAATTGCACAATTAATTTTGATATCTAGATACTATTTATGTGCTTAGGTTGTTAAGTTTGAATGATACGTTGAATAAATATTAGAGGGATAGCCAAGAAGAAAGGAAAATAGGATAACAGATCTTGACTCCTATAAGATACAGAGCTATCAAATGTAATAACATATATGTTTGTACATTATATATAATAATATATATTTTTAAATAGGATTAATTACATAGTTATACTGCCTAGTTTTAACTATTTTTCAATCAATCCATTTGTTTTTAAAAACTAGAAAGATGTCCATTAAATTTAAAAAACTTGTTTCAATTTCATCCCTATAAATAGGTAAAATTAGGCAAAATGATATAATTACCTTTAAATAGTTATGAAAAATATTTATAGATTTAAAAACATAAAAACTTCTAAAATAAAGCATCATTTAAAAAAAAAAGAACGCAAGTTTTATGGCCTTTTGAATGTTGAAATATTTTTTAATAAAATTTCTTAAGAAGAAAAATATATTTTAAAAACAAATTCAACTTAATTAAGGATATCTTTGTCCTATCTCCATATTTTTTTTGTCCAAAAAGTCTTGAGAGATAAAATTGAAATATTTTTCACAAATTCAAAGGATACATCTATGGTTTTTTTAACAGAGAGAGAGATTGAAAAATAATAAAAACAATGAGGTATACTTATATAATTGACCCTTTTAAATATATATAAATATATTTATATATGTTGACAAAGTCTCAAATGTGACACCTAAACCAATTAAGAACTTGTAATATTTACTGTTTATCATTGTAATACCATTCAGGCATTCGTGTTACACTCAACGTCGTAAGTGTTGACTTACCTTCATTCAGTGTTGCATGAAAGTAAACTAAAAATTACACGCACATTGTAACCATGTTACAATTGGGAAAGAAAAGTGTTAAGAGTGCCTCACTAAAGATATTTCATATATGTATTATTATTTGGGCATCCTCTACCATCTGGAGGTTCAGACCGTCCGGAACTAATGTGGCAGGGTTTCTGTAAAGCAGGATTGATATTTTCTTTTTTTTATCTTTTCTTTGCTTATAATGCCTGGTTTTTTTATTGTATGTTTTGTTTTGTTGACCTGGAATTGGCTGTTAAAGAATGGGAAGACCAGATGTTCTTGTAAATAATATGAATATTTTATTTTTGTGTTCATGACCGCACGAAATAAGTGAAAATTGCATGACACTTCGTCAAAGAGAAGATTGATTGTGGAGCTATTTGCATGCCTTTTGTCCCTACTATGCAACAAATAGTTGATATTCTCACCAAGGGGTTGTTTAGGCCTAATTTTGAGCTTCTTGTAAGCAAATTGTGCATGATTGATATCTATGCACCAACTTGAGGGGGCATGTTGGATTTGTTGGAGCTAATAAGGCTATTATAGGATTGTGAAACATGTGCATTAATTATAGTCGTAGGAAATTGACTACTTTGTTGCATAGTTAGACTTTTAGTTACCTAATGTTAGGCTGCCTAAATTAGGTATAGAGTCAATTAGGAAATCCCACTAGGATTTGTTTTCCCATTATCTATGTAACACTATATAATGCCATGTACAATCCTTCTAATGACAGTAGAGATTATTTTTCTCTTAGAAACTACAGTTATCTTGGCAGATATTTAAACGTATAAGCAAAAATGATTCATTTGGCCAAAGATATGGTTACAATGAAGAAGAATATACAATTTCTTGCAAAAGAATAGTCCTAGGTTCTTTACCCGACTCAAGAAAAACGAAAGCAAAATCCAATATTCACTAGATTTAAAAAAAGAACATTGCAATAAATCCTTATTGTTCAATGTAGTATCTACCTTTGTAACTTTCTGCTCATCAGCTTGTCCAATGCAGTATCATGATTCCAGGAACTTGGTAGCCCAACTTTGAATTTTGTGTCAGTATTGCAAGTTGTTGTGGATGCATATATGCCCAAAGGCAAGACCGTGTTTAATTGCAGATTATATTCGAACTTTGGAACACCACTTCTGTTGAATAATTTAAGCGGAGGATAACATTACGAAGCAATGAAATTAAAGTGAGACGTTATTTGAGCACATGTATAATAATGCTTTCTAAAGAGCCTGTTAATTAAACAATAACAAATATTACCTTCCAAACACAATATAACTTTGTATCGTAGGAGATGTGGAAACAATGGATCAAGAGTATCGGCGCCATACGATGAAGAAGCATGTACAGGATATGCATGGATGACCAGGGACGTTATCTTCTGAGCAATCACAAAACCACGCAGCGAGGCATACAAGTTCTTACAGATTCTTCTAAAAGAATATCCAAATCCTCCCTCAAGAAATTACCACCGTCTTTGAAATAGCATAAGCAAGACCTTGGTGTTGTCCCTAATAAGACCTTAATTTAGACAACTGGGAGCTTCAAAGCTCACCTGCTTAAACATAAACTAGATCAATTAAAAAAAAAGAAAACAAAACAAAATAAGAAAACAAAAACTATATATTTGATAAGAAAGTGCACCTTATATTTAATAAATTTAATGTTCTAATTCAAAAATTTACTTTCCTGTTACAAATGTAGAACGCTAGCATAGAGGGAGCACATTAGGACCTCAAGCACACATCTAAATATTGACTATTGAAGAATCGAACAAAAGCAACTCTTTTCAATTTTTTAGTTATTGATGGACAACAAAATGCAGCTGTTTTAATTTTTTTTTTTCAATTTTTTCCTTTTAATATTTTCAAACGATAAGTTAAAGCAAATTTTTTTTTAAGTCTCAGATGTACAAATTCGGAATTAAACAGTACAGATATAGTTTCATATATATGTGTTAAATGGAGGAGAGATAAAAAAATTAAAAAAAAAAAAGAGGAGAATACACATGATGACTTGTAACGAAACAAACTTCTTGTTCAAAACCAAGACAAAATTGAAAAATGAAATTACCTGAGAAGCCCTACACTCAGTCACGATCAATACGTACATTCGGAATGTGGGAAATCTTATGCCACTCTTGGCCCGTCCCTCTCTGACACCGTGGATTCAACAAAGGACACTTACAGATAACCAAAGAAGAAAGAGACAAGGGCAGCCCCTTTTCCGGCAAGCACTCCAGATTTTCAAAATAACAAATTCGCAAAGATTCAAGGGAGTTGAGGTGTTGAAAGCCCAAGCGATTCAGGTCTCTAAGGTTAGGAAAACCCTCAATCCAGAGAGATGTAAGAGAAGTGGGCAGTCCCTCTTCTAGCAAGCTCTGGAGCCCTTCCGAATGTCGAATATCCAGTCTTTTAAGAGAGATGAGGTGTTGTAAGCCTCGCTTCCCAGTATTCTCTTCTTCTTCTAGTGAGTTGGAGTTGTTATACTGGAGATTCTTGCAATCAAGAATTTCCAACCTTTCAAGGGTGATTAGGTGTCGAAAGGAGCCCCCGCCTATGTCTTCAAGGCTTTCAAGGGATCTGATCTCAAGAGAAGTAAGAGACGTGGGTAGCCCGTTTTCTGACAAGCGCCGAACATTAATACAATCATAAATTTGCAACTTTTTAAGGGAGGTGAGGTGGCCAAGGCCCTTTCCAAGGTCTTCTATTTTTGAAAGTGCATTTAATGTGAGAGAAGTAAGAGATGTGGGCAGCATCTCTCCCGAAACGCTCTGGAGCTCTTCGCAATCTTCAATTATCAACTCTTCAAGACTAGGAAAACATCCACCATCTTCATGGACTTCAGGAAATGACCACTCTTGCCACCCTTCCATATCTTTAAATTCTAGAGATTTTAAAGACCTAAATGGCTTTATATTGGAAGAACCACCATCATGGTAAAATTCAACACCTATTCTTTCCACACGAGGACAACTATTAATTTCAAGAGCTTGGAGAGAAGGAAGTTCACCAAGAGAAGGCAACTTACAAAGGTTGTGACAACAGTATAGGCGTACGACAACCATTTTAGTATATGAACGGTTACCTAGCCATTTGAAGAAAGCTTCACCTCTGTAACCACTTATAGAAAGCCGTTCCAAATTTGTGTGAGGTTGACGTGCATCGAGTACTTCTATATCTTTCTTTGAATTATCAATACCATCATCAGTGCTCCAGCAGTAGAGTAGCTCCTTGAGATACCCCTTATCCTTTAAATTAGCCTCCCTAGCATCTTCAACATCAACGTTTTCAAGCTTCAAGAGTTTAAAATGTCCAGATAGATGATGCAACCCACTCAACTCTTTAATGTTAGAGCCACCAGTTTTGCACAAAACAAAATAATTTAGTGTCTGCAAGTCTTCCAGATTGCGCATGTTAGGCGGCATCTTCTTAAGGGGTACACCTTCGATATCAAGATGGCGCAACTTGACTAGGTTTCCCATTTCAGTTGGCAACCGAGTCAGTTCATGGCACCCTGATAATCGCAGTGTCAGCAAATTGTATAGACTACAAAGTGTATTAGGTATCTCTTCAATAGCACTATATGAAAAATCCAAGTGCCTCAGATGCTTCAAATTTCCAATCGAATGAGGCAGCACTCTGAAATTAACAGATAGAGAAAGGGCTCTTAAGCGTCCTCCTACTGACAACAATAGCTCCAGTTCCTGCCTTCCAGTACACGATCTATAAAAGTGCGATGATAATTGTAAGTAACTGCGGATGCTCTTAGCTGCAGATAAACCTTCAAAACTCTCTAAACCATCAGCAGAATATGAAAAATAGCGAGTCTTTTCAGGAAATTTGACTTTGTCTTCGCCGGCCAACCTATAAGAAAATTCACCCGATACAAACACTGCTAAATCATGTGTGAGGTCATGCATTAAGATAGTTGACTTATTCGTACTCAATGGTTGGAACAATGACCTTGATATCAGATCCTGGAAATATGCTTTCCCCACATCCTCGATTTTCACCCCACTCTTTAATTGCAAAAGACCTTCCGCCATCCATAGCAATATTATTTCTTCCTTTCTATGTTCGTTCATTTCATAATCCTTAGGAAATGTCGAACAATATGCAAAGCATCGCTTCAGATGAGAAGGAAGATAATGATAGCTCAACCACAGAGAAGGCAAAATGTTGCTATCCTGTAGCTCCCATATGTCGTCCTGCAGTATCCCTTCCCATTCCTCTGGATCTGTCATCGAGCGTAGGAGACCAGCTAGAGACTTGACAGCTAAAGGAACACCCTTGCACTTCTCAACAATTTTCTTGCCAATCACATACAAGTCTTTATGTTCGTCCAAACTTGCATCCTTAAATGCATGTTGTTTAAATAACGTCCAAGAATCATCATCGGATACTTTCTCGAGGCGATATGTTGTCACATTTCCCAACTTGTTTGCAACATTGTCACTACGTGTCGTCACAATGATCTTGCTTCCATCTGCTCCAGATCGGACAGAACTTAGTAAGAACTCCCAATGATCATAGTTGTCGTTCCATACATCATCCAGAACAAAGAGAAACCTTTTGTCCTTCACTGCCTCCTTTAACTTACATTGAAGTTGATAAGGGCCCTCAATTTCACATTTTTCCAAAATAATTTCTTCTAGAATTTGCTTAGCTATTTTGGAAATATCAGATTCATCAGATACAATAACCCATGATCTGATATGAAACTGATTCTTAACTCGTTCATCCTCAAATACAAGTTGAGCAACGGTGGTCTTGCCGATACCACCCATGCCCACTATGGGAATCACAGATATCTTGTCGCTACTATTGCCATCATCTGGCAACAATAGCTTAATAATTTTCTCCTTATCATCATTCCTTCCAAAAACAGAAGATTCATCTGCCAAAGGAGCAAGTACTCTTTGTGGAAGTCTACTTGTGACGCCTTCTTGTAAACCAAGGACATTTTTTTGTTCAATTACATACTTCAACCTATCAAGGATCTCCTCAATCTTACGTTCTATTGCTTCATCAAATGTATTGAAACAATTAAGAAAAGATTGGAACCTCTTTCTTCTCGATCTGCTTCTGGGTTTTGCTTTCTTGTGTTCGTACTGCAAACTTCGGTAGTCAATCTCGTCCAGCACATCTTCAGCGTCATACATGGTGTCTCTGAGCTCGAAAAGCCATTCTCTGACGTTTGGGTTCGCGAGTTGTTTTTGCTCCGCGTCATCCAGCACTTGGTTGGCTGACCAAAGCATAGTCTTCAGCTTCCTCAGCAGCCCTTCGTTCACTTTCAGTCCTCGAAAGAAGCTCCGCAGATCTTGAGAAGCCAGCTTCGCAAACAGCTTATCAAACAAAGAAGAGAGCAAAGCTCCTACAGCGAGTTCAGCAGCCATGTTTCGTTGATATCGCAGTTTCAGAAGGAAAAGAAAATGAAAGAAAAATTTGGTGAGAACTCTCTATTGCAACTTACATGCAGCGGGAGAAAAGAAATGAAAGTTTGGCGTTGTATTTTCTAGGTATTTCTCCAAAAAGTTGAGTGAAGGGAAAAAAAAAAAAGAGTAAAAAAATAATAAAAGTTCGAGAAAAATTTTAAGCAAAATGGCTGGCTAGCATGTTTGGGAAACAAAAAGGGGCTATACATTAAAACAAGACAAAATAAGGGGGTATTTGAAAGGATAATAAGAATTATTGGTTAAAACTATTTTTATTGTAGTATGTGAGAGTTTTATATTATAATAATTTTTTTTATTATTATTATAACATAGGAGAGATTTATATTGTTTATAACTAAATTTATGATAAAGATATGGTTCTCATCACTCAATCAAACAGCCAATAAAACAATACACGTCTCATCTATCAGATACCTTTGAAAGTGAAACAAATAAATGCAGAAACAAGTTGGGTCTACAAACTAACATGTAAGTTAATAACTAATGGAGGTTTCAACTAATCAGATACCTTTAAAAATAACAACAATAATAAAGAAATCTTTGGATCTGTCTTTTTATTTTGGTTTACAGCTCAAATTCCAAAATGAGTAAAATACATATACTATAAAAGTTCACATGTGAAGCTCGAATCGCAAGACCAATTAGAACGTGGCCAACACTACCAACGCTACACGTAGAGAAGATTATTCTATTTTAATGTACAACAAAGGGCAGGAAAGGGCATCTGCATCTCCTTCAATCTTTTATTTTATTTTGGGAGCAAATACTTCATGAAGATAAAAATATACTATCCATGTGAATATTGGTAAAGAAATTTCCGAAGAAGAATGATATATTAGTGAAAACATCTGTAAAAATTATAGATTTCATGTATATTTTTATTATATATCTTTACCTTTTTGGATATACGACAGAAAATAAAAAAAATACGTACATAAATAAAATTTGCATGAATACATCACATAAATTCAATAGAAATCTCAATGAAAATATACATATATATACAAAATTCAAACATTATTAAAATTTCATGGTGATTCAAGCAATATTAGTGTCATAACATAACATGCCAATCTACAAGCATACTAGATAATAAATGATATTGTTTAGCTAAAAAATTGATAAATAAAAATTAAAAATATATCATCTACCAATATTTATATATTTTCCCAAAAGTTTCCCAACACTTTTTACGATAGCCCTATTTGTAATATATATACAAACACATACACTACAATAAAAATTGAAGAAAGAAAAGGTTTAAATTTCATTTTTTTCCTTACTCTATTTTTTCCCGAAATCATAGAAGACATCACTTTCTCAAAACTAAATGTAGTAAATAACTTGTTTTCAAAATATTTATAGTAAATGTCAAATTAATGGTGTAAATAATTTTTTATCATATTGTTTATAGTGTAAATAATTCTTATTTATGCAATAAATAAATTTATGATCCAAGTAATGTATTTACCCTCTTGTCTATAATGTAAACAATTCTTATTTACTAGTAAGTAATTTTTTATACTATAAATCTGATATTTACTATAAATATTTTCATAATTTGATATTTATTTCGAAAAGTTTTAAAAATCGGACTTTTTTGTCATTCTTCTTTTTTTTTTTAATTTATGAATAGCAATAAGTTTAAGTTGAGGAAAAAAAAATGGCCCAACCAGTGTGGAAAAAAAAAAAAGTCATTTGCACAACAGTCCAATTATAGGACTTGGTGGTTGTTGAAAAATGATAGATGGTAAAGTGGTTAAACAGTAATTAAATTTCGACGACAGTTTTTATTTTAAAAAGGTGATTTGCCTTTCTATCTTAAATATATTTGTTTCGAATCTTTTTATATCTATGTCAATGAACTAATTATCCATGTTAAGAATATTGTTGATGCCGTTTACGTAAAAAGGAAAATCACATACTATAAAAGTATGTACGTTTTTAGTTTCATCGCCATTTTGTGGTATCGGTCATTTCTCTTTTACGTCCATTTCTTAAATTTTTACGGGTATATGTTATTTCTGATCTAGTTATTTCATAAATTTTGTTGCGCAATTTGTAGAAAATTTTAGTCTGCGGAAAGTAATTATAACATTTGATGGGTTTGAAAATAATTATTTGCACCCTTTTTAAATGCTCAACACCCTCCCTCACATAATTTTGAAATAATTAAATTTATTTATTGTGCCTCATATAGTTTTAAAACTACCTAAAATTATTACTTTTTTTCAAGTTATTTTCTTTTTCACACCCATCATTTTATTTTTATTGTTTTGTCATTCTTATTTCTTCTCCTTTTTTTTTTTCTTAAGCTTTAGGAACGACACACTTTCATAAATAAGGATATTTCTTAAGCCTTAGGCACAACGCATTTTCATTCTTTTTTTTATTGTTTTATTCTTATTATTTTATATCTATTAATTATATTTTTGAAAAGATATTATTTATTTATTTATTATATCTACTAATTTAATAAAAAGAGCAAATTAATAAACAATTGTGCAATCTACTTGCCAATACTAGATTAATTCAACAATCGTGCAAACTTGTTGTTTTCAACATAGCTTATTTTGTTTTATTCCTATATTTCTTCCAGCAATCAACAAAAAAGGTAAAGGAATAATTGTTATGAATGATAAAGAAAATTTAACTTACCTCCATATGATTTTTTAGAATAGTCATTAAATGGTAAAAATTAAGGTTTTGTTACAAAAGGATTTATGTTTTAAGAGCTTGCCTATTTAGGGAGATGACAAATATAGGAGAGTGTGGAGAAAAAAAGATGTACCATTAGTTTCTATATATTAAAAAAGATTTAATTATATAATTAGGTCAATTATAGTTGTCCTTTTGTAATGTCCAAAAAATTCCAGTGACTACTAAGTATAATTTATTACGGATTTTTCCATGACTATATCGCTAAATTCATGAGAAAGTATAAGTTTAATGTATGTAGGTGTAATTTTTTGTAAGGATTACGAGACTAAAAACAGTATGACAAACGTAGTCATACTATGCATGTTGGACAAGTTAAAGAATAACTACAAATCTTTATATAAAAGGCTTAACGGTAAACTATAATAGTAGATAACAAGATAAAAGACTAGGAGTACAAGAATTTAAGAAGATGGTTGAGTTTAGATAAGTCCATACATTCTTAACGGTCTAAGCAGAATTTTCACCTAATAATTAAGCACCTGATTGATTACATCCAAGAGAACTTAAGTATTTAAGTCAAGGGATTCCTTGAAAACCCGAACATTTATTTATGCGTAAAGATTGTAAAGTTATAGCTTAAATTCTACGATTCTATAATTAGATTTAATTCGGTAGTAGACAATACTGTTAAGCATTATGAGAAGCTGCAAGAATTTAGTTGAAGGTTAGAAATCTTCTATAGCGCCAAGAAAATTCACATTTTTAAATCGTGACTTAATCATGGTTTATAAATATAAATTTTCAAGATTAATGCACATTTTACAAATCTTAAAGTTTTTAAGACTCTAATGATAATTAAAAGTTAATGTTATGAATGCATAATTTTATGTGCTTCTTGTATGAAATACATAGCGAAATGTGATGTTAGAATAGTACATTTGGGTAATAAAAAATAATAAATTCAGTTTGCTAAACTAAAGTTTTATGATTCGATAACATCATGTGTAGGTTAAGGTAATGATCTTTGTGAGGATCCCATTGAAATATCTAAATTGAGATTAATTGATGAAAAGGAATTTCCAACTTAGTATACCTATATAGAATTCCTACATGATGTTAGTTTAAAAAGAAAATTTCAACCAATAATCAACCCCATGATTTATATATGGTGAGCATTGACGAGTCAAATTTATATACATATTTGGAATGCTTTTAACTTGATATTTTGATGGTTTTTGAGAGCTTTTATTATCGTTTTATGTGATTTTTTAGTATTTATTCTTATTTATGTGAAAACATGTCTAATAGTGTGTTTTTAGTGTATTTTTATGTTTTTCTATATTTTTAGTAATTTTTAGGTGTGTTTTGGTTTTATTTAGATTTGTGTTCAATAAATATGTAAAAAATATTTACTTAATTTTAGTAATTTTTGTTTTGTAAAATAATTAGTTTCTTTGGGTCTATTTGTAGGGAATTTTGGAATCTGGGCTAGAAATAGGAAGAAAAGTGTAAAGAAATTTCAAATCTGGGCCAAATCACAAATAAAAACCAAAGAAGTTAGCCCAGCCACCACTCATTGCTGCAGTGGGCCCTATGCCATTTTCTTTTGAATGATTTCTCCAATATATTCCATCCCATTTAATTTGGTTACCATCCCCATCTAGTTGTGACATGTGTGCAGGACAAGGAACCGGCCAATACATCACTGACACACGGCAGGAATTATCAAGAATTAAAACAATCAAATCTTTTCCTTCTAATTTGCACTGTCTTTAATGCATATAATTACTTGGCTACTAGTTAGTTGACTAAATAAATGATAATGAAATCGAGTGGAGATTTAAGAACATGTGTAAAATACCATAAATTATATGTAAGATAGAGACATATTTATATGGCTTATGTAGTCACAATAAAAATATTCATAGAATATAATGAACTTAGGCATAATTAATTCACAAAGAGATATAATGTGTTCTTATACTAGGTATTTTTGGTGTAGCTTGAGAAAGAGTATTGAATATGATAGAGAATTTGACTATCAACATAGTATGAAGAAATCACAATAATATGTTTAATTGAATAGGATCAAATTAATTTTAGTGAAATCATAATTCTCAACATTTTTAAGATTTATTTATTTATTTATTTTAATTTAAATTCTCTTTTTAAGCTTTATTTTATTTTTAAATTTAAATTCACATTTTTATCATCCAAATAATTCTAGAGTTAAAATAATTTTGATACCTAATAGAAATCAACACAATTCCTATAGGACGATATTTACACTTTTGGTGCACTTTATTACTTGAAACAATTAAATGCGCTTGCATATTCGATTTTCCACAACAGGCATAAAGTTCATGAATACAAGATCAATATCAATTTTTTTATGAAAATCACAAGCCATGAAAAGAATTTTCTAAGCTATAAAGATTATTAAAATTTTTTTAAATTTACAATATCTTATATGTTCACAGTTATTTATTTACATATGTTTGTGATTACATAAAGTCACAATAACAACAAAAGCATTAATGGAGTCCACAAGCATAGTAGAAGCGTCCAAGGTAGCTCAACATCACAAGAGTTATAATTGAATTTTGTAAATCAATGGCTAAAGTTAAATGGGGCATTTTTGTCATTTCAAAAAAATAAAAGCTTGACAGAGTTAATCTTAAGGAGTGTTAGTGTGATTAGTTTTAGTCCAGAAGGTCTCACTGTAATTTGAGTAAACACAAGAAATGCCAGTGAAATTTACCCTTATTAATTTAAAAAGTTTAATTTGCATCTCTTCATATTTACAATTGTGCCATTCCAAAAAAAATAAAAAGCAGTGATTTGCCCTGTCCATAACCCACAAACACCCAAAATTCCCTTCCCAAGTCTACATATATCAGACTTCAAGACATCAATTTGGCATACATCACTCAGCTCCCTCTTCCTCACTCAAACGTCTCTCTCTCTCGCTTCTCTTTATACGTTCAACAATTTCTAAAGAGAACCCAAACCCATTCTTGCTCACAAACTTAGAGAAATACCCAAAATCCATAGCCAACTTGAAGAGAAGCTCCCATGACAACTTCTAGCTGAGTTTCTCCAGCCTTCCAAGAGGATTTTGAGGTAGGTTTTTTCAAAAGAAAAAAAAAAAAAAAAGAACTTGGTTTTCTTAGCCCATATTCACTCTAAATTTAGCTTTCAATTTCCTCCCATTGTCTCTTAAAATCTTTGTTATTTTGAACATATGTATGTTTTAAATATTGATGAACAAAATCTGAATTTACATGTTATAAACAGAGCTTATTTGGTTAATCTCATTTCATATGAGTGTTTGAAACATGTTTTGAAAGTTAAATCACGAATTAACTAAATGCACGAAAGAGATTTATATGGGTTAAGACACAAAAATCCGATATGTACATGTTTTAGTTCTTGTTCTACATGAACTTTGAATTGTGACTTTTGATTGTGATTTGGGTATGAAAATTGAAGAAAGTATGTTTATGTATGTCTTAACATGTTTAATGAAGTGTTTTTGGATGATTTTTATGCATTAAAAATTGATTGAAGTAGAAAAATTGAGTTAGAGTCTAATTTGCCTGTAGGAGGACAAAGTAGGCTCTATCCAGTTTTGGTAGGGGGCGGTAGATTGGGATGATAGCCTAGCTTGTTGCCACCTCCCTCTGAGCTACTTGGGCCTCTCGATGTGCACCGGTTTGGTTCCTTAATATTCTAAGGTGTAAAAATGTTTCCAAAACCTCCATTTTCATGTCTTAAGGCCTTAGAAAAAGTACATTTTTAAAACATATTTTTATAAAGAAGGCACACTAATGATTAATTTATACATATTGTGAACTTGTAGTTTGATTTCATTTTTACTCATCCATTTGATGACTTTTTTATAACCGTTAAGGTTCAGGCAGCGTTAGGAGCTTACGTTTTGAGGATTGAGCTTGTGAGACTTAGAGCTATCCGTGGATGTTATTGCTAAAGAGATAGGATTCCATATCCTTTTCTTGATTAGCATTTGTTTATTTTGGTCGTATGCCTATGGATACTTAAACAAAGCTCTACCAAATCCCGTGATTATTAATATGACTATACATTAAGCATTAATTGTTATATGTATGAGGATTAAATTTAAAGCTAATAATTTAAATAGTCCGTAATAAATTAACTAAAATTGGGATCTTTAATTAAATATTAGATTTACAGTCCAATCTTATTTAGAATGAAATAATCTTATCCAGATAATTAATGTGAAGACATTGCATTGACACTACTTTATATATGAGATTATGTAGGATTGAACCACATAAATTATGAACCTCTAATAATCTTATGTTATATACAGAGTGATCAAATTTATTACTATGATGATCATGTACAAGACAGTCTCAATCTCGAGTATTTATTATACTCCTACTTATGACATTATGTTTTTTGACTTGTTTGGTAAAAAATATCTATAGAGATCATAACTTGCGTCTTAGAAACATAATAGAATAAGTGTATGGGAATGATGTCATTCAGATACGGAATCCATTCATTCCTATTAGAAGTAAGAAAAATAGTGCTCTTGAGTGATGATTCAGGCTTGAATAGTAAAGCATTCATTCATGATAAAATCATGAATTAATTGTTCATTAGAGAATAATTAAAACTCAATGATAAAGATATAATAAAAAAGGTAAACAAAAATTGAACATCGCTCTTGTCATGAACTATTTATAGAGGATGTTACCAAAATTTGCAAACACAATTGCTCATTAATGTTATCTAGCATATTTAATAATAGGAAATCTACATGCGTATTGTTTAAATGCTTTATAAATATTATAAAAAATACTTGAGTATTTATGTGACCTTAAATATTTTATATAAAAATTATATACAAATATTTAAGCATAATAATCAAAATTGTGTGAGTAAAGAAAAAAAGTAAGAGTTTTGAAACAATGATCACATAGTAAGGAAAAAAAGTTAAAAGTCCACATGTCAAGCAAAACACAGAGCTTTCTTCGAAAGCTCTTAAGAAACCCTGATGTTTAAATCTAATTCTAACCCACCCTCTTCCCTTTTCAGCTAAATCAAATAACAAAAATAAAATGAGATAGAAAAAACTTTAATAAGTGATTCGTAAATCTCAGCCCCCACCCACGCTTGAATCTGAGTTATATTCATATATCATCATGACATTCATTTTATTTTTTGTTGTATAAAACGTCACCTATATATTTTTTTCAATATCGATTTAAAGTGCAGAAAATGCTTGCCATATGCCATATATTTTCAATTAAAAATTGTTTTTAGTTGAAAAAGAAAACGTGTTTAAGGAGTATTCAATGCTTCCTTGGTTATTAATTAAAAGTGATTTTTATGATAAAATTGTACGCAGAAGCTAGGATGATAAAAGATTGTCATAATATAAGTTGGATTTTGATTTTTCTGCAGCAGTTATAAAATCTTTATTAAAATTTAACAACCCAAACTACCAGCCAGAGAGAATCCGAGCACATTTAAAAAACGACATAAAGGACAATAACAAATTAGAAGCAATAATGTTAGACGTATTTGCAAGTGCACAAATCGTTAACAAATAATAAAGTGACAAATACAAATATAATTAATTGCATTTGATTAGGTAATTACTGAAATTAGGTAACTTTAGAATTATTTGAATGATTAAACAATCAAATTAAAATAAAGCAAGGTAAAAGCCACATTAAGTATTTAAAAAATAAAATAAATAAAATAAAATAAAAACTAAATATTTATAGATCCTACTCAACCGACTAACCTTATATGAATTTCCTAATTTAGTTAATTATGCTTATTCCTAATCTTGACAAAGTCTCTCTTATGCATTCATTAATCTTTTTAAAACATTAACAAATTACTTCAATAAACAAACTTTCTACAACTTGGTAAAAATTATAAACCTGTCAAGATTATTAAGCACGAGAAACTCACAACAACAATACACAAGATTCAAGGATATATCTATTCTATAGCATCTCATGATATTTCAATCATTAACAAAATCAATTACCACTTCTCAATCTCAAACCAATTCCCATATCAGACAAATGTTGGTTAACAATTTGGAAGCATTAATCATATATTGAAACGCTCAGCATATATAGAAATAAAACATAAATTAATTAAGAATATAGAAACAAAACACATATTCATAGCATGACTGTATTATAGTGTTCGGCCTTAAAAAGTACAATATGATATATCCCTAAGTATAAGTTTGTTCAAGCAATAAAACTTGATGAATCCGAGGTCGAACCCACAAGAAAAGTAATGCTAAATGGTCCAGCTCTTGTTACCAAATACCAAATCCCAGAAACTATCTGCGGACTTGGTGGTTGTTCTCTTGTAACCAGAACGAGGTGCACTCTTGTAACCAGAAAAATTAACTAAATAAATAAACAAACGACCTTTAAGGAGACAATTTTCTCAAAAAAAAAAAAAAAGCAGAAAATAAGTGTTCATTAAAAAGGTTACAATTGCTTTCCGGAGATGAAAAATAATGAGAAGCTTACTCAAATATTGAGATGGCATGAAAAACAAGCTTATCATCGTCGCTTTCAAGTATTGCAAACATGATTTTAGTTGTGGGATCTAATAACTTGAACCTACATAAAGTTAATTAGACCAGTAAGAAAAGAGCAATTAACTTTAGTTTGCAGCATTTAAACCTTACTTTTTTCTTAATAAAACATTTATATGAGAGAAGAAGAATGTGAGCTTAAGAAAGCATCTATAATGATTTTATGATTAACAGAACAAAAGTGGCATGTTCGTGTCATAAGATGCAACCTCTTATAACATCCCGAAATTAATTTAATGATATTAGAATATAAAATTATGGATTAGTGTGCCATAATGAATATTTTAAACTTAATTTGATCTTTTGTTGAATTTTCTCAATTAGTGTTATTTTGATTATTTTTATAGTTTTAATTACTTCAAATTATTCTAAACTTGCTATTTTGAAGTTTTAAACAAATTGATATGTTAGAATAACCATTTTTACAAAACAGTGGGCGGTACACGGTTTTCATACAGTAAAACCGCCCACATGTTTCTCTATTTAATCCCTCACTCTCTCTTTCACTCTCACTTTCACTCTCTCTCTCTCTCTCTCGGTCTCTCTCTCCTTCTTTCTCATTTCTCTCAAAGTTTTGATTTCAATCAAGCTCAATCGTTGGGTTTTAGCGGATTGGAGGCTCGGGATCGAGTTTAGACGATTATAAATGTGATTTAAAGCTTCGATTCGATGTTAGTTTTGAAATTTCTAAACTTTTCAATTTTCTTGGTATTTTGAAATCTAAGTTTATTCGAGCTTAGAAAACTCTTGATTTGAGTTAAAGGAACTTAGAACAACTAGAACCTAAGCTTTGTTTAAAGAAAAACGACTTCGAATCAAGATTTTTCATTTTTCTTCATTTTCACCATTTTCAAATTTTTAGGGATTTTGTGTGCAAATCTTGTTTAAATTGGTTCAAAAGTGTTTTATATTGTTTTTTTTTATCATCTATGATTGTTTTCCATGCCTGAGAATTGATAAAAACAAGTTGAAATGAAGATTTGGGTTTTGGGAAACCCAAAACCCATGGCTGGAAAATTCTGTAATTTTCCAGTTCGGTAGGCCGGATTCAAAGGATCGGCAGGTCGGATTTATCCATCTGGCAGGTCAAACCTGGAAATGTTCGGCCAACCGAACTTGTTTTCCGGTAGGCCGAACCAGGGTGGCCGGTAGGCCGACCGAACAAGGACAAATTTTGTGATTTTCATCCATTTTTACTGTTTTAAATCCCGAATGAAATTCCAACTTTATATAATGATTTTAAAGACACAAATGACATACTAGAACATCATGACATGGTTTAGCAACGTAGAATATCTTAAATTAGATACTGATAGACCTAGTTTTTATTTAGGGTCGTTCGTGGTTCTGCGGAGCTAACGTATAGCAGACCGGGATTACGGTGTGAGACACCGACACAAGTATTGAGGTAGGACTTCCACCCCCTTTCTTTGGTAACCCAGTTTCAAATGATTTGGCCTTGAAAAGGATTTTTATCAAAATGTGTTCAACTATTGATTGAAAAATGAGATTTTATCGGTTATTTTTATATAAATCGCGGATTGAGATGAACTTCATAATAAATGTAAATGAAACACCTGGTAAATGGGTTATGAATAATGATAGAAATGAATATAAGGGCATGATGACATAACAAAGATTGGGTCGTGTAGCGTACGACCTTGGGGGCAAGTCTTGAAACCTAGTTAGGCTACTACGGTGGTGTTATTCATATGGTTTGCCTTGGAAAAAGAAATTGATGATCTTTCTGGTCGACCAATAAATTGATGTGGGTAAAAATGGTTTCGTTTGAACTTATTTATTCAAGTTTTCTCTTAAATAATTTCTTGAGTAATGATATTTCCTTTTGAATTAAATATTTTCTTAAAATATAGTCCTCCTAAGCCTTTCGCTCACATTTTATTTGTTTTCAAACTTTCCCTTTCTAGGTGGATTTTTGATTAGGTTCAGAGAGGATTCTTCGGACAGAACTCTAAAGCAGTAAGAGAATTTAATTGGTTGTTAATTTATTAAATCAAGGCATGTAGTATTTTAATTTTCTCTCTATTTGGACTATGGATGTAATGTAATATTGTCAGTACTATGTGTGTGCACAAGATGTGGGTCAGTGAGACCCATTCTCGTCTCTTTTATTTTTTATGCTATTTTCTTATCATTTGTTGATGAACATATTTGCTTAATTATCAAGGATGTTAGTTTAAAAAGTTTCTAGATTTTCCACTTTTGCATATTAAATTTAAACCCTTAAACCTATGTTTTTAACTAAATTCTCATTTATTTAATATAATTAATCCGCTATGTTACCTCCCGTATTTTGGGACGTGAAACCTTTATAAAGAAAAGATAACACATTATTAAACCTAAATTAATAAAAAAAAATCAGTTTTAACTTACGTCATCAGTAAGTGATCAAAAGAAACATGCTCAAACATGCTCTTGCTATCTTAGAATATATTAAATCGTACAAGTGGAGATGATTCATTTCGTAGGAGATATGATAACAATGGAGAAGAATATACAGTTTCTTCATTCTTGCAAGAGAATGAACAAATCCCAACCGCCATATTAGCATACTTAAAAGTGTTTGACAGGTTATGGTCTGGATCATTTTTTTAATTATAAATAATGTAAAATTTTTAGATATTATAGTAATAATAAAGAAATCGCTACAGTATTAAGCACATATATGTTATAGTAAAAACAGATCTAATCACCCTGTCAAACACTCCATTAGTGGTTACTTAAGCTCAAGAAAGTTTTTATATACCGATTCTTGAAAAATTAAACAAGAATTGGTTACTTTTTTTTACGTGTAAATTTACTACTAATTTTGAATTAAAATGAGAATCAATTATTGTTCTTTACACCAATAAAAAAAAATCTGAAGATTAAGAAAACTGAGTGCATAAACAACAATCATTATTTTAATTCCATCATTCCGATAACTCTCTCTATCACCGATGTACAAGGGACATTCAAAGATATTTTAAAGACAAGAGATCAGGGCAATCCCACCGTTGACGATTGACTTGTGAAAAAATAGAACAACGTAGACAACAAAGTGCCTTTGGTAATTTGGGGAGAGCCCTTTTCAAAAAGGGAAAAAAAAAGTTTAAGAGCACAAATATACAATGTTTGAATTAAGGAGAAAAAGATCTTGAAATAAAAAGATGGAATAATAGAAGTATATTTACATCGTAGGTCCCTAAACATTTTAATTTTTGGCATTTTGGTCCCTCTTTTAAGAATTTAAATACTCAGGTTCTCAAACTCTTAATCTATTAGCATTTAGGTCTCTATTTTAAGAATTTAGATACTAGATCCCCAAACTCTTAAACTGTTGACACTTATTTGGACCCTCAAGTACCCAAATTCTTAATTTGTTGGCACAATTGGTCTTCATTTTCAGAATTTTGACATTGAAATCCCAAGATCTTTAATTTGTTGTTACCTTTAGTCCCCATCATTTTTTTTTATGTTAAATGCTATACAAGATGACAATATTTAAAAAAAGTAAGTTTTCAAGACTTAAGGAACCATAAAGCCTCCAACTATTGTCATCTTATATAATATTTAACAGAAAAAAACATTATGGGGACTAAAGGTAACAAAAAATTAAGATTTTTGGGATTTAAATATCCAAACTTTTAAAATGAATATTAACGGTCCTAAACAATTAAGAGTTTGAGTACCCAAGTATCTAAATTTAGGACATAAGTGTTCAAATTCTTAAAATGAAGACCTAAGTGTCACAGATTAAAAGTCTGCTTTTGGTTTAAACTAAGATTTTGACAAACTTATAAAACATAAGTTTCAACTATAAACTGTAACACCCACCAATTTTTATGTAACGGATCTCGTTAAGTTAGTAACAACGTTAAGGAAAATTTATTAATAATTTATGTTATATGTTATGATATATGATTTTAATGTTACTAACTTTTATTTTAAGTTTTATGACAGGTGACGACCGCATGGAATCGTTGTGCTCAAGTGTTCATGATTATTTTAATGTATGTTTAATTATGATGCATCGATGAATTGAATGTTTTAATGTATGGCATTTAAGATAGTTCGGCAGGCCGAACTTTTAAGTTCGATAGGCTGAAAAAGACTGCAAAGATCGGCAGGCCGATGGGAACCATCGGTAGGCCGAACTTGGTGGAACCCGGCAGGCCGAAGTGGAGAATCGACAGGCCTAACACAGTTGACGAGCAGTCAGCAGAAATCTCTCCAAATTTATGGTTGAGATGATTACGATAAATGGGTGATTTATTGTGATTAATTGGCATAATAATGGAATAATTTTATCATTTAAGGAAATGAAAGGTTTGACTTCGCATTGATTTGTATGATTTTAAATGATTTCCCATTTTAAGAAGGCAAAACATGGTAAGTGATGAGTGGTTGTTTGACTTTCCCTCTTTGCTCTCCTTCCTCCACGCCAATTAGCCATCAATTAGTCAGAAAATTCTGACTTAATGGAGAGTATTGAATTTTCATCGGTTATGCTCATAACGTTAAAAAAATTTTAACGTTCTTTCCATCTTTTTCTCTCATCTTCTCACATTTTCTCTCTCTCAATTTCTGAGACGCTTCTTTGTCTTTCTTTCTTCTTCTTCTCTTCTCCACAAATTCCATCCTTCTTCCTCACAAAAATTTTCTACAAATATTGAAAGAAAAAGTTATAATTTTGTTGGTTGAATTCAAGAATTTTAAAAAGAAATTTTAAGGTAAGGACTTAGTTTTTTTCGGTGTTTCTGAAAAGAATTTCTCCTCCTCAATTCGTCTGCAATATCTTTCTCTAGGTATTGTATTTTGTCCTGAATTTTTACTATGTTATACATGTATGTATTATGTGATGTTTCTCCAAGTTTCAAGTCATTTCGTTGTTTCTATGATAAAATGTGAATTTTCTATCCTCTACCCTTTACAGTAAAATATTGCTGTTTGGATATGATACATGAAAAATGTAATGTTTATTTAAGGGGTAAATGAATGATGTTTTTCATGAAAGTTAACAAGAATGTTCATGTATATGTTATGATATTGACTGTAAGGTTTGTTAATGTTTTGATGAATATATTTTATGTTATGAAAATTTTATGAGATTACGTCAAGAAAACTATTTTAACAATGTTGTTTTTGGATTTTCATTTTATGAAATATTTTATATGTTTGAATGATTTTTATTGACGATGTAATGATTCTATGATATTGAAATGCATGATAATAAGATGTTTGTATAAATTTTAAAATTAAAATATATGTGTTTTAATTGTTCGAAAACGTTTTTAAAAGATATTCATGTTTGTAATGTATGAGATGTTTTGATGGTAATACTTAAGGAAACATTTTATGAATAATGTTTATATGAGATGAATTTATATATGATGATAATTTTATGTATTCACAATGATGGTTATAAATTATGTTTGTAATATGAGATGAGTGTATATATGAATGTTATATGAATGGATGTTTTATGATAATTATTAATTTAATTGTATTTTTAAATGGATAAATGGCATGAACACTCAAAGGAACGAGCACATCGAGACCGCGGCGTCGTCACCAAAGCATGTTAAGGTTAAGTAAGCTAGCTTTAAGGTAAGTACATTCTCACCTGCAACATGACACATTTCATAAGGTTTGATGATATGTTCACAATGATATTTATGATGATTTTATGGTTATTCTCCTTAAAGGATTTCTTATGAAAGATTTTCATGATTTAAAGTTATGCATGTTGGTTTATGGCCAATTTTTAAAACAAGAAAGTTATGTATATATGTATCACTTAATGAGTGTTGCACACCAATGTTATGTTATGATGATGTTATGATGTCATGTTTGGTTTGGGATTAGCTACCACTTTCCTCTCATGACGGCGCGCCTATGATGATGATTATGGTGCACACTCGGGTCATTAAGATAAAATGGAATAAGTTTTAATATGGTCAATGTAATAAAAGATATGTTTCTATGAAATTGTACTTAAGGCACTTTTATGATATGATGATGATGATGATGATGTATATGGAATGTTTTTAATTGTGAGAATTAAATGTACTTACTAAGCTTTAGCTTAATCTAGTTTTATGTCATGTTGCAGATAAGGGTAAGAAAATCATGGACTAGGCGGAGGACATGGGAAGGCATGTGAGCATTAAGCACGATGAATTGTAACCGGAAGAACGCCAAGAAGAATGTTTTTATGTTTTAAATCAAGTTTTATATTTTGAACATATTTTTATGTTAAGTTTTAAGAATACTTGAACTATGGGTTTATTTTTATTTTATTATTTTAAAGAATTTTGATTTTCTGCATTTTTATGAAAAGTTAGTTTTGTTTTAAAAATTAAGTTTTCTCAAGGATTTTTGGCTCGGTCAACCTGCCGAACATCTTTGGTCGGCCTGCCGATGTTTGAAAATTCGGCCTGCCGAACGATGATGAGTTTTAAGCCTGATTTGCAAAGCCTCTGCCGGTTGAGGAACTCCGGCCTGCCGATCATGTACGGCCTGCCGAAGTCCCAAGTTTGGCCTACCAAACTGTGGGAGCAAGTAATTTTTAAATGATGTGATGATTAAATGAATTATGATGTGATGTTTTTTATAAGTTATGATTTTACAACTTGGAATATCTATTTTATTAAAATAAGTTTATGATTAATTTAATGTATAATTGAATTAATTATGATATGAAATAAATTAAGCAATGTTATGTTGTTTAAAAAAAATGAGTGAATGGATCCTGGTTATGTATGTTTAATTATTTTTACAATTTAAAGTATCGTATAAGTGTTGTAATTATGTTTATGTTTAAGGTTTAAACAAGTATGAATGTAACGACATCTGTGATGTCCTTAAAAATGAGACGTTACATAAACAATAGTTCTAAGTCATTTTTTTTTTTGTTCTAACCAATTGGTTTTAACAAGGCTTTCAAACAAGGGCTAACCAAACTACCTATAATTATGTATAAAAATCACCTAAACCATCCAAAAAATCACATATAAAAATCACCAACCGTCCAAAAATCACAAACCACTGATTGGATTTGGTTTTGACAATTTAAACGGTTTGATGGATTTTTGAACACCCATACTTTTAATTGTTATACTTTAATATCTGTAATTCCCAAAGATCTTATAACTCAATAATTTTCACAAAAGAAGATTTAGAGAGTACCTTGATTCATAGCTTTTATTTTTCAGAAACTCTAGAACAAAAATAATCAGACAAGAAGAGCTCAGTTTCTTTTTCTAAACTCACAGTTTCTTTAACGTATTTTCTAATTGAGAGAAGAATACAATTTAATAGGGTGGAGAGAGGACTAGACTCCTATTTATAGACCCTCAATAAGTGTCTTTCCATCAAAGCACATATCTTTTCAGATACAGACATATCTTTTCAGATATAGACACATCTTTTAATAAGAGTTGCAACCCCTCATAGCCAATAGAATTTTAGCATTTAAATAATTATTAAACAAAATAAATAAATAAATAAATTTGATAAATTTTATAGGCCTTTAATTAATTATGTAGGACATAATTCTAACATTCTCCCACTTGGCTCATATAATATTAATTTTTAGTTTAATAATGCCATAATGTGCACAACAATATTATGCTAAATCTTTTAAAAATTGGCTAATACTCTACATCATAATTAAATAGAAAATCTAAAGTGAGTCATGGCAGTTGTACATCACAATCTACGGTAGTCCCTTCCATGTACTACAACATTAGATATCTATTTAACATGATTCATAATTGAGAGGTATAATAATAGTCCACTTTAATGTCTTCTCGAGACTATCCTGTCAAACATTAATCTATAATAATCATGTATACAAAAATAGAAAACAAGATATATCGAGAACATAATAAGTGAGCTCAAGTGTCATATTATTAAAATGAAATAAAACATGATAAATAATCATTAATGACGTCTAATAACACCCATTCGATCAACATATTCAATAAATGTCTTGGGCGGTAATCCTTTTGTTAAAGGATCTGCAATCATAAGATTGGTGCTAATTTGTTCAATTGACACTTTACGTTCTCGAACTTCTTGCTTAACGACTAAGTACTTAATATCCATACGTTTTGCACCATCAGAATACTTGTCGTTCTTGGCAAAGAAGACTGCTGCGGCATTATCACAATAAATTTTCACTGGCCTTGCTATACTGTCGACAACTCCAAGTCCCGAAATAAAATTCCGCAACCATAAACCATGACCTGTGGCCTCAAAGCATGCCACAAACTCGGCCTCCATAGTGGATGCAGCAATGACGGACTACTTCGTACTCTTCCATGAAATTGCTCCTCCGGCCAAAAGAAACATATAACCGAATGTAGATTTTCTACTGTCAGCACATCCGACAAAGTCTGAATCTGAGTAACCAACAACTTCAAGATGATCACATCTTCTATAAGTGAGCATATGGTCATTTGTTGCTTGCAAATACCTGAGAACTTTCCTTGCAGCTTTCCAATGATATATTCCTGGATTACTTTGATATCTTCCCAACATCCCAATAACGAAACTAATATCTGGTCTGGTGCAAGTTTGAGCATACAACAAGCTACCAACAACAGATGCATAAGGAATGTTTTTCATTTGCGCTCGTTCCAATTCATTCTTTGGACATTGCATACAACTAAATTTGTCCCCTTTTTGAATCGAAACTATACATGCTGAGCATTTGTCCATCTTAAATTTCTCTAAAACTTTGTTAATATAGCCTTTCTGAGACAACCCCAACAATCCTTGTGATCTATCACAGAATATTTCAATTCCTATCACATAAGTTGCCTCACCCATGTCTTTCATTTCAAAGTTCTTAGAGAGGAATTTCTTAGTTTCATGTAATTAACCAAGATTGTTAGCAGCAACCAAAATATCATAAATATATAGGACTAAGAAAATAAACTTGCTCCCATTAACTTTCGTATATATACACCGATCAATAGTGTTCTCCTTAAACCCAAACAAAGTAATGATATCATTAAACTTAAGATACCATTGTCGAAAAGCTTGTTTAAGTCCACATATTGATTTCTTTAATTTACACACTATGTGTTCCTTTTTCTTTAATTGAAAAGCCTTCAGGTTGGTCCATATAGACTTCTTCCTCTAAATTTCTATTTAGAAAGGCGGTTTTCACATTCATTTGGTGTAACTCTAAATCAAAATGAGCCACCGATGCCACAATAATTTTGAGTGAATCTTTCTTAGAGACCGGTGAAAAAGTCTTTTTGTAGTCAATGCCTTCTTTCTGAATAAAACCTTTGGCAACAAGTCTAGCCTTGTACCGTTCAATATTTCCTTTAGAGTCGTGCTTGGTCTTAAAGACCCATTTACACCCGACTCTCTTACAACCTTCAGGCAACTCAACAAGGTCCCAAACTTGATTTTGATCCATAGATTTTAACTCATCTTTCATAACATTGAGTCACTTGTCAGAATCCATACTTTTCATGGCTTGTGAAAACGAAACTGGATCTGAAATTGGATCATTTTCGATTTCTAAGTCAATTTCAGACTCTTGTAGATAAACCACATAATCATCAGGAACAACAAATCATTTTTCTCTTTGAGACCTTCTTAATACTGTTTCTTGTGGTTCAGCTACTATTGGTTCCTCGAGTACAACTTCATTGTGAAGTGGTTGGCTATTCACTTGTTGTTCTTGAACATTGTTAGGCTGTATAACAATGTTAGGAACAATCTTGGAAGTTACAGGTAGATGTACTTCTACCCTAACTTCTTCAATGACCACATTACGTGGTTCTCCACTCCCACTAATTTCACCATTCTCGATGAACCTAGCATTTCCAGATTCAACTATTCTCATACTATGGGTAGGACAATAAAATTTATACCCTTTAGATTTTTCAGAATAACCAATGAAATAACCACTAGTTGTCTTAAAATCCAATTTCTTTTCATGTGGATTGTAAATTTTCACTTCCGTCGGGCAACCCCAAACATGCAGATGCCTTAAACTAGGTTTCCTTCCCGTCCACATCTCAAAAGGAGTTTTCGGGACTGCCTTACTAGGAACCCTATTCAGTATATACATGGCGGTCTTTAATGCATGCATCCACAAAGATAAAGGTAAAGATGAATAACTTAACATGCTCCTAACCATATCCATTAATATACGATTACGCCTTTCTGCTACACCATTTTGTTATGGTGTACCTGGCATAGTGTATTGCACACATATGCCTCGCTTTTCTAAGAATTTAGCAAATGGACCTGGACATTGCCCTGACTCATTATACTTTTCATAGTATTCACCACCTCTATCTGATCTTATAATTTTCACATTTTTATCTAATTGCCTCTCAACCTCATTAATAAGTACCTCAAGGGCTTCAACAGATTGAGATTTTTCATGCAATAGATAAAGATAACCATAACGTGAAAAATCATCGATAAAAGTGATAAAATACTTTTCTCCACTAAAGGATGGAGTATCAAAAGGTCCACATATGTCGGTATGTATGAGTTCAAGAAGCTGTATACTTCTTGTAGCCCTTTTCTTAATGTGTTTAGTTTGCTTTCCTTTAATACAATCAATACACACACCGAGATCAGTAAAATCTAAAGTCAAAAGAACTCCATTCTTTACTAATCTCTCTATTCTTTCCTTGGATATATGACCCAAGCGTTTATGCCACAAGTAAGCAAAACTTTCATCAACTAAAGCACAAGGCTTACATTTCTTTTCGAAACAAACTAAAGCACAAGGCTTACCTTTCTTTTCGAACCAAGCCTTACGTTCTTGACAATCTTTCTTTAAGTGCCCAAATTTGTTACAAAAATAGCACTTAACATTGTGTTCCTTTTTGTGGATTTGAGTTGACTCATTCAGGTTATGCAACTCCTTCTTGAACCCTTTCTTCTTGTTTTTTTCAGGCTTCTTTTTAGTGCTCTTTTCAGCCTTTTGATTCACAAGATGAATGGAATGAGGTTTCTGATTCTTCAATCTCATCTCCTCTTGAATAAGCATACTGGTCAATTCATTAATATTCCATTTATCTTTAATTGTGTTATAGCTCATCTGGAATGGACCATATTGTTTAGGAGGAAGCGAGTTGAGAATGAACTGTACTAGAAAGTACTCATCCACAGACATCCCCAAAGACTTTAATTTTGCTGCTATATTTGTCATTTCAAGGACATGCAGATGCATAGTACAAGAACCATCAAATTTCATGTTGGTTAATTTAGCTATTAATGTACCAGCAATAGACTTATCAGCAGTTTGAGAGCGCTCTTCCATTAGTTTCATAAATTTCTTAGCACTTTCAGTCTTGGGAAGAGTACTTTTAATGTTGTTTGCTACTGTCATTCGCATGAACATTAAGCTTAATCTATTCAACCTTTCCCATAATTTATGAAAAGTTTTCTCCTCCTCACTACTAGCATCAGTAATAGTAGTGGGTTCCTTATCTCGAAGTGCTAAATCAAGATCCAAACACCTAAGTGAAATTGGACTTGTTCGCACCAATCAAAGAAATTCAATCCATTAAATAAGGAAACAGATGAAGCATGCGAATGCAGAGAAATAGGAATAGATACTACAAATATGCAAGAAACATTCATACATTAATGCTTTGAAATGATCACATAATTAGATTCAAACTAAGACAGTATTTATATATCCTAGTTCTCCTTTGGGTGATACTAAGACATACAAACTATAAATGATGTTAATTTAAAAGTAAAAATTTAATTTGGTAATCATAAATAGCCTAGTAAAAATGCTTGCTATCTTTGGATAAACAAACAAAAATAATAGGACATATTAATTACTAAATATTATATTCATCAATTATAAAGAAAGCTAATCAACCTTTGGGCGATTCCTAAGTTCTTATAATAGATGAAATTCAATGACCCATGATCTATAAATGTCATCTCAATCATAAGCGTCAAAATTCATGAGTAATTGAACTTTTGTTTCTCAATTTGAAAATTACTAAACTTTAAAGTTTGGCCACTTTGGTGACTAACAAACTACAATAATGTAATTTCAACATTGGAAACAATAAACTTTAAACATTATATGCAATCAATAATATATATATATATATATATATAAATATAATACCCATACGAAAACTTGAGAAACAAAAATAAACTTTACAGAGTTTTTCTTGAATTGAAAAATTCAATGGGTATTATATAAATACGTTCTTAATATATATACATATTATATCAAAACTTCAAAACTTTAAGCAATTTTCTCGAATTATATAATTTGCCTTTTTTTTAATAAAAAATTAGTGGCCATAAGCGTTAAACACGCATATCCAGGGAGACAAAGAAACGACGAAAAGAAAAGAAAAATTTTACTGCTTGCTGTCAATTCTAATACAGACACGCAAACACTAGGCATGCAAAGAAAACAAGGAAAAGTAAAAGTTTTCTTTACAGAGATATACAATATATCTCGTATAGTAATGGACAATCAATTACACTACAAAGCATTTATTATATTGCACAAAGTTTTCTTTGCAGAGATATACGATATATCTAGTACAGTAATGGGCAATCAATTACACTGCAAAGCATTTATTATATTGCATAAACTCTTTCTCCTTTTTTTTTTTTTTGAATCAAGCGGTTGCTTGCGTATGTGTATGCATATAAAGCAGTAAAAGTCAAGTAATGCAACAAATCAAAGCCAATAAATGCGGTAAGACAGTACGCAAATAACATCGCACAGCATCACGCGCGATTACCTTTGAATCAAATATATATTTTTTTATTCAATGCATTCTAATTGCGGCGGAAAATAAGGTTCATACATAAATGCAGAAACAATTCTAAAGGAAAATTATGAATTCTAAAACCGGCTCTGATACCACATGTTATACTTTAATATCTGTAATTCCCAAAATCTTAGAACTCAATAATTTTCACAAAAGAAGATTTAGAGCGTACCTTGATTCATAGCTTTAATTTTTCAGAAACTCTAAAACAAAAATAGTCAAACAAGAAAAACCTAGTTTCTATCTCTAAACCCACAGTTTCTTTAACGTATTTTCTAATGGAGAGAAGAATACAATTTAATAGGGTGGAGAGAGGACTAGACTCCTATTTATAGACCCTCAATAGGTGCATTTCCATCAAAGCACATATATCTTCAGATACAGACATATCTTTTAAGACATAGACACATCTTTTAATAAGAGTTGCAACCCCTCATAGCCAATAGAATTTTAGCATTTAAATAATTATTAAACTAAATAAATAAATCTGATAAATTTTATAGGCCTTTAATTAATTATGTGGGTCATAATTCTAACATTAATCCCACCACATTCGCTTAAGGTTAAATTTGGTTTCTTTTATGCGTTAAGGGTTAAAAGAAACAGTAGAAAAACCCTAAAAAATTAGGATCAAATTCTAATTGATTTGATTCTTGTCTTTTTTTTTTTTTAATTCACCACAAATCCATGTCAACAGAGGTGGGAACATAAGAACTTTGCGTGAAGTGGACGAAGAATTGGGCCATTGGAGCGAAAGGCAACAAGACGACGAGGAAGAAAAGAAAAATATCCAACCTTACCGCCAGCCAACCAATACAACCATGTGCGTGTTGGCAATATACAACCCTACGTTTGGGGCTCGTCCGATTCAATTTAATGGCCCTAAGTGAACATGATAGATAATGCAGTACAAGTGGGACCTACTGTAGATGTTCCCTTAAAAAAAAGCGTCAGAAAAAAAAAAAGATAGGAAAGTAACACCTGCTACACAAACTCAAAAAAAGAATAAAAATTGGCTTTTTTTTTTTTGGTACTAGTGAGAATAAAAATTGTCTTGTGGATACAAAAAGTAGTGCCGCTGGCGGAAACGATAATACAATTAATCTTAGGGAAGTTCTATGATGGACAATAATTTTATTGTCTATCGATAGAAAATGATCGAACGGCAATATATAACTTTTAGATTTGGGTCATTTGTAAAAAAAATGAAAGCGCATCATATTAAATAAGACTTACCACATATGATTTAATATCTAAAAATAACATTTATTTAAAAAATAAAATAAAAAACAAATATGCATTAAAAAAAGGGAGAAAAAAAGAACCCTTTCTTTTTTTTTTCCCTCCTCCCTTATTGATTTTTCACCATGTCCACCATTCCCTCTTCTTCCTACTCCCTTCTCTAGTTCTACCACCATATCTACAACTAGACCCAGCCATTGAGATCGTCGGATTAGGTCCTCAAACTCTATTATAAGCTTGCGGAGGTGGCAGTCGTCGAGCTCCTCGGCGTCGACGATGGCGAGAGTTAGAGCTTGCATGGGCAGTCGATTCGCCATGTGAAGCTCGCAAGCCACGCGGAGGATTTGTTTGGCGGTGATTTGATCGTCGGATTTCTTCCTCGAACTCCATGTGCTTGTGGAGGCGGCAGTTATCGAGCTCCTCGACGTTGACGATGGCACGATTCGGAGCCTGCGTGGGTTGTCAAACTGCAATGTGAAGCTTGCGACCTCGTGAAGATTTGCTGGATTTATAGGAATCTCTTCATTTTTTTTTTGTTTGATGCCCTACTGCACCTGGTGTGGCAGCCAAAGGTTGCCCAGTTCAATGACAAACTTAAGCTTTTTGTTTCTTCTTTCCTTTTTTACTATTATTATTAGGAATCAATATTAATCTTGTACAATAGTTCTCCAAGTTCCTATCATGTCTCGAAATTCCGAACAAGAACAACGAAAAATTTTGATTGTGTGTCAAAATTTGAGATTTTAGGGTTTGTAATTTTTCTTTTTTTGAATCAATGGCTAAAACTAGACATTCGATGAGACAGATATGAATTAGGGTTTAAAATTTGGTATTAGTTATATATGGTAAGGTTTATTATAATCTCAACTCATTTTTAAGCTTGTTGACTATTAGATCAAAATCTAATAATTTTAAAAAACTTATCTACCAGTGGATAATTTTTTTGTCCGCTACCATAGCATTTTCAATAACAATTATAATAGTAACAACAATTATTCACAGTTCATACTACACAAAGTCACCAGGAAAAAAAATTGTAAAAGACCAAGGGACAAAAAATTGAATCACAATATATATAAATATAAATAAGCAAAAAAAATGAAACGAAAATATTAGATTCATTTGATAGCGTTTTTAAAATAAGTTAAAATAATTTTATTTTAAAAAATAAAATTTTTTAAAAATAATACTAAAAATGTTTTTAAAATTTTTGCTTCAAAAAATGTATAAACATTTCTAAAATTCTCAACATAAAACCAAACGCGGCTGTCTCTCTCTCTGTCTCTTCTCTCTATGTGGTTGGACAGCGGTAAAACGAGGGCTCTTCTTTGCTCTGATCTTTCTTTCTCTTTCTCTCTCTATTTCTTCTCTCTCTCGGATTGGGAATCTTTGATCCTGTTGGGAATCGTCCTCTCCTTCTGTAACCAAAAGGGGATAATTTGCAAAAAGGGTAAAAAAAAAATTCCTAATTAAGGAAATGATTTCTTTTTTTTAGTACAAAAAACATTTATTTTTAAGCAAGTAAATTGTCACAGTTTTTTTTTCAAAAAAAAAGATGAAAATAACTATAACGATGATAGGAACCTCAAAAAAGTAGAAAGAAAAAAAACTGGAACAATTTTTATACCTAAAAAGTATGATTTTTTACGCCAAAAAATTACACAAAAAAGTTATTTGTCTAAAATAATTTTTTCTTAAAGTTATTTTTTAAAATGTCCGGACTGAAAGGTAAAGTTTACATCTTCTTATGGATTGTTAGAATTTAACACCTTTGTAGAAAATTGAAGGTTAGTTTCCACGACAAATAGAAAAAGCAATTAGCTATAATTCATGAGTTATATACTAATACTTTATTAAAATGTGTTTAAAAATTACGATAAAACTTAAAAATTATAATATATAAAAATTTTACATTATATTAAATTTTTTTCTATAATATATCAAATATTTTCATTGTAACAGTTAAAATTTTTTAAGCTCTAAATAAAACCTTAGTGATAACACTTAACGTCACCGCTGTTTTATAATAATACTTATGAACATTTATATACGAAACATTTGAACCTTTTCCTTGCCCCTCGTGATCTCTAAGTTCCACAAATAAATGCGGTTGAAAGATGTTTAATGGCCAGCCTACACCAAAAAAGAAATATTATAAGATTCATAGCAAGTAGCAACCTAGGGGTCCACCAAATAAGTTGTGTTCTCATCCTATTGGTCTTTCATAAGAATGTAGCTCAACGCTAGGTGACTAAATCCAAGTTAAGTCCAAAGTGTGTCCTTTTTTTGTAAAAAAAATCCTGTCTGTCACCCGTTCTTTCTCCGACTCTCTATCTACATTTCTCTCTCTAAACTCAGAACAGCGAAAATGGCGTCGACGGTATCCCTAACGGGTCAGATGTCAAATCCACATGGACTGGGAGTCTCTGAGTGGGAAAGGCGAAGCTCATCGTCTTCTCTTTCGCTAAGTAACTCCTCTCTCTCTCTCTCTCTCTCTCTCTCTACATATATTTTTGTATGTATTTATATATCTCTGTTTGGGCGCTGAGAAAAAATCATGGGAAATGAGGGAGCTTGTCATTCAACTGCTTAGGATCTGTATTTCCAACATTTATGCGTTTGTTCGAGGAGATTTTGGCTTCCTCGGGTTGCTTTTTGCTTTTCTGTTATTTGTAATATACACATACGTATATATACCCATATGCACATATATTTTTTGAAGATCAAGCAAATAGATTAATAAATGGGATGTTAAGATGCAAGCAATTGACAATTTTATAGAAGAATCTGAGAATGTTCCCAAGGAAAGCGAAATTGAATTAAAAAATTTATTAATGCTCCTTTAACCAAGAACATGATGGTTCAGATCTACTTTATTCGTATAAATAAGGAATTGCTTCAAAAACATTTTAGTAGCATCACAATCTTCTGTGCTTCTAAGAGGTAATACAAACTCTATTTGATGAGGAAACCAAAGTGCTTATTATTCAACACATCCGAACACTGTTCAGCATTTCTTTTTATTGTCAACCATAATGTGGACTTGTAGATAATTTTCTGTAGAGAAAATTTGGAAAAGGTGGTAAACGTTTCCTTATTAGTTTCCAGCCTCATTTTCCTAGGAAGTACTTTCTAGCTGCTTTTGTAGTTTTCTTTCGGATTTGGAAGATCGAGTTAAGAATTAAGGTGTTAATATTTTGGTTTTAACTTATTTTTCTCTTGCCTCACGTAATAGGTAACATAAATTCAACTGCAAGCATAATTGGAAAGCACATTCCATGGTATGGTTGTCGAAAATTGAAGCATAATCGTAGATCCCTTTGTGTATATGGTCTATTTGGAGGGAAGAAGGAAAATAATGAGAAGGGCGATGATGCCTCTTCAAAGGTTAACCAAGTTACTCTTATTCATGCGTTTTCTTCTATTTTATTGAGAACTGAAAGATAGAAACTAGGATTTAGGCATGTTTTGATCTATCTACGAAATGGTTGATGCAGTTACTTTCTAATGAGCTTTTTCCAGGACTCCCATGTCTTTTGTTTTTGCATGTGATTTTTGATACTATTGTTTGTTAAATACATGTCCAAAATACAACATCCAGGGTCAAACTTTTGTCAGCAAAGGATTTGAATTCGCATTGAATCTATTGTTTAACTCTATGAGGAAAAAGTGCAAAAGTTGTTTTGCTCATATTATCTGCAATTGTGAATATTATACTATGTAACATAAACACTATGTTTAGCATTTCTGACATACTATCTGAAATATAAATGTCACTTTTGTAAGTACAATGGTTGATGGTTTGTTTTATTATATTCTTTTATCATGGCACTCTCAATAATTTGGACGATCTTGATGGAGAGGAATTCAACAATTTTCGAGGAGAAAGAAATGGGGTAGATAGACATTTTTGAAGAGGCTAAATTTTTAGCCTTGTTGTGGGCTTCGACACATAATGCGTTTAAAAATATCCCTTTCTAGTTGATCATTTTAAATTGGCAGGATGTGACTTGTTATATCCCGTTGTATGTTATATGTTCTTAAGTTATGTTTTTATATTTTGAGAATTATGCTTCTGTTGTTTTTGATGTTCTTTTTATTCTTGTTTGAGGACCTCTAGTCCTCTTGTCCTTGTAATTGATTGATATAACAATGAAAGGGGTTTTGTTATAATATATCCATATATATTATATAGACGCATATACATATATATGTCTATGGTTTTTGGGCACTATGAATCATTTCTACTATTAGACGGGGTTGTGAGTTATTTATTGTCATCATCACCACCACTATTATCGTGTTTCTTATGTAACAAAATTTTTATTTTTTTGCCTCTCAAATTTGTTAATTTATTCTAACACCATGTTTATGCTAATTTATTTTAGGCAGGAATTTTTGGAAACATGCAAAACCTGTATGAGACTGTGAAGAAGGCGCAAATGGTTGTCCAAGTTGAGGCAGTTAAAGTACAAAAGGAACTTGCTGCGTATGACAAGATTAAACCCATTGCGACGAGTCCTTTTTAGTTTTCCTACTTTCTTTATTTCCTAAGTTTTCCTATTTTTGTTTTTATGTTTTCAGAGCAGAGTTTGATGGTTACTGTGAAGGCGAGCTAATAAAGGTATATCTTTCTTGCAAGTGTGCAGTTTGTTTATGGAGCTAAGGAATAATATCATTCTAGTAATCTTCTTTTGCAATTTGGAGGTTACTTAAGTGACAAAAATGGAGTTAGTTTTCATGAGTTCAATTACTCCATTTTATTCATGCCTTTTTTGCTCAACTTTCTTGAATTGTACTTTTTATTTTACGGGAAGAAACAAGAAATGCTTTTAAGATTTGATTTTGACTTTGTATGTTTGCTGTAAAGAAAGGTTGTAACTAATCGCTACCTTGTAGGTAACACTGTCTGGGAACCAGCAACCTGTACGCACAGAGATCACTGAAGCTGCAATGGAATTAGGACCAGAAGTGAGTGTGCACAACTAACTTTACCATGATTTTGCCTTTTCATAGATGAAATTTTATATATTGTTATCCATTATCTTCTCTCTCTCTATGAATCATTATCTCTTTGTTGGCAAGTGAAAATGCATGTTTCTTGTGTTTTATCACGTTTCTTTTTGGGTTCTTTTGGTAGTCCTGGATTGATGGGAACTTAGCATCCACCATTTGATAGTGGTGGTTCGAATCCTCTCATGTTGTTTTCCTTATTAATCATCCTGAAAGATTCATTGTCTTGGTTTATAGAACATGTTTACTAGATCGTAATGAAATGCAATGGGGAATTAGGGCTTGAAAAGATCGTAAAGGAATAAGAACTGGGATCATTAATTTTCTCTTTCTAGTGTTTACTGACCTATTAGAAACTGGAATGGGAAACAATTCAATTCTATATCTATTGTCAACTTAGGGATAAGAATTTTATCAATGTACGTTTTATACAATAAAATAATCATTGTTTATAACATGATAACTTATCAAGGGTATATAAATAATTTTAGTACTCATTTCGTCTAATTTGAAATCAATACCAATGGATGCAAGGATTGGAATTTCTGTTTCTCATTCGTTATGTTGTGTGAGGTCCACCAAAAAATACTATTCCTAATTTTGCAAGTAAACACATGATTAAATGGGAAAGAGAATTACTTCTTTTGTCATTCCCCTTCATGTGAAGAAAACCCACCCATAAAGTTATGCTCGTTCTTATTGGCATGAATGGGAGGGGAAAAAGGGACAAGTGTTTTCCTTTCCCACCTATTCATGTGTTTACTTACAAAGTCAGGAATGATAATCTAGTGGAAAGATAATGTCCATACTAACTCCCCTCTTGGTATTGTTTCCCGGTTAATTGGAATAAATATTGAATTTACTTATATGCCCTGACCAAGCCAATTATATCAAATGATTACTTAACTATGCACAAAGACATGTAGCAATTTATGGATAAGATTCCCATTCCTAAGTTTAGTAAACTCTATAATGGGCATATTCCACTGTAATAGATTGATGATCTCCATTTTTATTCTTTTTCTTTCTTTTCCAACCTTTTACTTTGTTGCTTTCTTTCCCTTACAATTTGGTAAATCTGCAATATAATTCTTGGCTCTTGTTAAATAACAAGAATGGAGATTTTTAAGTGAAGATGCAGTTTACTTTTGTCACGAGCCCAAAGTGGCAACCGAATACTTGGTTATTACTGATTTTACCATCAGTTCATTTTTTCTTTTTATTTGGGCATGTTTTTAACTCATAATTCTACTTGCCTATCACTGATTTTACATTTACTTTATCTTTAACCTTACCTCATCTGGGTATATTGATTGCAAGTTACAACTCATGATCAGCACCACATTATCTAGCATTTGGCATGATCATATGGAAGATTCCATGAGGTTCTCAATAAGATTGACTTTTACATATTGCCTTTTCTAAATGCAGAAACTCTCTCTTTTAATTACTGAGGCATACAAGGATGCACACCAAAAAAGTGTTCAGGTGAGATTTTTTCAGTTTTTTCTGTTAAAGAAAAAGAATTCATCTCTTGTTATATTTTGCTGCTAAATGAAACCCTTCACCTCGTTGGTCCTCAGGCTATGAAAGAAAGGATGAGTGATCTTGCCCAGAGTCTAGGAATGCCTCCAGGTCTCAACGATGCACCGAAGTAACCATATTTTTCTTTCTGTGCTTTTCTGAGATGAACATCAATTTTGTATGTGTACCAGACAAAAATGCTCACTTTTAAGGTCCATAAGTTGAGTTTCATTTAATTTGACAGTTCAAATGGAAATTGTAGTGTTTGAAACAATATTTTGCGGTTGGGCATTTGTTTGACTGCTTTAAAGTATCATTAGTGACACTACACAATTTAGAAATTCTAGGGGTGTGATCCAAGCATACAAGACAAGATTTGTGGGGGTAAAGGAATTACTTTAGTATAATTATAAAATATTGCCTATCCTTTTGTTCATAATGCTGATGCATTCATCATGTGGAGTTTGTTTGGAAAAGCTGTTCCAACACATTAGTTTCAACTTTTACAGTGTAAAGCTCTCACATATTGTAATGTGAAGTAAAAATATGTAATAGTGTAAACTTTTACATGTTATAGTGTTTTGGTTTTAAGTTGTATTTTCAACTATATTTTCAAACACACACAATGTACTTCTCACTCTTGATGGAAACTTTTTATCTTGAGGAAGTCTGAGCCTTTGCAAGAAGGCCCATAATCTTGACAAATACAAACAACTCCAAGGATATATTTGGAGACAATTTTATCATGCATCGAAGTACTTTGAGGTGGAATAACAAATTTAATTCAAATTCTGCCTGAATTTCCAAATCACTTCAATCTACAGGACATGAATGAATTACATTTAGACTTCAGTAACTAAACTTGAATGAATGGTTCCTAATCTAATTGCCTCATTGTGGTATTTTTTTTTTCTCCCTTTAATCAATCTTTCTTTGATAAACCCCCTTCTCCGGTTGCCATTGTCATGATTTTGGCAATTCTTTCCCTGCCAAAAACGACTGGAATAGACCAAAAGCGCGTCGTGGCTGAAAGAGCGGAACCTCATGGCCGGCTCCTCTAACAGTTGCAAAAGTCAGGCCTTTGTACACCTCTGTCCATCCTCCTACCTATAGAAAGGAAATTTGACCCTTCAAAAGTTCAGAAAAACTTTCAATCTCACAAGGGTAAAAAGAAAAAAAAAAATTTGTAATTGATTTTTTGCTGTGTAGATTTGTAAATACCTGTCCCCCTGAATACCATGGATACCACCTGGTTTTTATGGTGAGATTGAGATGGCTAAGGGAGAACCTAGTTGCAGTCACTGGAACCACTGAATCAGTGTCTCCACTGCAGAGAAACAAAAGCCATGTGTAACATTTTCATGTCAATAATTCTTCCATTCCAAGTCACTTTCAATAACATAAAAGTTCATTATAATTTAGAAGCTTGTGCATCTCCATGTGGTTAGATCACATGGAGGCCAACATGGGCTTCCAGTGACTAAATGTTAGTACATTATCCGTAAGGTACAAAAGCTTCTGCAATTTGCAGCCTAACTTCTTTCAGGCCTTCTTTTGTGTCTGCTTTTGCTATCGGTGGTTGGAATTGTTGGCTGTGTTGCGCTTGATTTGTCATAGTACAATGATTGTGATTCATGTCACTAATGTATTTACACGTCGAGCAATCCTATATAACCTTACGGTTATAATTTAGTTACACACAAAATAATAAAATCTAATCTAAAAAATATATTATATTTTAAATTGAGGCCTATAATTTTGTAGATAGCTGAGCTATAACCTTATAAAGATGAAAATGATTTTTTTGAATTTTGAAATGCTATGAACAGGACAAAAGTGAGAACTAAGTTGTAGGGTATGAAAATACTCTACCTATAGGACAAATTTTTATCGTTGTATATCGCATTATAATTATATTAAATTAATAAAACTTAACAAAGATTTAACAATTAGAAATTATGTCCTATAAATAATATACTTTTTTTCATACCTCCTAAAGAATTATAACAAAAAAGCTTTCAAATTTATAAACAGTGATTGATTTTGAATGTGGGATCACGCAGAAAATAAGAAGATGTATGAACAAATGTTCAAGCAAGAATTGGAGTTTATCATCGTCTACATTAAAGCACAGTGACAGTTAGAACTTTAAAGACAGAAAATTTGAAGCAAAAAACCAGTCAAACAGTCAAAGTTTAGAGAAATCTGTTGCAGCAACGAATCTTCATTTATGTGATTAGAAATTTTCTGGTCAGAAAAAAGTTCAGAGAAAGAGAAGGATTAATTAGGAGTGATTTTGACAGGCCATTTTGACTGAATTCATTAATGTCTCAGCCTTTCAGAGGATTGCCATTGCCCTTTTTTTTTGTTTTGTTCTCTTTTCTTGTCCTTGTAGATCAGTGTTTGCAGCAAAGAGTAACCGTAGATATATTATCTGCTTATTATTTGTCAATGTTTCTCTTCTTCTTATCCTAAGTTGTCTAGAAAATGACTAAAAACGTTGTCTTGAAAATGGACCTCATCTTATTACTAAACTGAAAGATTCAATAGTTTTATAAATCTTTATCCATTTTTGTTTCAAGGTTTGTATAGAGATAGAAAATTATTGCCATTAGAAAATCTAGATGTTTGTTTACAAATTGCTAATCTTTTCAATCAAATCTTTTATTTTTTTTGATAGAAAAAGTCAAATCATTGGTGAAAAAAAGAGATACAAAGAAGAAAAGTCATTTTCATATCTATAACTTTGTAACCCGTTTCTTATAAAACTATATGTCCTAGTTTAGTTTATAGTATATTTTTTAGATTGGATCTTATTATTTTATTAATAGTAAGGTTATAACCCTATAGGGTTGAATAAAATTACTTTAGAGAGAAAAACACAAGTAATCACATCTCATGATCAAAAAATTACGGGTGTGCTTGTTTCAGGGGTTCAATGATTTTGAACTTAATTTTTGAGCTAAGCAATTGTTTGATTTTAAACAGAACAATTCTATTTAACTTCATGTGGTTATAACCTTGCTACTAACAAAATAATAAGACTTGTTGTAAAAAAAATACACTACACACTAAATAAAAACCTATACTTTTGTGAGTGGTGGGATTTTATGAAAAAGATTTTTCTTTAAAAAAAGTCAAGCCTAATCTCAAACTTTGAAAAGACAAGTTGAGCTAAAATAGTAGGATAGATTCAAATTGTACCCCTTAATTTCAAGGTTTTCAAACTCCGTGTTTGGTATAGTTTTGAACCCATTTTTTTCAGTTAATTTAATATTTCATTCTCTCAATATATATCTGAACATAGCTTAGATTTTATTTCATTTTCAAACCCAAAATAAACTTGATCCAAATGCTAGTTCAACATGAAGAATTAAAGTACAGTTTCTAAATTTTTTATTTCAAACAAAAAAAAGTTTCAAACCATCGTATTTCTAACCAATGACTTATATTTTTTTTTGGTAGATAATTACTATTCAAAAGTGTCATAAATCACTAAAAAAGATTCTTAAAAAAAAAAAAACTCCTTTCAACTTTCAGCTCACACATGTAAAAGACAAGACATAGAAAAAAGCAAAGCTTCCTTCTCTTCTTCTAGTCCTAGGCTTTGCTGTTTAGCCCTTGCAAGTTGTAAGAGTTTTTCTATAGATGATAAGGTCTATCTAAAGTTAGCTTCAGAGTTTCAATAAAAATTATTGGAAGCAAGAATTATGAATTGCCCTTAAACATTCTTTACCAATTTGCCCTTAGACTTCTAGACTGGAGAGAAACACTAAACACCTCAACATTATTAAACGTCCTTATTACTGAGTTGATTAACTTTTATAGATGGGAAATTTGTAAAAATAACTATTTTACAAAGTAACATTAACAAACTAATCTTTTTTTAATTTAATTTTACATGAATAACAACTCAGTCGTGCAGTGTAAAAAATGGTTGCATGCGGTCGTAATGAACTGACCGTAGCTTATTGGGCCAATGAAGTTTGAACAAATTTTTTCTTAATTTTTTTTTTAGGATGTTTGTTTTTCTTATTTGAATTCTGTAGTATGTGACATATATGCAACCATAATATCATGCACGTACCCTCATATAAATAAATGTCCTAGCTATTGGGCATTGGCCAAGTGTAAATGCTATAAATGAATAATATACTATTTCAACTTCTCCATCTAAAAAAAAAAAACCATATCTTATAGCATTTTTTTAAAAAACTTTTACAAATTCAAGAATCAATAACAAATCACAACTTATTAATTTTGTTTATGTGCAATTTAAAGAAAAGGATTATGAAATAATCAAGAAATTAATCACAAATTCACAATTTATTGCCATTATTAAAAATTTTATTCAATATTACCTGAAAACCCATATCCTTAAGCCAGCTGAAATCAAGTACTTGTACGTGGGCAATATAGAATTCTGCGAGTCCTTCCAATTCTTGAAAACAACATCACTGCATCCCCAATTGACAAAACAAAACCAATAAAACATACTTAGAAAATATTAACATTCAATAAATAACTTTTTATTTTAATATTAAATTAAATCATTAAGTAAATAATTATATCGGCATCTTAATGGACCCCACTTCGGATCAACATAAGACCCATCAAGCAGGACCCACCATTTGTATAAAAGTACTTTTCTAATGATTTACCTGCAAGCAGTCCATCTATAAGGAATTGATCCAGTGGTGTTGGCATGCATTGCCTTCTGAACATCTTTCCTGTTGTAATACTTCTCAGCGTAGCTCTCAGTGCATGGATCGTACCCTGAAACCCTTCTCCTCAAAAGGCTGTTCTTGAGCCTCGTATGTTTAATTATGCTGGTGTTGGTGTTGTTGTTGGGCAATACTTTTGTGCATGTCGGGGTGTAAATGCTGTACTGATCGATGTCGCCGAACTCGTGGTTCATGGCGTAATTAACGGCGTCGTCGCAGGGCTTTGTGGCCTTTTCTGCTGAGAAATTGCAGTGCTTGAGGATTGACTTGTAGGTGTGGTCGGATATCATGGAGTGACTCCACCAGTATGTCACTGTTCCAATGCTGTCATAGTAGTTGTCTGTTACGGCATTTCCCACCTGCATACATATACATATACACATCATCTACATGCATAAATTACACGTACTAGAGTAAGGGCGGAATCATCCATGGACGTGGGTGGGCGGCCGCCCTGCGTGTTTCTTTTCCCTCGCTTAAATTGTGTATAAAAATTATCGTTATGCCACCCTAAGGGGAAAAAAGTTGTACTTTGTCCCGCTCTTATAATTTGTATTTCACTCAATTTAAAACTCTACATCTTTTGTTATATATTTACCTTGTCTCTTTAGTTTAGACACGTCCTTATCCCTCCTAATTAATTTTTCTGCCTCCAATGTGTGATAAATACGTATTTATATGTAAAAGCTATAACGAGCATTGCTAGGTGGTACTATTGACCATATTTTAATTATGTATCATTATATATTTTAACTATTGACTATTCATTTAGGAGTCATGATTTTTACTTTTTAAAAAATGGGTGCATAACTAACCTTTTAAAAACTTTAAAAACAAATATTAAAATTTTAAAAATTGAATGGAAAGCGTGCCTCCAGTCACTGCAATGTAGTTCTGTTATACTGTTTAGAAGTGGTAGTTCTAACAACACATGCATGGTAAAATTAAAAAGCATGGTCTATATGAGCCCACATATAGAATTTACTTTTATATTAGTTGTTTTGCATAAAAAATCTAAAATAAACTTTTCAACCTAACAAGTTTGTAAATGAAGATTGAGTTGCTTACAATGAAGCCTTTAAGACTGATGATGGAATTGGAATGTTCCTTATTGTAATTGACGATTATCCTTGCCAACTGTGGAACATAATGCCCTGCAGAAATTAGTAAATAATTAGCATGTTATGTCAAATAATTAACTAAGTTTAACTTACCAATTTTTTTTTTTTGGAGCATAATTAATTACAGATTTTTTGATGTCATGTACCTGCATAACTCTCCCCAGCTATATAGAATTCTCTATATTTATATTCTGGAAATCTTGACATCCATCTAAGAAGAAAAACTAGAGCATCCTGAGCTGAACATCACAAAATTGGCCATTTTCTCTTGAACAGATTTGCATAAAATTAACAAGAAATTAAGAGATTTATCCAAAAAAGAAAAAAAGAAAAAAGAAAAAAAGTAACAACAAGACTTTCACTTTTATGATAATTATAAGAAAGGGAAAGAAATTAGAAAGTTAGCTTAAACATTAATTTTATTATGCATGGTTACTTTTAACTAAATATATACCTGTCCTTTTGTCCCCTGTATTTTTGAGGTCCGAGCTTGTATTTGTATAAGAGAAGCCCACACCAGCGGGTGATTCAAGAAATAAAAGATTTGCCTCTGCAATTAATTAAGGATTAACATAAGAATTAGAAATTATAAGTTCTATTTAAAGAAAATTATAATTTCCAAAAAGAAAAAAGAAAAAAGGACAGCAGTAAAAGCTGCAGTATGATTATTATGTATATGTCATTAAAATGGAATTAACATCACTAGTTACAAGTACTATACTGCTGAAATACAAGTAAAAATCTCTAACAAGAGAAAAAAAATAAAAAACACCCACATTATTAACAAATTTATAAATAGCACATTTTTTTCAACAGTAGAGCAAGTTTTTTATATAGTCAATTCAATCATATTTTAACAGTATGATCTATAAATGCATAGGTTAAAAACAGTAGATCATACAGTGTTGATACTCATAGATTAGACCGCTAAAAAATGCTTGTTCAGTTGTGCATAGGGCAAATCAACGTACCCCACTATAAAATTTTGGATAATTAATTATGGTAAGTTACAAGTAGTAATAATTATTAATTACCTCTATTCCATGCATATTTATTCAGAAAAAAAGATGAACCAGTTTTGTTAATGCGAAATGGTCCAATCTCCTCTGATGCTCCATATGCAACTGAGGAACAACCTGGTCCTGCACAGTCCTATCAACATTAATAATTATAACATATGATCATGAGAAAATTGAAAAAGACTCTCAAATTTGTAGTAAAGATTTTCATAATTAAGTTTCCATTTAAATGTTTCATAAAAACAGAAGTTTTATGTAAGTGAACTTGGAAAATACATGGCATTAGTAACAGAATTATTGAGAGAATAATTAACATAAATGAATTACATGAGGATGTTTTGTACCCATCTCCAAATTTGTCTTTCTCTATAACAAAAATTAATATCCTCCAATTTCAAAGTTGACCACGTAATTAATAATCAACAAATGAACAACTACCCACTAAATTAATACTGGAATTAATATTTTCAGATACTTTTGCACGTGTGCTTTTGTTCTTGTGTCAGCTTCTGTTATATTAAATACCCAAGATAGTGACCCCATATAATTTTCCTCTTTTTTTTTTTTGGTTCTTTGTGGTTTTCATATTCTTTTCCTGTGAACTTTTGACTAAATTAGCAAGATTAATTGCAGCAAGTTAACTTTAATTTAATAAAATGTTCCAAATTGACCCTAAATTACCAAGAATGTTAAAATCTAAAAGAAATGCATTCAGATACGTGACCTAACATGCTCCGATTACGACGTGTATGCTGACTTTTTCTTTCGCACTTTAATAATCATCATCCATTTAAGGTAGTACTTTGTGATTAAATTTAAAGAATAATTTATCAAAATTAAAACTTTAATCAAGGATAACTTGTTATGAATCCTAAAAAGTTCAGGGACAAGTATACTAAATAAACTCTTTTTTTTTTTTTCCTAATTGCATCCATTCCCTAGCTACTTCTACTTGAACCGCTAATGCATTCATTATACAATCTGTAAATGAATTCTTTTCAATTTCAAATACACATTTCAAATTAATTTGGCTTCGTTTGGGAATACTGTTTCAATTACTACAATATAAAACTCTAATACGTTATAATATTAAAAAAAATAGACTACGATATAAAATTTTTACATGCTATAACAAATACATTTTAATCCCGTTACCAGACGCACACTCGTGTCCTGAACTGTTTGTCTTTTTCTTGGCAATGAAAGTTCAACTGCCCCTACATCATTATCATAACTCAGCACGCGTGCAGTTCAAAGCAAAAGAAAACAGTATAGGAGGCAAACGACGGAAGAGAAAGAGGAGAGAGATGCTATTTTCATTGGACAACATGGATTTTTTTTTTGAAGGGAATAAAAAGAAAATAGTTGGTATGCTTTTTTCCAATGGTATGCTGGCATATTTTGGTGTTTATTGGGGGGGACAAGACAAACCAAAGGAAAAAAAAAAAGTGACCAACAATTTTTCTGCAGAGCCTTTTTTTGGGTCATATTTATATGTCATAATTTTCTTCCAAACATGATAAGAAAAAACGACACTTATAGATCTATATGCGAGGAATAAAATCCAATAGATTGAAACTTACACACATTACCTATTTTGAATACAGACAGAGAGGGATCACAAGAACCCATGTGGGGTTATTTTGATTTTTTTTAAAATTATTCTTATTATTATTATTTTGCAGCAAAAAAATACCAAAAAAGACACTAGTAGAAGAAAGATTGTTAGCTGTTAAAAACATCATAATCATATCCAGTTAAATTAAGTATGATATTTGAACTTAATGAAAATCTGACGGTTAAAAACTATACTCTATTAATATTTTCTTTATTCCCTAAAGAAAAAAAGTTCTCCGATTTTCTTGTATAAATTGTTTTTTAAGTGACATTCTTGGTGCATTTTAGCTCTGGCAAGAGGTCTCTTTTAAAGTGCTCGTTTGGTATGGACTTTAGAATGCAGGACTCCTGGTAGATTGTTCTTATGGATTTTTGGGTGATATATGATGACACACGTGAGAAGATGATCCACACGTGCGAGGAGTACGATGACAATATGGCAATTGATCCAATACATCATGTACAATAAAAAAAAAAAAAAAAAATTGTCATTTATTGAAAAATCAGAGACAGTTTGTTGCTCATGATTTTGGCGTCAATGCCGTTTACCTAATACACAAACAAACAAAAGTAAGAATAACACATATATTGAATATGCAAAACGCATGAAAATAAAGCCGGGATCTTTATTATTTTTTTTTTTTGTCTTTTTTGTTTTCTTGTGATCATTTCATTTGTGTTTTATTTAGATGAAGAGAAAACTCAACTTATCATTACAACCCCATAAAATTTCCCGGGAAAGTTAGTTGTAAATTATGGTGGGAAAATTTATTGACTATTCTGATCTCCTCCTCATTAATTTTATCTTAATATAGCTTGTTCTGCTACATCACCACAGTCAAGAAGAAAACAAAATTCCAAAATTATTTTCTTACACATGGTGATTTATGTTCACATAGCTATATTATGATCAGCAATACAGTTAAAAGAACAATATTTATATGCATATATATACGCACACGCAGAGACGGAAGCAAATAATTACTCAAAAAAAAAATAAATATATATATATATATATATATATATATACATATATATAAGTTATATGCTTCAAAAATTACTAAAATTTGTGCAAAGCCCCTACAAAGTCGAATATATATAATCTTATACATTGCAGCAAAAAATCCTAGTTCCCTCACCATATATATATATATATGCACACACTATTTGTATGTATGTATTATATATATATTACATGCTAACCTCCATTGAGCCAAAGAACAAGAGGTTTTCTGCGAGGCGATGAGGTAGCTTCAGTTAACCAATAGAAGAGAGCTCTTCCGTGCTGCTCATTGACTGTGACATACCCGGAAAACTGAGAAAATCCCACCTTTGGTTGACCAGGAAGTGCAGAGATTCGATCTAGCACTTTCACTTTTTTTGGAACTGCTGCAACAATAGTATAACTACTAAAAGATGACACTAAGAAGAAGAACAAGAAGTAAAGGACTAGAGCTTTTTTTCTCCCTCGGAAAATGGCCATTATTTTATTTTCTTTTTGCTTTTCTGATTATGAGAGAAATTTTCTTTGGGAGTGGGAAAGTGGTGGAGGGAAGTTTTGGAGATTATTATTGTGTGGCTGCGAGAGCAGTGTGGGCTTCGTTATAATCTGGGTCTATAAGTAGAGAGGGCTTTACTTATGTTTGTATGTGTGTCTCTGAATATCAAGTGTTTGCTGCATTACTACACAACTGCAAGTTGGTTCAGCTGACTCTGCATGTGGACCTGCTCAGCACACCCTTTTCTCTCTCTCTCTCTAGATTTAGAGAGAGAGAGAGTACTGAGAACAGCTGGTCCTTCTACAGTATTGAAACCTAGATGCAAAGATCATAGTCTTGGGGTGGTTAATTAGAAACCCAGAACCTTCCTAATAAATGCATCACAAGACTTAGTAAGGTTGTGATTTTTTTATTATTATTACTATGACCATTATTATTGTTATAAGTATTTTTTGGGAGAATTCTATGCGACACCTTAATCGGAGAATACACTTCTTACCTTTAATATTATATCAAACATATTATTATACGTATAGAATGGCAGAGACAGGATTTATTAGTAGGAACCAATTTTTTTTTATCAAAATTATACTAACATCTAAATAACTATTAATTTAAGAACGGTTAATTTTAATTTATACACATACCTCTTGGCACCCTTTGCTCGATTCCCTGTCTCCGTCACTGTATATATATATATATATAAATTTAGATCCTAAATGCTATATATTATGTTTATTTTGGGTGCTTCGATTATATGAGTCACGCCACTTTCAGCTCCAAAAACGAAAAAAAAAACACTAAATTAAGGAATATTGGAGATTGAGGATATTAAAGCTGAGTTAATGCCATCCCAATTACCAGCTGGTCTTAGAAAAGCAATTTGCATTAAAAATTATACTTAATTAACCTAAGTCGATATCTTTCTGGAGATTTTTCTTCTCTGTTAACTAATCCTCGAGCCTAGCTATGTAAGGATCACATTATTATTATTTTCTTAAGTCGCATTAATTAGTTGACTAAAACTAGCTATTTGTTCCTTTCAAGTTAAGCAATAAGCATGATCGCAATTAGATCTATATTAAAAAAAAGCCACCATTTGACTAACCTTGTGTGTTCGTGACCAAGGAGAGAGACTGACTAATTTGTAAATAGAATCAAACAACCAAATGTGACGGTTCCATGGCGGCAAAAAGACGACCTATCAGGTGTCTTTCATTTTTTACCCTGAGATCGACTTTTATTGTCCGCATTGAGGATGAAATTATCTCTCTTATCAGCCTGTCGAATATGATTTACGTGACTTTTTAAATACTAGTTGACAAATTAATGGATTAGGTTCTTTTCTGTTCTATCAGTTCTCCCAGTAAATTGGCAAGGTCTCGTTAGATTTTAAGGCATGAGAAAACTACTGATATAGTTTTTCTAATTAGAAAAAAAAAAAAAGAACTAAGCAAATGTCTATCCTATGTATATGTTTGTATGTAAATAGACATATGCATAAAGATCATAAATCATGATAAAAAAGTGTAAGTGGTCCAGAACAGTGAACATGGAGAAGATGTGAGGGCACAATAGCAAATATTGTGGAGATGTGGGGTTGCAATTTCTTGTGACCCCTTCTATTGGGAAGTTTGTAGTCAAACGAAGCTGGAATCTGACCAATAAGAGGGCGCATAAACAGCCATAAATGTCTACATCTTTTATCTTTCTCTCTTTTTTATATTTTTTTAAGGACTTTTTTTTAATATATGATGCCATAATCCGCATGTACAAGTTAAAACTCTCATATTTTTTACTTTCTTTCTCTTTCCGGAATAAAAGAATATTCCAAGTTTGGTTTACACAAAGACAAATGGTACATGGTATAAAAAAAAGAGTGACCAGTCAATCTTCTTTGAGTTTCCTCTTTCTGGCCAACAATTGTCCAAATAATCCTATTTATACATACATTTTTAAATGTCTAGTTAATTAATTCCAGTTCATACCCATATAAATCTGCTTATTTGCATTTGTTGGCATTACTAAGTATACATGAAAAGTGTTGTCTATATTGATTGCTTATGCAGCAACATAAGAAATATTGATTAAATGACTTCCATAAGTGAGCTTATATATGTGTCGTGTTACTCATAAAAATAATGATGATACTGACTAGTTAGCACGATTGTTTGCCCATTCGATGTAGTTTTTGTTTGTACTTTTAATCATCAGAATAAGAGAAATAAAAACTTAAGAAGTATTTGGAACTATATTTTTAAAAGTGTATAAATAGGTCAAAATGGTTTTAAAATTTTCTAATAAGTTAAAACTCTAATATAAGTTTCAAAGTTTATTTAAGAAGTCTTTTATTTTTAGAAGACACATTTTGTGACTTTGATTAAAATACTTTTAGAGAGCCAAAACATTTTTAACACACTATCCAAATACTTTTAAAAGCAGTTTTTGGAACCAAAAAGCCAAAAGTAGCTTTTAGAAAGCCCTCTCAAATAGGCCGTTTGTCGTTAACAACAAATTCGATGATTTTTAATAGGGCTAGGCTGAGCAAAGAAAAAAAAATATTTTTTTGCTTGCAAAGAAAAAAATATTGCTCAGTAATTCTTATAATTTAACAGTTATATGTTGAGTAATACTTAAAATTTAACAGCTATAGGTTGATTTGGTTTAACTGATTGGGAGGAGTTAAGGGTTTGGTAATCGTTCTATAGATTTCTATCTTCTGTATAACAGAGTTGTCAAGGAAAGTTGTTGGCTTAGAGGTTCACCAAATCCTCCTGTAAAATCCCACATAAAAGATGCTGTTAGTATCTGAAAACAACACATTCAGCTTGCTATATTGTAACTACTAATTAGTATTGTCGATGAGTCACATAATATTTCTTAATTATTAGTCACATAATTTTATTTAAGGGAGTAATTCAAAAATGAATTTAGAGACTACAGTATAAGAAGTTGAAAGAATGAACTTTAGAGACTATAGTGTTAAACAAGAGAAGAGTTTTGAGATGCATTTTCCCCTAGTAGTTTATGGATTTGAAATGTTCTATTATTGTGAGTGAATTAATATTTTCTATTGTTTAAAATTATGATATCTGGTTATCCTTACTTTTTATAAAAGATAGTTAAAATCACATATTATACCATACTTTTAAATATAGTTTTTATTCATGTTACACTACTACTACGGTATTTGGTTATCCTTACTTTTATAAAAGATGGAGAAAATTACTTGTTATATGATACTTTTAAACATAGTTTTTATTTATGCTATACTACTATTAATTATTTGTTTAAGTTATGCCAAGTTTTTATTTATGCTATACTACTATTAATTATTTGTTTAAGTTATGCCATACTAAAATATTTGTAGCATTTGTAAAGGGTAAGTTTTAAAAGATGATATTTATGGAAATTTCTCGAAAAGATAGGGCTATTATTTATGGTTATGTTATAGCAAATCAAATTACAGTCATGTTTAACCTACTCGATATTTTTTTAAAATAATAAAATTTGCATTTTTAGACCATTTTTTTAAAAATTGAAAGTGTTCATGTTGCTGCACTCCCAAAATTTGTTTAATTTGTAGACATTTCAAACATATTCTTTGTTAGTTTGAGAAAATAGATTTTCAATTAAATTACAAAGAACATAGCGAAATGGGTATTTAATTTTTTTAAAACCTTTGGCTTTTCATATCATGTTATTTTATAAAATTGTTATACTAGAGAGGATGATATGAATAAAGGGTTACACACAACCCTAATGTTTTCTCTTGTTCTCTCTACATTTTAGTGTGCTGCCAGTCGAGGATTTGTAGGGTAGGAGTTTGGAGTCACCTTTCAGCTGGTTGCTAGACTCCTAGCCCCTTGGGAGGGTCTTTGGGAAACACGATGAAGGTCTCGCTGGTGAGTTTGTGACCATTTATGAGTTTGGGGTGGAGCTTTGGGGAGGGGGCTCTGACATGCATTTTGACTGTCAATTTTAGCCATGTATGTGTATTGGAGACTTCATTCCCTTAAGCTTTTACCATGCGACAGCTAGAAAGGGCAAAGAGGCACCTTTCTCTTCATAGGTTAGAGGACCATAGGTGCTCGGTGATGAGGCTATGAAAATACACATTTCTTAAGGTTAAATATCATCATTTTGCACTTATGTTTCTAATTAAACTCCTTAATTAAAGCATTTGTGTGCTAAATAGTGTTTTAGTGTCTTAGTATAAAAATATGTTTAAAATCATGTTTTTAATATGTTTTTATGTTTAATAATACTTTCGATAATTTTTAGAGTCAGTTTCGTATGCTAAATATGTATTCAGTGTAAAATTAATTAAAATCATAAAAACAATTTTTTGTGGTTTCATTCTTAGTCTTAATGTGTTTAAAAATGTATTTTGAGTTTGTAAATATGTTTTTTTTTTATAGTTTTAGTAATTTCTAAAATATTTTTAAGTCTTAAATATTTTATCTGTGAAACTGATAAGGTCCTTTAATTTTATAAGTTTGTAATTATTTTTAGTGTTCTTATGTGTTTTACTATAAAATAAATATTTTTAATATTTTTGTAAATAGTAAGCTTGTAAAATAATTAATTTTAGTGTGTCTATACAAAACCCTAAGTTTTTCTCTGGTTCTCTCTACATTTTAGTGTGTTGCCAGTGGAGAATTTGCAAGGTAAGAGTTCGGGGCCATTTCTCTGCTGGTTGCTAGATCTCGACCCCTTGGGTGGTGTTTGGGCAACCTGACGAAGGTCTTGCAATGAATTTGTGACCGTTTTTGGGTTTAGGTTGGAGCTATAGGGCTTTTGAACTCTGGCATGCATTTTGATTACCAATTTTAGCCATGTATGTGTGCTAGAGACTTCGTTCCCTTGTGCTTTTTCTGCGCCGCAACTAGAAAGGGCGAAGAGCCACCTTTTCTTTGTGGGTTGGAGGACCATAGGTGCTCGGTGATGAGACCATGAAAATGCACATTTTTTAAGGTTAAATATCATCATTTTACATTCATATTTCTTATTAAACTTGATAATTAAAGCATTTGTGTGTTAGATAGTATTTTACTGTCTTCGTGTGAAAATATATTAAATCATGTTTTTAATATGTTTTTATATTTAATAATATTTTTGGTAATTTTTAGAGTCAGTTTTGTATGCTAAAGATGCGTTTAGTGTGAAATTAATTAAAACCATAAAAATAATATTGTTTGATTTTATTCTTAATCTTCATATGTTTAAAAATATGTTTCCAGTTTGCAAATATATTTTATTATATTTTTAGTAACTTCTAAAAAATATTTCTATGTGTTAAATATTTTATTTGTGAAACTGATAAAGTCCTTTAATTTTACAAGTTTATAATTATTTTTAGTGTGTTTTATGTGTTTTAATGTAAAATAAATATTTTTGTAAATATTTTGTAAAATAATTAATTTTAGTGTGTTTACACACAACCCTAAAGTTTTATTTGAATCTCTTTACATTTTAGTGTACTACTAGTAGATGATTTGAAGGGCAAGAGTTTGGTCTGCCTCTCGGTTGGTTGACAAAACCCTAGGCCCCCTGAGGGAGGGGGTTGTCTTTAGGAAACACAATGAAGGTCTTTGTTGGTGAGTTTGTGACCATTTATGGGTTTGGGTTGGAGCTATGGGCCTTTGGGGAGTGGGCTCTGGCATATGTTTTGACTGCCAATTCTAACGATGTATGTGTGCTGGAGACTTCGTTCCCTTGTGCTTTTGCCGTGCAGTAGCTAGAAAGGGCAAAGAGCCACCTTTTCTTCTTGGGTTGGAGGACCATAGGTGCTCGGTGATGAGACTATGAAAATGTATATTTCTTAAGGTTAAATATCATCATTTTATATTCATATTTCTTATTAAACTCCATAATTAAAGCATTAGTGTGTTAAATAGTATTTCAGTGTCTTAGTATGAAAATATATTTAAAATCATGTTTTAATATGTTTTTATGTTTAATAATATTTTCGGTAATTTTTAGAGTCAATTTTGTGTGCAAAATATGTGTTTAGTGTGAAGTTAATTAAAACCATAAAATAATCTTTTGTGATTTTATTCTTAATCTTAATATGTTTAAAAATGTGTTTCGAGTTTCCAAATATGTTTTTTTTTATATTTTTAATAATTTCTAAAAATATTTTTAAGTCTTAAAAATTTTATTTGTGAAACCAATAAGGTCCTTTAATTTTATAAGTTTATAAATATATTTAGTGTGTTTTATGTGTTTTAATATAAAATAAACATTTTTAATATTTTTGTATATATTAACTTTGTAAAATAAATAATTTGAATTTGAGAAGAAAAATAAAGAAAAAGGGCATCAAAACAGGCAAAAACAGACAACAAATGCTAAAGAAATAATAAAAATTTGAATTTGAAAAGACTTGACATGTGGTGTAGCCTTGGATGTCCAATCTAGCTGCCAAAACACTCAGGGGGTGTTTGGTATGCAGTAATTAGTAGGAATCATATTCCTAAGAAAATCATTGTAGGGAATATGATTCATAGGAACCAAAATTATTACGTTTGGTTGCACATATGAATATTCTATTAGATTTCTAAGAATGATACATTACCGTGTTTGGTTGTACATAAGAATCTTGCATAATTGACAAAATAATTTATACTATTAACATTAAATGTATCAATATAATATATTAGTACTAAAATTAAATAATAATAATATAAATATAAATAATAAAATAATATTATATATAATTTAACATTAATATTACTATGAATATTAATGTTATTATTATTATTATTTTATATTAATGTAATACTTTCTTTATATTATATAAAAATATTAATTTATAATAATCATAGAATTATTATTTAACAATATATTAATATTAAAATGTTGTATATAATATAAAATATGTTGATATGAATATAAATAATAATAAAAATATAATTTTTAATAATATATTAGTATTTATATTAATATTAACATTAAATAAATATATTGTTATAGAAAATATTAAACATATTTAGCTATATTTTATATTTATGATTATTAAAATAGTATTTATATAGTTTAATATTGATATTTCTATGAATATTAATATTAATATTATACTATTCATATTTGATGTTATATTACTATGTTTTTATTATTAATGTTATTATTATTCTTATTATTAAATTTTAATTTTATATTGATATAATATTTATATCTATATCATATATTAATATTAATTTATAATAGTAGTACAAAATTATTTTATTTTATTATTATAGCATTTATATATATTATATTCTAATATTAATTAATAATAATATATATTATATTTAGATATTGTATAATTTTTATATTTATATTGCATAGAGATATTAATTTATAATAATATTATTATTATTATTATTTAATAATAATATAATTATTATCATCATCATCATGGAAAAAAAGGTGAGATTTTCATAGTTTTGAGATTCCCAAGAATATGAATATTACCTTGTTGGGTGGGCTTAAGATTACCCAAAAATGAAGTAATCTGAATCCCATGGGAATGAGTTTTTCAAGAATCCAAAACTTAGATTACTACATGCCAAACATGAGAATCTGTAAGATTCTCATTCTCACATCAGGATTACTGCATACCAAACGTCCCATCAAAGCACTCCGATTGCATGCCACACGTCAGCTATCAGCTGCAGTCGCCATACAGCTCGGTCCCACTTGTTGGGAGAGCATCTCTAAGCCATGAGATCAGGTTATTATACCAGATCCAACGACGTGCATAAGCTGAGCTTTAGCTTCACAAATGGACACAATCAAAACCGTTCCTCAAGTTTCCATCGGTGCATTTAAGGGCCGTGATCGCAGCGCATGTGTGTTCCCTTTTTCGACATCGTACCTGATTTCAAATCAAAACCAATACAATCAAGAAGGCTGGGTTAGGCGGAAAAAAGAAAAACATATATTAAAAAAAGATGCAAGTTGCACAATTTGTGACCGAAATTGTCAAAATAAGTAGTAATATATATATATATATATATATATATATATATATATATATATAACATTTGCATGAATAGTAGCCCATCTTTTGGGCTATAAAATACCGAGGGTCTCTCCCCCGGCTCCTCAACCCCTCATTAGTAGAAAAAATTACTATTTTAATAAATAGTTTGTTTTTAATATTTAGATTTTAGTTTATGTTTTTGTAAAATAGTTTAGTTTTTAATATTTAGTTTTTAGTTTATGTTTTTGTAAAATAGTTTTAAGATTATATTGTAAAATATTGTTTTTAATAATATTATAAGTGTTTTTATTTTAAATATGTCTTTTTAATTTTCATTTTTAGCTGAGGAGAGGGAGAAATTTTGGTAAAATTAGCTTAAATGCTTTTAGTTTTTCGTACTTTTAGTTTTTATTTTATAATATTGTTTTTAATAATATTAGAAGTGTTTTTATTTTAAATATGTCTTTTTAATTTTCATTTTTTGCTAAGAAGAGGGAGAAATTTTGGTAAAATTAGCTTAAATGCTTTTAGTTTTTTGTAGTTTTCTAAGCAGTCATAATGCCAAATTATTTTTTTAGAAAATCTATGATTTTGCTATTATCTTAGTTAGAGTTCTTGCAAGATTAGGTTTTAATTTATCGTCGACATTGGCTGACATGGATAATGCTTGGAAGGACCTTAATTAGTTGAGACAGAAAATGATATGATAAATGCTTAACTTATTATTTGTTTGTTATTTTAGTTAAATAATGCTAAAATCATGTATGTTCATTAAGTTAAATTTTTACTACATTATAGACATAAATTGATATAGTAAATGCTTGGTAATGCTTGATTTGTTGTCGACAGAGGATGACATATTGGATTTTTAAACCTTTTAAAAAATAATTTAGAAAAATGAAAATACATTTAAGTTAATCGTTAGAATAGAATTTTTGAACCTCAGTATTGTTATTATTATTGTTGTTTCTCTTTCAATTAATTACACTTATTATTAAAGTTTCATCTCTTGTTTAATTTAGCTAATAGTGAACATTTAGTCTACAAGCTTAAGATATCCATATATGGATTGAAACAAGCCTTTTGTCAGTGGTATTTAAGTTCTATGACATTATCTCTTCATTTGGTTATGATAAGGGACGGCTATACGAGGTGAAGCAATTTCACTTAAGGAACTTTGATATGAAGGATATGGGAGAGGCATATTATGTTATTGGCATTAAGATACATAGGGACAGATTTTAAGACATTTTGGGTTTGTTTCAAAAGACCTATATCAACAAGGTTCTAGAAAGGTTTAGGATGAAGGATTGTTCACCAAGTATAGCACCCATTGTGAAGGGTAATAGGTTCAATTTGAACCAACGCCTGAAAAATGAGCTCAAACGGGAACAAATGAAAAACATTCCATATGCTTCAGTCGTTGGAAGCGTAATGTATGCTTAGGTCTGTACAAAACCTGACATTGCATTTTTTGTTAGAATGTTGGACAGATATCAAATAACCCAGGTGTTGACCACTAGAGAACTGCAAAGAAGGTGATGAGATGCCTTCAAGGGACTAAGGCTTACATACTCATGTATAGACGGGATGACATTCTGAAGGTGATTGGATACTTTGATTCAGACTTTGTTGGCTATGTTGATTTGCGAAAATCAATATCTGGTTATGTTTTCATGTTTGCTAGTGGAGTTGTATCTTGGAGGAGTGCGAAGCAGACTTTGACTGCTACCTCTGCTACAAAGGCTGAGTTTGTTTCTTGTTTTGAAGTTACTTCGCGTGGTGTATGATTGAAGAGTTTCATATTCGGGCTTAAAAATGTGGATTCTATTTCTAGACCATTGATATTATATTGTGACAATTCAACTGCTGTATTTATGGCCAAGAATAACAAGAGCGGTAGTTGAAGTAAATACATCGACAATAAACCCTTGGCTATAAGAGAACATGTTAAAGAAAAGAAAGTGGTCATTGAATACATTAGTACTGAGTTGATGATTGCCAATCCTTTAACTAAAGGCAGGCCACCAAAGATTTTTAAGGATCATGTAGTACGAATAGGACTTGGTTCCATGATGTAAATTTTATTGTACATACATTTTGTTATCTTTATGAAACTCTTATTCAGTTGTAATGCTTTCTCATATTTAGTTGTGCACATATTCAGTTATTTTGAGAAAAATCAATTTAGTTAGACCTAAAATAAACATGGGGTTTATTCATTAAGTTACGTTACCATTTATGAGTTAGTATTAAGGGATATCATGCATTGTAATATATAGAAGATAATATTTATTCTAAGATGACTTATCATCATGATTCATGTGTTCATTCCTTAAGCTTGAGATTGGTTGATTTTGGTTACCTAGAAAATATATGTAGACCAAGTAGGACAATGTTATTTTAATTTATTTATTATTATTTATTTAATTTTTAAATGATAATAAATAAATAAAAATAAATTTAAGTGGTCCACTATACACGTATTTTCTTAAGGGTGTCAATCAAAGGATATATCTAAATTGTTTTAACGCGTTAGAAAAAAGGCATTGTTTCAGAAATACCTTTTGATGATAACATACACCATGATGGTAGGTGTTTATAAATATCACGTAAAATCTAAAGGGTCCCTAAGCCTTTGTATTTATTCATAAATACACCATTTCTCTAAATTGTAGAAGGTTTAAAAAATTTTCTTTCTTTCAAATAAAATTTCTTCAGGCATTATTTTAGAGATATCCTCCATTCTTACTGTATTTGTCAATGACTAGAGGTTAGATTTCCTTTCTTTTATGTTTATACATTTAGATGGTTTTTATGCTATTTGGATTCATGCATAAATGTTAAAAATCATAGTTCCATATATGTAAATTTTTAACATCCTACACCTACCATCTTCCGGCCCATAACAACAAAACATCCTGGTCTTAGTGAGTGGAGGGTGAAATATCTTATCATACTAAATGGTGATGGCTAGAACAATGACTTGGTCAACGATTTTTTCTGGTCAGTTGATAGTAGTATTGTATTGGGGATCCCTGTTAGTAGACGAGGACTAAGAGATCTATTAATTTAGTATTATGACAAGAAAGGAGAGTATTCAGTGAAGTCCGGCTATTAGAAAGCAATGGAATGGTATAAGGAAGAAAAGAGCTTGTCTCCAAATCCGTATGCAGGATAGTGGTCCAAATTACCAGGTTTGAACATTCTAAGGAAAATTAAAAATATTTGTTTGGAGATTTTACCATGAGATATGGCATTGTTAGCAGCTTGACAAGAAGAGGTGTGAATGTTAATGAGGTCTGTCAAACTATTGGCTTGAATCTTTCGTCCTTTAGAGGAAGGACAGGCATGGAGTTTTGTCTTTTGTTACAGTATAATCTTATCAATACAGATCTTGAATTGACACTTATTCTCCTTTGTTTATGCACGGACACTGCCTTAGGATGACATCGCAGCTGTTGGAAGCGTCAAAAACCTTTTTGATGGAGTAGGAGAAGCTCAGTTTCTAGAAAGTGTAGCCCAACAAAGGAGTTCCTGCCAAACTTGTACTTGGTAATCTTAAACTCAACACTAATGCAGCGGTACCTAGCTGGGCTAGTTTTGTTGGTGTGGGAGGTGAAGGTACTGTAGTTGCAGCTTTTGCCAAAAAAAAAAAAAAAAAGTATTAGGTAATATGACACTGAAACTTGCAGAGATCATGGCCGAGAGGCCTGGAGTTCGTACGCTTAATTGGTTTAGACGTTCACGTGGTTGAAACTGATGCTTTGGAAGTGGTTTACTGCCTTCGTCATGACCTAGATCAGTCTTGTGAAGCACCGCTGCTTTGGGATGTTTATGATTTGCTAAGGAGTTTTGGCGGTATTAATTTTGCTCATTGTCCTTATGGAGACAATTCAGTGGCCCATAAGTTAACAAATTTTGCTTTATCTTTGTCTAAAGATTGTCTATGGCTCCATGAGATTTCCATGTTTATCTCTACTGATGTTTGTAAGGATAATCCATTTATTTAATTAATGAGAGACGGTTTTCATTTCAAAAAAAAAAAAAAATACATCTTATAATAAAAAAAAACTAACGGCACGTTTGTTTTTGTTCTCAAAATTTTTAGAAACGTTTTCGCATGTATTTCAAGACAAAAATTTTAAAAATACTCTTAGCGTAATTTATTAAAAATTCTCATTTTTTTTTTTAAAATATTTTCACCTATTTTAAAAACAATAGCAAACGGCCCCTAAGATTTTGACAAGTCTACTTGATGAACACGTGCATGGATGATGAATATTAATTTGATATATACATAAATAAAGTATTACTAAACCATATCCCAAGTTCAGAACAAAAAAAGAAGAAGGAAAAAAAATCATACCCCAAGCAGTGAGTTCTATCTAAGCTAAACTTATACTTAATTTGCTTCTTTGACTAAAATTTAAAACCTCTTAGGTGAGATCTGTGCCCACGATTTTCGAGATGTTATCTCTTGATCACTTGGTATATAGAACTCCTTATCTTTCAAAATCTTCAGAAAATCTCATGTGCCTAAGCATTAGCACCCTGAAAAACCCTGCAAAACCCTCTTTGTATTTTGCAACTATTTTTTTTCCTCAATAAAAAGGAGGTAAAGGTAGAGGGTGACACACCTTGATAATTTTAAAGAAATAAAGTATTTTTGCATGGAATATAAATTCATCATGAAGAGGATTTTTATATATCGTATCTAGCGATGAAGCCAAAATATTTGGTCAACATAGGTCATTATGAAAAAAATAGAGATAAATTTTTATTGAATTCAAACATAATCATATATTTTTTTTAATTTTTTTAAGAGAACTATATTTTTTGATTAGTAAGTGAGTACAAATTATATATTTTATTAACAAGGAGCAAAATAATATATTTTAATTTCTCTTGATGGGAGTACAGTTATAATTTTATTGTAAATTAAGGATACAAATAAAATTTTTTTAAAAAAATTAAAGCAAAAAATTCAATCTTTAAAATTAAGTAGGGACACATACCCACTTAACAATTGGCTCTGCCATAATACAAAGTGTCTCTGCCATAAATCCTACCCATAATAGTTGGATTGGCTCGAATCCAATATCAACCAACCTCAATATCTCATAAAATGAGGGGTGGTCTCTTTGTAGTTTGCACTTAGTCATAATCAAAGGAAACTACTCGTATATGCAAGTTCAATGGCACTTCTGTAGAAGCTTCGTTCCTTCTTTAATGTTATAGAGAGGAAGGGAAGGGGGGTTGAATATATAGTCCATGCAATACTCATGCCATTCATCAAGTCAATTATTATAAGCTGTCAAAGTGCGTACAAAGGAGGAAAATCAAGTACCCTTTGCCTTTTTAATGTCCATATTTTGGCATCACCATGCAAGTTGTATGTAAGGACTAAGAAGCAACCATCTATAGTGGCGCACAAGTTTTTAGGGCATTTTCATTTACTAGTTAGAAGCACACACCACGAGTGTGTATTATTTACTTATATATTTTTTTAATTATACTCATTTCGTCGTTTAGTTAAGTGTAAAAAATTAATAAAAACACATTTGCAGAGGTAAAAAAGTTTTTGACATGGTAAACATTAGGGAAACACACATGTGACGAAATTTTTTGAGCCGAACAACTAGAGAAAACGTTTATGGAGGTCATAGTTGGGAACCAAATTTACCACTAAAACATTTTTTGGTAATCCGACATTCAAGAACTACAATTTTAATAAGAGAATTAAGGTGGAAAAAGTTACTTACATGGAAAAGTACAAGATTAAAACTTGATTAGATGCCACGCTTGATAAAAAAAAATTCTGAAGGATATAAAAGAATATACAATAATGGATAAATAAAAAAGTGTTTTTATTATACACTTTAAGGAAAATAATTTAATTAATCAATCTAAAACAACATAATATATTATGGGAAAGCAACAAAAGAAAAGATAAAGATAATAATGAACAAAAATAAAATATTATTACATATATATAAATTAAAAAAGGAAGGAGGATAAAAAAAGAGAAAGGAAAACAAAAAAAAATCAGGATGAAAAAAATAAAACAAAAAACGGATGAAAAAAGCAAAAAAGAAAAAAGAGTGATGAAAAGAGAGAAAAAAGAAAACAAAAAAAAAAAACTAAAAAGGTAAAAATATATATATATATTGAGAGGGGAACATCCTCCCCCTCTACGTGTCACCTCACAAAGAAAGACGCTTAATTTGCCTCTTTGAATATAGTATCGACATAAATATTTCCATGTACAATCTAAGCTACAGAAATCTTAACATACACATTATAGTATTATATGATAGAATCTGATTTTAACCTATCCAAAAAAAAAAAAAAAATCATTCTAATAGTGTACATTATCAATTCATGCTAAATTACCCATTCATCTTTTTTAAATTATAGATGGAAAAATCGTCTGAATGACTTTAACTTGAAACTTTTGTATGGAGTTCAGCATTTGCAGGATGGAAATTACAATAGGGTCTAGAATCTAAAGAAAAAGAGACACTAGAGTATTGCTCATTAATTGCAGATTTTAAGCATTGGATGTCAGCCAAAAAAAAATGAACAGTTGAAATTCTTTGTGGTTGAGTGGGACATGACAAAAGTAGCTTACCAGGGCGTTTCGAAAAATGTAGTGTAAACTAATTTTAATTTTAAATTTTATAAAAAAAAATACTGTAATAAATTATATTTTGTAGTTTCATCATTTAACATTGTAAAATACAAAAAAGAAAGGGATTTAGCGCACTATGGTATTATTTGAACCATCTTCATACTTCATTTTAGTTTGCGTGGTAAGTCAAATCGGACAACTTATTTAGAATTTCGTTGTATGCCAAAATGGAATATTTGAGAGTAAATGTAAGATGAAAAACATTCCAAAAGCTAGCAAATTATTGAAGTATTTCATGATCAAATAATCCTCTTAATTATTCTTTTTTCTTGCTTTCTTGGACCAATAAATAGAATTATGATATATGTTCATTTGTAAGTAGTCACCATTATATTATGGTTTTTTTATGCTCATATACATGGATGACAATATCGGTATCAGTAGAAATATCAGTTCTTTAATTTTACTAAAATTTTAAAGAAAATATCAATATCGGTAGAAATTTTGATAAAAATTACGAATATTAAGAAAATTTTATATTAAATGTATCTCAAATACTTTAGGATACAATAAATTTTAAAAAGAAACATAAATAAACATGATTTACATAATAAATTTGACACACATTAGATTGTCAATACCAAAATGAAGTTCTATAAGGCTCAAACATGGTTAGGATTTCATCTTAATTCAAATAATATTAGTACTATGAAATGTTATTTGAGGAGTACTAAATATAGTTATGAATATGCTACATATAGGTTTGTTGACTTCTTCCTACTTTATTTCCATGAATAGAGAACTGTGAATTTCCTCAATGGTTTGCTTGAGATGGTGGTGGTATACTTAGATGAGAATAATTGAAAATACTATAAGCATCATAGTTTCGAAGGTTCTGATTATATGGATAATAAATATGAAGAGCCTCATTTGAGTAGCTGCTATAATTAAATCCTAAATGCATTGGTTGTAAACTCATGAAAATTTTATCTTCATCCGATGTTAGCATTCTTAATATGTATAGAACAAATGTTCATTCATTGAAAATATAAAATATTGACAGATTATTTGAAGAAAAAAAATTCATTAAATTTTGTAATTCTGACATTATTGAAATTTAGTCGAAATTTTCACGATATGCACCAAAATTTTATACAAAATACACTACAAATTTTTCTAAATCAATATTTTTATCAGTATTTTCAATATTTTTTTGATATTTTATTGAAATCAATATTAGAATGAAAAGATATTTCCATATATCGAAATTTCCAAAATTTCGATGGGAAGGTGAAATTTCCATCCTTGCTCATATACAAAAGATGCCCGAGTTATGAGGTTACGACGGACACGACCTCAGCTATGTGAGCTTCATCTTTCAACGGCTACGGCACCCCACCGGCACTTTGACCCATTTTTGTTTTATTATATATAAATATAAAATTTAAAAAATTGGGAGAAAACAGCTCTGAATTGGCTGCAATTTCTTCTTTTCTTTTGTCCTTTCATCAACATTGAAGAGAAAAGATGCAAGTTCTTGGGACCAAAGATATGTCTTCAATATGAGCAGTTGGGCAGTTGAGAAAGTCATGGGTTCTCCTTAATTTTGTGCTCATGTCTCACGGAAAGTGTGTTATAGCTTAGCTTCATCTCAGGCTGTGAATAAACTGTACTAGTATAGCATATTCTGGCCTGGCAATACACTGTACTGGGCACTATAGCATATTCCCAGTAATTTCTGCACGTTAACTGAAGCCCTTAAATCTTGACAAGATTCAAGTTAAATTGCCATAATTTGTCTAGAGCTTGTTCGAGAGGACTTCTTAAAAAGTTATTTTTGATTTCTTGAGTCTAAAACTGCTTCTTAAAGTATTTGGATTATCTGCTAAAAGTGCTTATGTTCTTCAGAAATATTTTCAGTCAAAATTACAAAATATGGCTTTTTAAAAAAGCACTTTGAAATCTACTTCAAGCTTATATTAGAGTATTACTAACACATTGTTAGCTTACATATAACACTTTTGTAACTTACTATACAATTTTAAAGCCATTTTGACTCTTTTAAATTATTTTAAAAATATGCTTCTAATCACTAACTGAAAAGTTATAGCGTTTGCTTTTCTTCTTTTGTTGACTAAAAACATAAGCAAAAGCTATGCCAAACAGCTCTTAGTTTATATGCCATTTTTAAATATTGAACATGTGAGCTTTTCCCATTTATAGGGTGTTTGGAAGGACGGTGAGAATCATTAGTTAGAATCCTTTTTACTATAGCATATGAGAGCTTTATACTGTAGAGATTATTTTTTTTATTGTTACTGTAGCATGTGAGAGCTTTACACTATTTATAACTGAAAAAGTGGTAGGAACACCCTTCCAAACACCCTCTAAGTTGTACTAGAATGCATCACGTATTTACTACTTGATTATAGATATGTTATTAAATATATACACACAAAAACTAAAGGATTTTTTTTTCATATTTGCTCAACTATGTTCTTTATGTCACTTTGCATTCTAATTTTTAAAACGTATCATTTAATCTCTTAAACTTTATTCCATTAGCAAGTATTCCCCTTCTATCCAATTTTTTTAGTTTTTGGGCTTTTTTATAAAAAAAAAATTCATTTTCCCCCAAACTGCATCACTTATATTCTTTTACCCCCTAACTTTGAAAATGTACTCTTATGTCCTTTTTTTAGGAAATAACCCCATTTTATCCAATTTTGCTCAACTAATAAATTGATTTATTTTTCTTCCAACTTTACAAGACCTATATGTCAAAGCAATCCATATATCCACAACTTATATATGAATTTTTTTTACAATATACCATTCAAATACAAAAACAAAGAAAATTAAAGAGGGGATTCTTTACATGAAATTAAAATAATGTTCTTTTTTTTGGAAAAAAAAATTCAAGAGCTATATTCTTTTAAAGAATTTTATATGGTTGAAATGGCCTATTACAAAATAATACTTTTTCCTTGAATTCTTTTTTTGTTTAATCTATTTTTTTCCCTTAAACTCTTTTTTTTATGTTTGGGTATTTTCCCCCAAAGTTAGAAGAGAAAAAAACATTGACTTGTAAAGCTAAACAAAATTGGACGGAAGGAGGTTATTTACTGGTAAAAAAATTTGGAGGACATAGCAATACATTCTAAAAGTCGGGAAGCAAAATAACATAAGTGACATAAAAAAGACTAATGGAGAGAAAATATCTTTTTTTGGAAATATTTTTATATTTCGAGAGAAAATATAAAAATATTTCACAAAAAGGTCCAAAAACTAATGGAGTTAGATGGAAGAAGAAAACTTGCTAACGGAATAAAGTTTGAAGGGATTAAGTTGTATGGTTTAAAATTCAGTGGATAAAGTGACATAAATAATATAGTTCAGGGGTAAATGTGAAAATACCCCCTCCTTCAAAAAAATAAAATAAAATAAAATGCCCCAAAAATTAGATAGGTAAAATAGAGTTTCCAGCAGCAGTCTTCTTTTCTTTATTTAGGCTCCACGCTCGGCTTTTTGTATTTAAAGTATTTCGTATATCTACTCTAATAATACTAGTATTTTGTACCATTAGAAAAAATAATAAAAAAAAAGATTTATGTAAAAATATGCACCTCCTTGGAAATGAGAAAACCAATCTCTTTATCGAACATCAAGGCTAAGGGATTCGAAGTATAAAATGTTGGAAGCTAATAAAAATTTCCTTATTGAAAAAGTAGATGTCAATATCTTAAATAAAAGCGTTGTTTATGATTGTAAACTTAGTCTATAGTAATTACACTCAAAATCTTCACTATTAAGGTTTAGAGTTCAAAATTTTCATTCCAAAGTTTCCCAAAGAAAAAAAAAAGATTTCATTGGCTTAAAAGAAAAAGGCAAAAAAAAGAAAGAAAGAAGAAAACTAATGGACAAAGAATAGCATAGCAAAGAAACAAAAGAGGCAAGGACGAAGCATATGCTTTGTGTCTTTTGGAGAATTATTGGTGGCTAGAAGGATTTAGCAAATTCCAATACCCAATTCTAGACAACATTTACATGTTTTAGACTATTTATTGTTTTTTTAATTCAAATAACCAATTAACATTTGTATATAAAATTTGATATCCAAACCTTTCTATAGAAAACTCTAGAGACAACAACTAGCTAGCTACCTGACAAGTAATATTAACTGGACTAATAGTTTTGTTGACGACTTCTGTTTGTTTATTTGTTTGTTTCTTTTCTTCTTCTTTTTCTTTTTTATCGTGGTTGACTACTCTGTTGAAATTTGTTAGTTGGGTGTTTGTATATATAGATTCAGAAGCAAACAAATAAGGTCAAGAAAAAAGAAACATATTACCAAATGATAAATAACTCGAGGGACTATGTTTAAATTTGTTAGTTGGGTGTTTATATATATAGGTTCAGAAGTGAACAAAAAAGGTCAAGAAAAAGAAATATATTACCAAATGATAAATAATTTAGGGACTATGTTTAAATTTGTTAGTTGGGTGTTTATATATATATATATATATATAATTCAGAAGTGAACAAATAAGGTAAAGAAAAAAGAAACATATTACCAAATGATAAATAATTTAGGGATTATGTTTAAATTTGTTAGTTGGGTGTTTATATATATAGATTCAGAAGCGAACAAATAAGGTCAACAAAAAAGAAACATATTACCAAATGATAAATAACTCGAGGGACTATGTTTAAATTTGTTAGTTGGTGTTTATATATATAGATTCAGAAGCGAACAAATAAGGTAAAGAGCAAAGAAACATATTACCAAATGATAAATAATTTAGGGCCTATGTTTAAATTTGTTAGTTGGGTGTTTATATATATATATATATATATATATTCAGAAGTGAACAAATAAGGTAAAGAAAAAAGAAACATATTACCAAATGATAAATAATTCAGGGACTATGTTTAAATTTGTTAGTTGGGTGTTTATATATATAGATTCAGAAATGAGCAAATAAGGTCAAGAAAAAAGAAACATATTACCAAATGATAAATAATTTAAGGACTTTGTTTAAATTTGTTAGTTGGGTGTTTATATATATATATATATAGATTCAGAAGTGAGCAAATAAGGTCAAGAAAAAAGAAACATATTACCAAATGATAAATAATTTAGGGACTATGTTTAAATTTGTTAGTTGGGTGTTTATATATATATATATTCAGAAGTGAACAAATAAGATCAAGAAAAAAGAAACATATTACCAAATGATAAATAATTTAGGGACTATGTTTAAATTTGTTAGTTGGACGTTTATATATATATATATATATATACAGAAGTGAACAAATGAGGTGAAGAAAAAAGAAACATATTACCAAATGAAAAAGAGTTGCTATATGGCTACGTATCTCTTTTGGCTCCGTACGGCTCCGCAACCGGTATCGTAATAACAGCCAAATTAAGTGGACCCAAATTTGTTTAATTATAATTCCAAAATCCTTTCACTATTAAATATCACGCCATCAATTGCACCAACTTATATGGATTTGCTGTCAGTTTTTTTTTTCTTTTTGAAAAGGCTGTCAATTTTTTAAAGGAAAGTATTTGCTGTCAATTAAAAAAATAACAGAATAACAAAAGAGGGATTAAATATATACTTCAATTTTCAAGAATCTATAACCAAGAACAAGACTTAAATCTCAATATGCTACAAGAGAGCTAAATAATTGTCAACTTATCTTTTTTTTTAAAAATATGATTTTGTTACTCATTGTAAATAAGCAATACATACTGTAATTGCATCCAAAATAAATCCACTATTTAATTTGTTTGATCACATTGCATGGCATTAGCATCATTTAAAGCCCATTTAAGTTGTGACATTGGCTTGGTTGACTTGAAGTATGAAGATCTGATTAGTAAAATAAATAAATAAATAAATAAATAAATAAAATTAGACAATTTTACTTTTAATAATTGTATCATTCATAAAACATTAGTTAATAATGGGAAAAAATGCTTATATGATAAAAAAAAAATATATATGACCTTGAGCATTGTAAATAGGATTTGACGAAATAAAAGTGGCATAATTATAAGGTCCTAGACACTACGAATAAGCTCCATGTGATTGTTGAAACCCTGCTACTTGAGTCGGATATGAAGTATGATATATAGTCAATTCAGGTTGTTGCTCCTAAAATTATCAAATATTAAGTGAAAGATTTTTACTTATAAAAATAAACTAAAATTGAGAAACAAGTGTCCAAAGTGAAATTAATATGTTCAAAAATTATTATACATTATTCATATATACCTGAAAATTTATGCTTCCTTATGCTACCATATTAGTTGGTGTTAACAATGAGACAACATCTCTTGCATTTGTATCATCCACCGAACCATTTGCTAAAAATTTAATGCCTTCATGAAAAGAGACACTTATTAGTATGACACGTTTAAATAATTTTTTTTTTAAAAAAAAAGCTAAAGAACTTTAAACGAGTAATTACACCTTTGTTGTTTTCCCCCTTTTTCTTAGTTTCTATTTTGTCTTTTCCTCTTTATTGAAACTTTCTTCTCAACCTTAGAGATTTTTATTTTTTGGAGTGGTCTTCCGTGTCTTTGAACAGTCACAGGACTTATATTGTTCTTTGTAGGTATCATAGGAGGATCACTAGAGCATTTGCTCTTAGAGTCTAGTTGCAATGTGTTTATTTTTGTTTGAAAGTTATCTATCAACTTCTACAACATTTCACAGTTATCATCATAAACAAAAGTTCAATTAGCAGCCTCATCGAACTTCTTTTGCAACCGAACATATTATTGAATCTCAAGATTGCTAAACCAATTATCGTAACATATCTTAATCCTTGAATGACATCTTTAGAAATCCTTCCTCCATCGTGTTAGAATATATTTTTCAAGCACTTTTTTAGTTTGCTTTTTTTATTAGAACGGATAATATGTGCTTGAATATCTCCTTGAATTCAAACATTCGACAATCACATTTAACCTCACATTGCTCCTTAGAAAATCAAACTTTATAATTGACTTCCTTTGAAATCTTCCCAATATATACAGTTTCAGTCACGTCAAATATTCTATTATCTTCATCAACATGTGAAAAATCGCAATAGAGCTCTCCAGTCAACTCATTTTGTAATTCCTGAAACTTGAAATTTGTATACATCATTTGGAATTGCTTCTCAATCTCAAACTGTGTTACACATGGGATCAATGAGCTGAAAGTGCGCAAATCTGCTTCATCTTCTTTCTCAATCTTATATCTTAGCGCATTGTCATATTGCTCAATGAATTGCTTCAATATTGTCTATGAGTTTATATTGTTGGAATTAATCCAATATATGGACTAATATATAAAATAAATGTGTATTAAAGGCTATTAGATAAGGTTGCCCAATTAAAAGTAATCAATTTGGGTTTTGGGCTTTTAATACATCATTAAGTGTCGACCTTCTATGTGTAGAGACCAAAAATAATTACTGATTTTATGATAAGCTAAATTGATAATTAAAGATAATTGTTAGGGTTTAGTAGTTATATAAAAGGATTGTGGTCCCTAAGTCAGTACGTATATTATTTTTCCTGTTTCCTATCTACAAAGAAATTACAGAGACATTCTTTAAAGGAGGACTTACGTACCAGCTTGGAAGATACTCAATTTACAGACTCAAGAATCACATTCAATCCATGGATTCAAGTTAGCTTCTGTATCTTATTAATATTCTTAGTGATTTGATATGAATGATCCTGGGTGATGATTGTTTTTATCACAATATTTTGTTCTAACATATATATCCATAAAAAAAAAAAAAAATCATACTTTCACTACATTAAGTGGTTGACATGCCCGCCTAAAAAGTATCCATTGCAAAAGTGGGAACCCATCGATGCCTCTCTTTGTACAAACCGTTTAACCATGCATTGTTAAAAGATTGAACTCCGCAACAAAATGTTCCCATTTTTCTTCAAACTCTACCTTTATCAAAGAATTATAAACCATAGTTTGCAAAGCTTGTTTAATCTCCTCATATAAACGATATCCTCTTAGCTTTTTTGGTATCTTTTTTCATTATATGCCATAGGCACCAATGATGTCGACTATTTGAAGATATCACCCCAATTGCCTTTTGCATCGCCTTGTCTTGGTCTGTAACTATAGCATTTGGTGTATGCCTACACATACACGCAAGCCACATTATGAACAACAAATAAATGTCACCGTATCTTCAATTGATAGCAAACCGTATCCAAACAAAATTGATTGTCCATGATGGTTTACTGCCACAAATGGAGCAAATGGCATTTCACATTTATTCGTCAGATACATTGCATCAAATGTAACAACATCATCAAACTCCTCATATGCGATCCTACTTCTTGCATCAGCCCAAAATAAATCCTTAGTTCGAACATCATCAACATCAATCATGTAAAAAAAAATAGAATTTTTTGTTTGCATCTTCATGAAGTAATCATTGATTGGTTTAGCATCCCAATACCTAAAGACGTACTCTTCTTGCTTTGTCTACATAATTCCTGCAATCTTTCTCTGGGAATTTAACTTTGTCATAGCCACCTGCTTCAACTACAAATGACTGAAAATTTTTTGCAATACTAATTCCTGCTTGATCATTTAATTCAAGCTTTCTTTATGCACCAAGGCTTATTTCCCTATTGCACTAATAAAATCATGATTTTTGAAGACTTAGCGCATGATTATGCTCAAACACAATAGAGTTGATCCTACATTTCCCATCATCCCACATAGTAGAATTAATCGTTGTTTTACAATCTTCTTTTTTTTTTTCTGTGGATTTAGAATAAGGTAATTTTTCTTTGTTGTTCTTGATTTCCTTGCTCGAGAACATAACAAAGTAATATTTTTTTAATTTTAATGACTTCTTAATGACTTCTCACAATTGCTCTTTCACCCAATTTGTTAATAGAAAAATGCTAACCTAAAATAAAAACCCAAAATAAACCAAATATGTAAAATTATACAAGCATATATATACATTTCCAAAGACGTTGTAAACCCGCAGAAAAAATAATTAAAAAAAAAACACAAGTTACACGTAATTTTTTTTTCTTGCTTTTCTTGAATAATTTTATCACTAACAAAGAGACAACAAACATTACAAAGAATTATTTAACAAAAAAGAGAGGTTTTTTTTTTTTTTTCAACATACCTACTAAAGAAATTGCCCCCAAAGACAAAGAACAAATGCCGGAGGGCGGCCTCTTTTGTTTTCTTCTTTTGCTTTCTTTAGTTTTCTTCTTTAGTAAAGCTTCCTGTTTCCCTTTTTTTTTTTTTTTCTATATCTTATTTTATTTAGATTTTAAAAAGAGGGTAAAAGTTATTATTAATTCTTTAATAATAATTTATTGAATAATATATACATGGGCAAAAATAAAAAAGTTGCTCCATTTTTTCTTCTATTATGACTTTTTTGCAAATGTGGAGGGTGGAGCCAAAATCCGGAGTTGATTTTCCGAAGCCTAATAGCATTAATGCATGATAAATAATGTTAGGGAATCAAAATCAAGACTTTATAGTCTTATTTGTTTGTAATGATGTCCATATGAAGTTTGGTCAATGAAGCTCTTTGAAACGGAACTATTTAAGGGATTAAACTATTGACCTTTAGTAGCTTGAATAGCGTATAAATTATACAAATAAATGCAGCATTGGCTAATAAGTCACTCATCTGATAAGGACTGCTTATACGTGACGTAATACTTTTTTTAACGATGTATTATTAAAAGATTGATAACAAACCTTTAGTTGGGCGGCCCACTTTTACAACAAATAGAGTCAAAAGTATCTTAGCAAAAAAAAAAAAAAGAAAAGAGTCAAAAGGAGGGAGTGATATTTGGTGACCAACTTGTGTTTATTTGACAGGGTTAATCTAAAACAATTTGAATTTTTATTTTTTTTAGCTTTCTTAATTGTGGAGATAGAAGACTACATGCTTTAATTACTAGATGTTGACAACAAAGTGTGTTTGAAAATTAACTTAAAAGTCAAAGTTTTAATTGTTTTCGGTGTAATACTTTCATATTTTACAGTGTAAAATAAAAATATATTATTATAAAATTTTAAGTTTTAACGTCCAAGTTTCAAACTTGATTATAAAGTTATTGGTTGTTTTAGCTTTTAAATTTCCTAAGTCTCACATGCATGAGACATCCCATTCCTAAACAATAAAATTTGACTAATTTGGGGACATTCCTTCTGGTCAAGCACGAATATGATGTCTAAAACTTATTAAGCAAAAAAGAAGGTTAATTAACAAATTTCTTAACAATAGGATCTTGTTTTCCAGAGCTTTTTTGCTTGTTCTTTTTCTTTTCTTTTTTTAAAATGCTTATCAAATTATTCTACCATACACATTTAGGTGGCAACCGTGTGTGGCAAAGCTGGCGGCGGTTTTTTGGTGCCGACAGGCAGTGGTGGTTAAGTTGTTTTTTTTTCTTTTTTTTGAGCTTTTATTGTGATAGGATATTTTTTTATTTTTTTATTGTTTTAGTTATTAGTTATTTTTTGGATATTTTTTTTTATATAGTTTTTTGTGCTCTGTTTCTTTTTCTTTTGTTTTTGATTCCAAAAATGAATGATAGATTGCTAGTTTTATTCCACAAGATTACGCTTTGACGACGACACCAATGACCGCGCCGGAGAGAACTTGTGGTACTTGCAGAAAAGGTCAAAATCATCTAGTAGGTAGCTAGTGATAATCTATTGGATTATTCTATAGCGACCTATATGAGTATTGACATTTGTTTTGTCAAAATAAATTGGCGGATTACAATTAACAACCTAGTAGATTACTTTCGGGTGATTGATCACTTGTGTCGGTCCTTAGTCATTGTTGATGTTAACTACATTTAGTAGATTAAAGGTGATAATCTAGTAGATTACCTTCGATTGGTGGTTTGATTTTCAGTATAGCATATTTTGTTGAGATTGGAGCGATTCTTTAAAGTTTCCCAAAGAGATAATAATATGTTACGGTCACATTTTTTTACATACTTTTTATTCATGCCACGTTTGTAAAAATTGTACCATATGCCATATTATTACTTATATTATTTGTTTAAATTTTATCACACTAAAATATTTATGAAATTTATAAAACAGAATTTTAAAAGAACGCATTTATGAAAACTCTCCAAAGTTGAATGCCACTTTTTTTTCTTTTCTTTTCTTTTCTTTTTAAATAAAGCATACCTGTCCTGAAATTTGCTCATTCTCGTCGAAACTTTAACCCTGTGGCTTTTATTTTTATTGGACATACATCCAAAGTTGGCTCCTGCAACTTCTGTATAATATAAGATGTCCCATCCTTGGAGTTTCTTTTTTACTCCCTCCCCCTACGGAGGGAAAATAAACTAGGGTAAAAAACACATATGGCCAAATATTTATAGCAGAGAAATTAAGGGTCCTTTTTGGAACTAAATTCAATATTGATCAAATCAATATAATTCATTTAATTGTGAAGATAATAATAATCATGTATGTGAAATGTCAGCATAACCAAGGTTTTTCAAAAACATTAATGCTATTTAATTACTCAATAAATTACACACAAATTATTTATGTTGTTAATTAGTCAATCAATTATTAATGACCTAAATTTGGATAAGACTAAAGACAAATTACATTGAGTTTCATCAGCTATTAATCAACTATTTTGCTGGCAAGGAAAATATGGCCAAATTTAATCAAACATCCTCTTTTGAAAAATTAAATCAAACGTTTTTTTTTTTAACTTCTTGATTTATCCTTTTTTAATTTTTCATACCAATCTTTTTTTGTGTAATGAAATTGGCTACTTCTTGGAAACATTTATGAAGTTTTTTCTTTTAGTCATTAGCATCTTGGTCCTTAAAATCTGTCTTTTTATAACCAGGTTATTAGTCATATAAAAACATTGTTCATTAAAAAGTTTATAGTTTAGTAGTCAATAAAAATAAAAATAAGAAGTTTAGTCATTAAAAAACCAAATAGTTAAGTCATTTTATAAACTAAAAGACTTTAGTCATTAAATAGATCTTACTCATATATATCTCACTTATCATTTAAATACTAGGTTTATGCATCATAGTCATTATAAGTTCTTTAAATTTAATGGCTAATGTAGTCATTTTAAATTACTAAAATATTAGGGTTTTTTTTTTTCTTTTAATGACTAATTTAATGACCAACAAGGTGGGAGATTTTAATGATCAAAATGATCGATGCATTTAATGACTACCGATTAATGACCATATAGTGTTGGTCATTAAAATATGTACCTAGTGAATTCCAAACCAGATCGTAAAAGAAATTCCATAAAACATATGCACTTTAAAATGAAAACATTATATGTTTAAATGCTGATAAAACTTTAGTCTTGGACTTTTTAATGACGAAAACAAAATAATAATAATAATAATAATAATAATAATAATAATAATAATAATAATAATAATAATAATAATAATAATAATAATAATAATAATAATAATAATAATAAGTTGGGCAAATAACATGGAAAGAAAATGAGTATTTTATAATTCAAAAACTTGGTATTAGAAACATACAGGAATTTCGTTCAAAAAAAATTACATAGGAATTAAATGCATTGTTAACTGTTATAAAAAAGTTGACATGAGACTTCAAAAAAGAATATCCGATTTGTTTACAATACATGAAGTTGAGCTTTGCACATAATAAATAGTTGCAAACTTGGCATGATGGAAATACTTAATGAAAGATTTAGTCATGAATGGCAATTATATCACATCAAGTCATTTAATTTGTTTGGGTATCTAAATTAGCTAAAATTTGTAATCTTTATATAATAAAATAACTAGACTTCCATATTATTTGCATATCTATATATATATATAAACATAAATATATAGGGATATAGGATTATTTTAGGTTGACCTTTTAAAACCAGATTCCATATCCTGAGAAAGTTCCTTTTTTTATGGTATCAAAGTCTAATAAACTTAAAAAGAGTAATTTGATCTATCCAATTATAAGATTGGTGATTCTAAAAAGAATACTATCTTGTGAGAGTAAAATACATAGAATAAAAATGTTAAAAAAAAACACTAAATTAAAAGATCTCAATAGATTCTTTTTGCTGCGAGTTCTCCCTTGCTTAAAAAAAAAAACAAAAAAACAAAAAAACAGGGGGCTACAAAACTTCCCCCATGTTCGTTTTATCCAATGTCTAGTTATTGAAATGAGTATATATTTACCACCTATAAGAAGCAAGAGCTGAGCTAGAAATTGTTTTCTGTGGTGTAAATTAGACCAAAATTTCAAAGAAAAATAATGTATAATACTGTATTTTTTTCTTTCAAAACTCTTACATTTGTTTAACTTTTTTAATCTATTTTTACCTTTTATTCATTCTTTCAAATGCACCTAACCTCTAATAAAGTTTTAATTGACTTTTTAAAGTGTATGTCTATGAAATTATAAATTTCTATAGTAGTTAGTTAATTTTTGCTTTAATTGGAACTTTAAGTTTGAATTGCTAGTATATTTAGATGTCAAATTTTAAGGTGTGATTTAAACATTTAAAAAGTTTTATAACATATGAGTATATATAAAATTAAAATTTAATACAATGGAAAATATTTTTAAAACATGTGTAAAAAACTACAACAAAAAAAATTTTATGGGGACAAATTGAAGAAAAAAAAGCAAAAAATACTTTTGAGAGGTCTAAATATAAAAAGACCCATTGGGCTCGAGGGACGGCTGCCCCTCGGCCTCAAGGAGGTCCGCCCTGGTCAGAAGTATGAGGTGTATTGTAGTTGTATCAATTGGTTAATATTCTTACAACCAGGTGGTAGCTTAATGGTATTGAACTTGCGTTTTAGTCTCAAGAGGAGCAGTGGCAGGTAGTGTAGGTTTTTAGTTTAAGACTCATGGTAAAAGCGAAGGCTTGAGATTATTTCCAACCTACCGACTTAATACATGTTACTTCTTGAAAGGACTAAGCAAACATGTTTCATCTTCAGCTACTGATAATTATGGCTCAATATATACATTTCTTAAGTATAGCCATGTGTTGTAGGGGCCCTTTAACTTAACTAAGAAAATAGCTTCCTTGAAAAATTAATTGTGCATAAAATCCCCAAACTTAGCCACAATCTCGCTTAGTTCTTCATTTTTAAAACATCTCAAATTCAACCCTAAAATATTAGTTTGTTTCATTTTTAATCCTTCTGCTAGTTGGGCGTTAATAAAGGGTTAATCAAATTGTGAAGTCACATTTTACTCCCTAAACCAATAATAAGGATTATACTCATAAATCCCCATCTCCTTGTACCATATACCTTAATTCAAAATGCCTCCTCGTCTAATTCCCCTAAAATATAGAAAACCGTTTGAAATGCCTCGTTTATGATTTTTCAAAAATAGGTCAAAATGCCATTAATAATAATATATAGAAAATCGTTGAAAATACCCCCCCGTCTGATTCCTATAATACTAATGATTAACTAATACCATTAAATTCTAATAAAAAATATATAAAAATGATTTAATATTAAAAAAAGAACCAACGATATATAAAAAACTAAAAAATCTAAAAAGAAAAAAATTGTTTTCTTCCTTTAGACCTCGTAAAGTGAAGACCAAAATAGTTTATCCAAAATCTTATCACAAGCTCAAACACATTCAAAGAATAAAAACAACAAATCCAAATCCAATCTCTTTAAAAAATACCTTTATAATAATAAAATTGATTATTTTAGAGGAAAAAAAAAATCAAAATTATTTTACAGATAAGGTTCAAACACCTTCAGCCTCGATGGTCGTTGCCCCCTCTAATGCCCTCTAACCCCATCCTTGTGCAACCTAGCCCTTGCTACCCCCATCTCCATGCAACTCAAGCCCCGTTCGCCCTCACTGGGAAGGGAACCTAGACCTCTGCAATCCCAACTCGCAACCTTCCCCATTCTGCTACCTCATAAGCAACAACTTCAATGGTTCAACTCCTCCGGTGCGAGGACCCTGTGATCCCACTCTTCACATGCAAATCAAGGCGATCCCACATTGGCGACTCACCTCCTTCGGCGTGAGGACCTTTCATGAGATAGAAGCAATGAAAGAAGGAGTAGTGGCTGAAAAGAGGTTTATTTTTGGGTTGACGGAAAGTAACAGGGAGTTTGGAATTAGTTTTTTTTTATTCATTTCTTCTTTATTATTTTTAATGTTTAATCATTTTTATACCTTGAAGTAGAATTTAATAAATTTAGTTCATTGTTAATGGCATACCATGTCAACAAATCTATTAGGAACATAGACGGACTTGGATGGAGGAAGCATTTTAAATAGTATTTTATAAATATTTTAGGATTTGTTTGGTAAATAGATTTGAATTATATTGATTTGGATTATTTTTATTTGAGTTGTGTAATTTGAATTAATGATTTGAATTGCTATCTGAATTGACATTTGTAATGTGCATTTAAAGTTTTAATTTGAATATGGAATAAAATTAAAATTTGTGTTTGGAAAGGTAGTAAAAAAAGTTTTTGCTTTATTAATAAATCAAATAAAATCTTAATATTTATGATTCAAAAAATATGCAATATGAATCTTAATTAATTTATTTATTTATTAGGAACACAATGAAAAATAATCAACTCAATCAGATATTAAACGAAGAAGTTATGATTTTTTTCTGCAAATATAGAAAAGAATTTTAACTTTTATTGCAACAAACATATCCGAGTCTTATGGGTCTAAAGGGGGGTTAGAATTCTGAAAACTTGAATTCAAAAGATTTATTTGATTTAAATTTTAAAGAAAATATACACGTATCTCAAATATTCTAATAATTTGAATACAAAAAGTTTATCGAAACAAACGCACACTTCGAGGAAGGATACATTCTTTAAAAGGAATTTATAAAAGTAATCTTTATAATAACGATGACAAGAAAAGATAATGACAAGTAAAACAACTACAATAGCCATTTTTTTCTTATCACATATCATGATCATGTAATTTATCGGGATATGGAAACTTTGAGATTTTAAACCCGCCAGGACAAGGCATGAGATCCTGATCATTTGGCATGCAAGTGGTAAATATCAGATTGCGACCTAACAATGCCATTTTTTTTTAAAATAAGCTAACATTCCCATCGTCTTAAAAAGCGTGATAACATTTACTCAAAGTTATTGCCTTTTTTTGGGTGATATCATCAACATAATCTTGTGACGATCATATTCATTACAAGTAGACTTTTGTAATAGAGTATGAAAAAAAGTTCTAAACAATAAGATATCAGTTATGGATCATCAAATCAAATTTTTTTTAAAAAAGTCTATCAAATATTAGTCAGAACTTGAGAAAAAAATATGATAGCTGAAAACTATATGGATATATATATATATATATATATAAATTGAATATTGATTTAGAAAAAAGATACAAATTTATGTATTACATAAAATCTTAACGTATACGTTCAATGATTGTGTATGATTAAACCTAAAATATATGGTATAAAAAAGAAATAACCTATCTATAAACTGGTTATATTATATTAATATTCACTAAATCCAAGATTAATTAACTTCTTAGAAGTCTTTATTAACAGATCATAAGCAACTATTTCTTTAACCCTCAGTATTACTTTCAAGCGAACGAGCAGTACGTGAAAAATAAATTAAAGTTGATCTTGTTGCCATTTCTTCACAAGGCATGCAAGTCTAACTTACATATTAATTTCTTAAATAAATTTTGATTTGTTTTTTCTTTTATTGGACTTTGACTTTGTTTGAATCTTCAAGGGACACTGGATAAGAACAAGTGAGGTGATGGAGGGTAACTTTGTCTTTGAACCACCAATTTACGACATAAACGCATGGCACTTATGTCGTTCTTTCTGGCTTCTTTCTGGGCATCAATGGAAAGTAAGTCTTTTCTGAGAAGAACTTTTTATATATAGCAATGAAATATACAACAAGTTTGTGTTGTCTATTACAAAATGATTTTGGCATTTAGCTAAGATCCAATTTGATTCACATACACTACTAAATATATGTACACTCCAAATATATTTTTTTGGTAACTGCATATTACAACACACACTGTAAAATGGAAAATTTATGGATGTTATGGAAGCAAAATTACTCTCTCTCTCTCTCTCTCTCTCTCTTTCTCTTCTCAATGTTACTTGTAATAAATACATCGTGTCTTGCAAGTCGTTTCCTGAGTAGGCCCATTATTATCTGCAGTGATTTTTCATCTGGTCAAGTTTTGACATCTTCAGAATTTTAAAGTTACAATTGTGAAAAAGGTGATTCAACCTGTCAGGGTTGAGCCGCGGGCCTCTCCTAAAGAATGGCCCTACCTTGTGCAAACGCAATAGAGGAAAAATTTAAAGATAAATTTTCATATATGATATTTTTTGAAACTTAATTTTTATTATGAAATTTATCATGCATTAAAAAGTATTATGATAGATGAGAGGGGGGGCAAGAGAGAGTTAAGTTAGTGTTAGGAGTTTGTCTATTTGAGTTGGTTAGGAAAAAAAAGATTGAAACAACTTATCTTAATTATTTTTAAAAAATAATATGGGCGATAGCGGGATAATTTTTCCTAAAATTTTATTTTTGTGACTTGAGTAAATACTTTTTAAAAATATGTGATAAAGTGTAATTTTCTTAAATTTAAAGGCCTCTTGCACCTGGCTCTTGGGCCTAAGATAGCTCCACCCTTGATATCATATAATAATAGAAGAGCTATTAATGAGACATTTGACATAATTACGAGGAATAATGCTAAAATATCTAACTCCAATCTCAACTTTTATCCTAACTTTGAGTTGTCATTAATTTATTAGTAGATGTAATTTATCATATGACAATCTTCTAAAGTTTTACTTATAAAAACATCATAATACATAAGTTAGTAAACAAGTTGGGATTAGAGTTGGTAGTTGTAGTTTTCAACTATGAATGTAGAACTATGATATGGGTACAATTTGTGAATATTTTATATATCATAAAATGAAATGATATTATTAAAATAACTATTATGTAATTAAATATTATAAAATATGAATCATTATGATAATTACAATGTAATTATGATTATTTTTAAAATATTATAAAAATTTTGTTGTATTTCAATTTTACTATAATAATTTTGCCATTTTTTTTCCTCATAATAGAGTATTCTTATAGAACTTGGACGTCTCATAAAAAGTGAGCCCTACTAGGTGGTCTTTAAGTTTTGCCTCCAATTTTTTTTTTTTAACTTTTACATAGTCGTACTTTAAATTTAAAACCACAAGCAAGCTAACTATAATATCATCCTTTCGTAATTTTCATAGCCTCTAAACTTAAAAAAAATAAATAAATAACAACAACAACAACTCAATTATGGGCATAAATGGGGGCGGAGCCACGTAGGAATAAGGGTGGACAGCCGCCTCTATACTTTTTTCTTATAATTTTGTATTTGAAATCCCGCCACACATCTCTCCTCCCCACCCCAGGCGCTTACTTATGGGCTTAAGGGAGTTTTCACACTTCAAATTGAAAAAGAAAACTAACTTAACCAGCCGAAGACTTGCTTCATTATTACATTATATTGTAGGTTTAGTCCAGAAGCTTTAAGCGTGAATTTCACAAACGGGCTTCTTTGCTGGTTATTGCAAGTATTTCTCCTTGAGGCCACACTGCAGTCTTTGGGCGGCAGCGACGTGGCGGTGCTGGACGTGGTGGCCTACAGCGGGTATACCTTTGCGGCAGGCTCCATAGCCCTGCTGGATAGGACGGTTTGGAGCTGCTCATTTTATGTGGTCACGTTGTGGGAGAGCATTTGCTTGGTGGTATTCTTCGTAAAGACCATGAAAAGGATTTTAATAGCTGAGGGGACAAGTTCTGAAAGGCACAGCAGTAAGTGTCAGTATCTTTTGCTTCTAGTGGCTCTTGCTCAAGCCCCATTGGTCTTATGGCTTGGCAGTGTTGGTAACTAACTTCTTCACGTAGACATTAGTTGGTTTTTATTTATAATTTTATTTTTGTTTACAGATTTATATAGACATCTGACGATGTTACAATGTTTTAATTGACATTTGTAAGTGTTTTACTATTAGTGTAATAATTGCCATGCCAATTTGTACGCAAAACTAATTTTTTTAAAAAGGGTACATTCTTTATATGAAGAGAATTTATTTCTTTATACGTAAGAGTATTTTGATGGAAAGTCTTTAGAGAAAATGAGTGGATGTGCCTTGTAATTCTTTTTAGTTTTCTTTCGTTCTTTTAAAATTATCCCCCTTAATTTTCTTTTAAACTCCCCTTAAAATTGATATATAAAGGAGAAAGCAGAGGCATAAGTCTTGTAGTCTGCGGGGAATTTTCATAAATGTAATTTTTTAAAATTTACTTCTTATAAATATCACGTATGTTTATCTATGACATAATTTAATATGTAATATGAATGATAGTGTAGCATAATCTTTTTTAAATGAAGCACAAATAAACATAACTTTTAAAAGTGTGACATAGGATGTAATTTTCTCTTACTCTCCCTTGGTTGCACTCCACTAAATTTTCCAATTAGCTAATAGTTCTAGTCCTAGCCCAAAAATAGTTCCAACCCAATTATATTACTCGGATCTCTTTGATCAATTTTAGTCTTCCAAGGTCTAATCTTATTTGTTAATGATTTCAAAATTCATTGTACTATGATTGAAAGTTCAAAGCATATTATGTAAAAAGTGAATAGTTAGATTGCAACAATGTAATTTACCCTTCATTAAAACTACAAAAATGAATCCCCAATGAGAAAATTACCTATTATTCCACATGTTTACAAAATATGTTTATTCATACAAAAGAATAAATTTAAAAACATTGTGTCATATTATCACTTATATTATTTTTTAAAAATAATAAGTGTGACTTGTTTAAATTTTTTCCTAACTAATTTAAATAGACAAAGCCTAATACTCTTAACTCTTTCTTCCTCTTTCTCTTTCTCATCTATCATAATATTTTTTTAGTGACATAATATCAAACATCTGTCACATTTATAGAATAGTAAATTTTAAAAAATAGATTTTATAAAAATTCCTCAAAATCTATTAAATTGTCCAAATCTGATTGTTAAAATCTAAATAAATAAATAAATAAAAACACTTCCTTCTCAACAGGTATGCCTTAACATGTAAAAAATTACAAAATTAATTTTCTCTAAAATGCATATATATAATTGTCAAGTATTTTTGTCGAAATTTTAACAATCGGATGAAAAAAAAAATCATTTAAGAAAGTTTGATAGATGAAGTCCTAGTTTTAAAACGTTTTAAAACTAGGGAATCAAAATAGAATTTGATCTAACGTAAAATGAGATCAACCCTTAACTCTTTTTTCTTTTTTGGTCAATATCAGGCAGTTGAACTGATCATATCAACCAAATATCGTGTCATTGAAGTCCACCCCCAAAGAGCACAAAATACCAATATTTAAAAAGAAACACTTTACATTTGTTGTTGTTGTTTTTTTTTTTTTTTTTTTTCGACTTCGGCCTTTTTCCTTCTAACGGACAAATATAAACCCTTTGTAATTAGAAAATGCTTACGCTGGGAACGAATTATAGCCTTGGCAATCTCCATTTGCATAAAACAACAAGCAATTTAATTTTTTTTTTTAAAAAAGACAACTTAACTAATGTTGACATTATTAATTGTTCCTTAATTTACTCAAACTATGTGCCTTTTCATTTTGGAAAGCGGGGAAAAGATTCTCCTTATAACTTGTAGGTAATTATATGACACTAATTTAGTTAATTTTTGTTCGCCATATATAATGTTCCTTTTGGTTAACATTCCATCAAATAACTTGTTCTTCCTTAAACCAAGTCTCGGATCTTGAGCCTTGTGAATGAAAAGACAGACGTAGAAGAGCTTCTATGTATGAGTCCAACCCGGCTCGAATCCAAATTAGTCAGGGCCCAATATAATGAGCACTAGCTTAGGTAATTATATGAGCACTAACTTAGTCAATTTTTGTCCACCATATATAATGCTCCTTTTGGTTAACATTCCATCAAATACCCTATTCTCCTTTAAGTAAGGTCTCGGGTTTGAACCTTGTGAATAGAAAGACAGATGTTGGGAGAGCTTCCCTATATAGGTTCGACCCAGCTTCAATTTGGATTAGCTAGTCAGGGCCCAATGTGGCTCCGGAAACCAAGGGGTCTTACACCAAAAAAAAAAATATACCAATAGATCATACTCTAGACCACGAACGATAGTGCACTTATTTTGAGATTACTTGAATAACGTCTCTTATAAAAATGTAGAGTCCTTTTCAGATTACATGACATTTTTTCTTTTCAACTATAGATTTGTGCGAATGTTTAAATAATCAAAAATGGGTCAATGATATTATTGAATTTTTGAAATTATTTTTTATTCATATGAAACTAAAGATATTTAATTATACTCTTTTGACTTATGACATTCATTTTTTGAATGTCTAAGTTTAATCATATACCCTTTTTATCACTCTATTCCCAAATTTCTATCTTGAACTAAATATAACATGTCAATGGCACAAAAGATAGAGTGTTTGAGAATCAGGTTTTAATACCAAGGCTTTGTTTGGCAACGTCGTTCCATCTATATAGTTGTAACTATTAAAGTATAAAGCTTTTACATGCTATAATGTAAAGCAAAAATAAACTACAATATAAAGCTCATCATCATGTAATAAATTTGTTCTAACTACATTGTCAAACGCACTCTAAATTTTCAATTGCTATAGTATAAAGTAAAATTATCCCACAGTGTAAAGCTTTTACATATTACAGCATTTAAGTTTGAATAACTTCAAGTATAACTTAACTCTCAAACACTCTCTTCTCAAAAGAGATAACATGTGTAAAAACAAAACATTCAAAAGAAAAGGAAAAAAAAAAACCTACAATTGAAAAGAAATAAGCATACTTGAAATAAAATACCAAATTGGCGCCGCTCAATAGAGAATTAATTTTTCTTTTTAGTTTTTTTTTTTTTTCAAATCTGCTTGTTCCTTTTTTTTAATACTAGTTTTTCCCTACATGTCATCCTCATACAATTTTGTATATGAAAATATACAATTTATTAAGAGGAATACTAAGAGTATTCTCTTTCTCACTCACTTTTATACTCTCTACTTAAAGTCGGACATATGGAATCTACTATTATATAAATCATTATTTAAACAAAAAGTTTGATAGTAGATTTAAGTATTAGACAATAATACAAAGAATGTAAAAGAGAGTGAGAAAGAGAGTGCTGCTAATATTTCTCATTTATTAACAGAGTGGTTAAAACTATATATTTCCGAAACATCAAGGTGGCTAGATTGGGGTTTGAATGAGACAAGTTATATCTTCAAAAGTTGTTAATGAAAATAACCTAGTTTTATACGAAAAATGCTTTGGGACACACTTATGCGAAGCACCACAACTCATAAAATGTGTGCTTAATTCGTGGGCCTCATATTTTAAGATTCACTTTTTTATTAGCCTATGTTGCTCAAACAGGTAGTATTGTTGGTTTTATATCACCAGTAGATACAGAAGTACTACTGGTGGGATAATAGTCTCAAATAACTAGATATAGGGGGAGAAAAGGTTTTTTTTTTTTTTTTTTTTTGGCTAATGAAAGTTAGATATTAATAGGGGAAGAAAAGGTGGATATAATAGTATTTATTTATTATATTTGTTTTTGGCTAATGAAAGTTAGATATATAGCTGGCTAGTTTGGATGGAAGTTAGATATAAGAGGAGCCAAAATCCCTGCATTACTTGAAGTTAAGAAATGATTCTTTCGTAAATTAATAAGATCATCACTTTTGTGTGTGACATCTAATCTCAAAGATAGTTATAGCTCTGCTTTAAAATTGGAGACTAATTATTCTCACTAAATCTACGTAGTGTATAACTTTTGAATTTCAAATACGTATTAGACAAACTAATAATTCTGCATCCTATATATATATAAACCAACAAACTTAAATAAAAACTAGCTATTGCCTTTCCTCCAGAGAAGAGGAAACTTTACCATAGAAAAAAAGGTCACCTAATGAAATGTATGAGGTACATGGCTATAGTCTTGTTCTCAATTCCTTACAAGAAGTTTCAGGAGAAGACAATTATGATCTTGGCCTTCCCAAAAATTCACCAAATATGACCACTAATTTCAGCCAACAAAGCTTTGATTTTGGACTTAATCAAACTCTAATCAGTCCCTCCAACATGGAAGAGTTTCCACACCATCAAGATCATAATCCTCTAATCCAAGAAGATCATGTCCTCTTAAATAATACTCCATTAGAATTCCCCGAGGCGGCGGTGATCGTCTATGATCCGTCAACATCATTAGGCCATGATGATCTGAACCTGCCACCGCCACCGGCTCCTTTGTTCATGGACTTTGGGCAATCCGGTGATGTTGCTTCTGCCTCAAGAAATTGTTGTGGTCATGGTAGTGAATATTGCTTGTTTGGCAGTGATGGGAATGAGTGGGAGGGATTAGTTGGGGGAAGGGTTTATGATGACCAAATTGAGAATAATGGGGTTTTGCCAGATTTTAGTACAATGGAGAATTTGGGTCGTTTTGGTAGACGAATTAGGAGGAGTAGCAGTAGAGCTAATCCGTTTGCTACTGAGCGCCAAAGGAGAATGCAGATGAGTAACAAGTACAATTCTTTGAGGGACTTGGTCCCTAACCCCACTAAGGTATATTGCTACATATTGATCATTACCTCATAACATGACCAATTAATCTTTTCATCTTAATTTCGATTGCATAATTACGCATTAATTGCTTGCGATAATTAATATGTGTGGACTATTATAGTTAAACCAGACATATGAAATTGAAGGTTTTATGAGTTCTATACAGTTGTGACCTAGCATTGACATATAAATACAACTACATGTGTAAAAATCCTATTGTAACTAGATAAAAGCACTATTTCCATATATAAAAAGGCCATCAAATTTATCCTGTCTTATTCCTTATTTATACAGATATATAACTTACTTTAATTGCTATATTTTGCATTGCTAAAAGGACTCTAATACCAAAAAAAAAAAAATTTAACAGCAATACAGACGTTGAAGTTGGTATGATTAAAAAATATTTTTAGCAACAATAAAAATTCGTTGTTAAATTATATCAGTGTCCATAAATATTGGAGATGGAGGCAAATATCATAATTAAGGCATAGATTAGTAAATTATAGCATAGATTTTTATAAAATATAGTAAATGGTATATCATGATAAACTAAGTTGACAACATTATTGAAACAAAAATACCTTCAACTCTTTTTCCTCTCTTGCCGGCAACGTCATCGAGATACCAACTGGTAATTGAACATATTACCAATGTCGGCCACCTCACTAGCTGATCTATATATATATATATATATATATATATATACTGTATTTACAGATGTCAACACACCAGCAATGTCACTGGCCAGTAAATAAAACAGATTTACCGAAACAATATCAGCACTGTCACAGATCGGTAAATACACGTATTCAATTGGCCTAAATCAACTAAATTCTACACGTGTAGTTTTCGTTTTTTTAATTACATTTTTTTTCCTGAATGAATTCTCTTATACTTGTTTTGACACATTTGATCATAAATAACTGAAGGCCCCACAGAGCGTCCACAGTAGGAGACGCCATAGAGTCCATAAAAGAGCTTACGAGAGCAAGACATGAGCTCAAGTTACTAGTTTTAAAAAAAGAGATCACGTGACATAAATCAAGATCATACAAGGATCACAAAGAAGCCGAAAACCGATCATGATCAAGCCGCAAATGCTTTTGAAACGCCGATCATGACCGACACTTGTTGCGACAACAAGCCAGTACTTGATGACAGTCCTCACCATGATCAGCTGTATGGTAACAAGATGTTGATGAGGAGTTCGTGGCTGCGGAGGAAATCGAAGGCCACCGAGGTGGATGTTCGAATATCGACGACGAGGTCACCATTAAAGTCGTTTAGGTGGAAGAAGATTAATCTGCTTCTGTTTGCTTCCATGGTGTTGGACCAACTTAGGCTCGATATTTGCCATATTGCTGGTGGCTGCATGGGAGACTCCTACAGCTTTTTGTTCAACACCAAGGTACATTTTGCTAGGACTTTATATACCATAAATTAGTATATGATCGTTTGCTAAATAAATTTGTTATGTTTGTGACTTGAATCCCTTGTGTTTGTATTTCATCATTTATATTTTCTAAGATATGTAGTAATAGCGAAGGGATTGAGCCTATACGCAAGCGATAGGCCCATTTGGGTAACTGTTTATAGGGTTTTTTTCTCTCCTTTTATAAAACACGGTTTGGGGTTGTAAAAGAGAGTTTTTCTGTTTTGCTCTTTGGCTGCCGCAATACTGATCTTCAAGAGTTTTTCCCTTATTCTTATTTTTGTTTAATCTAGCAAGAACCACACCACACAAGGTAGTAAGAAAGCACCACTCCAGGTTCTTTTGGTTTCGTTCCTGCCATTTGCTCTAACAGAATCTATGTTTTTGTTTCTACAAAAGAAAGGAAGCAAAAGAAAAGATTAGCATAGTTTTATTTAGAGAGAAGTTTGATCATCTTTATTGATATGATTTTTGAGGAATATAAAACTTTAAAAATTCTAATAATATATTATTAAAATTTTGTCTATGTGTTACTATAAAATCGATATAACAAACAGTTCAATATAATAAATGATAAAGATGTTATTTCTGTAAGTTATAAACTATCAGTTTGTGAGCATTCCCTTTCTTTTTAAAAAAAAAAAACCAAAATACTCCTTGATTTTTTTGTTTTGTTAACAGTTTTAGTCTTTGGAGTTAAAACTGGTACAAGAAGACATCTCTGAAACTTGACAGCAATATTCACATCTCTAAAGGATAATGACTGAACATTTAGAAGTAAAAATAGGGACTTTAAGTGCAAACATATTTGTTTCAAGTGGCTTTAAAAGTAATAAACAGAACGTTTTTGCACTTAATGTAATTATTTTTGCACGCGATGATAATATAATGACTTGTGTTAAATTACAGAAATTCCTAGTCAGTTTAATGGTCACGGACTAAAAATGCCAAAAAAAAAAAAGAAAGAAAGGTTTGAGGAGTAATTTTCCCAAAAAAAAAAAAAAAAAAGGTTCAATGAGTAAAGTTTTACAATGATCATAGTTTGGGGACTATGAATGCTAATTATCCTAAACAAAACAATCAAACCATTACTACTAATAAAGAAGATTTTAGATTTATCAGTGCACTTTTTTCGACCGGTGTGTACATTACTCTACACGAAAGGAAACATAATCGAGTTACACAAATGAACCTTTTTCTTTTTTTTTTTCAATTGATACAATTTCAAACATATTGATGATGGCCTAAGAATGTGATTGGTTGAGAATAAGACAGGATCATTATTATGAATTATTATTTAGTATCATTTGTTATTTACAAAGTCACATGGATCATGATACGTTTGTTTTGCTGCATACAAAGGCGGAGCCACGTAACAACATTGGTGGGCGACTGTTTTTTAAACTTTTTTTTTTTTAATTTTGTATATAAAATTTTATGAAAAGTATATTTTGCTTTCCTTAAAATTATTTTTCGTCCTCTCCCTCTAAATTTATATTTTGCCCCTCTAAAATCAATTTTACCCCTCATCTCATCAATTTAGTCACTTCTCTGCCCCTTCCTTATTAATTTTGCTGGCTTCGCCCCTCACTGCATATGTAGTATTGCATAACTAATAATCATAGAGATAACGGGTTTTTTTTTTTTTTTTTTTTTTGCTTTGTAAAAACATTATAGTATTAGCAAATAAATTGGCTTTGTTACGATAATCCTGCAGATATGCGAAGGCTCTTCCTTACATGCCAGTGCCATAACCAACAAATTTATTGAGTTCTTGGACATACATTATGCAGCAATTAACCCTTAACAGAGTGACTAAAGATGTGCACTCTGTAAATTCGTGAGGTTTATTTATTTATTTATTTTTTCACAGCGTTTTGTGCTACTTGAGCAGCTGACCTCTCTTGTAATTACACTACTTGTAGAGGATTTTAATTCAAAATTTATAGTGTTTTAGTACATTCTTTTGTTCTGTTGTAACTTTTGTAACTTGTACTAACACCTTGTAGGGTGCTCTCTCATCAATGTTCCTCAATTAGAAAAAACTAGAAAAGTTACAAGTGACCTCAAACTCATTGGTTGTTGATCAAATTAACTCTTTTCAATTTGCCCAGTATATTGATAAGAAACTGCTAAATTATAAATTTTCCAATTATTTCCGTTTTAATTTTTACTTGAATTTAGTTGATGGGGTATATTTTCCAAAAATTATACAATTAACTTCAATGAGTGTTTGTGCAAAATTTTCAAACGTTAAGGGATACCCAAAGAAAATTGTGTAAATGTTATTGTGCCTTGGCCCATGTAAGGAAAGCAAAATCTGGGTAGAATTTGACCTACAAATGAAATTTTTGTTATTATCTTTTTGAAAAAACCTAAGAACAAATCTATATTTTTTCACTTAATTTTTGATTTGCAAGTATATACAATTATTTAACATGATTCTTTTCACAAGACAATTATTATCGACAAAACAAATTAAAATTTTTTTAATTAATCAGGACTGAGCAAAGTTAACGATTCTGCTGCTGAAGCAAAGCCCTGTGGCCTTGAAACGTGTAAAATTAAGTCAAAAGTTCCAAAACACACCAAATTTGGATCTCAGGGAGTGAAAGTTGAGTGTCTTAATGGATTGAGCCAGGCTAGTGCATGAAGAGACACTTGGATTTTATTCTTCTTCTTCTTCTTTTTTTTAAATTCTTGTTTTTTTTTGTATAATAATTTGTATAATCTGGTCATTTTGTGTAATGATTTTGTAATATTATTTTGTAATGATTTTGCCGAAAAAATTGTAATATGGTGATGATTGTTGGAAAAAAAATTATATGCTTTTTTTTTTTGTTCCAGTGAGTTATAGGACGGATTTTGGCAGTTCTGGCAATGTTTTGAGCAGAATCTAGCAGATTTCATGTTGGAATCCCTCAGGTTTCAAGATAGAATATGGCAAGTTCTGGTTAATTCGAGGATGGAACCCGGCAAGTTCCAACGGGTTTTGAAACAAAATCTGGTAGGTTCCAAAAAAAAATTTGTTGGAACCTAACATGTTCGATTATGGAACCTAGTAGGTTCCAATCCAGCACCCTGCTTTGGCAAGTAAAGGCGGTTGCTGCTTTTTTGTTTCAAAGAAAATATGTTAGAATCTGTTAGGTTCCACTATGGTACCCGACGCCAGTGACCGGAGACGGTTAGTGTTTTTTTGTTTCAAAGAAAATATGTTGGAATTTAGTAGGTTCCACTTTACAACCTGACATGTTCCAATTTGACACTCCGCATTGGTGTTCTGCAACAAAACTGGATGAGTTCTAAGACAGAACCCGACAGGTTTCATTTCAAGAGGAAGGGTAAGTTGGACTTTTAATAAATCATCTTTTTTTTATTAAAGGGGCAATTTTGAAAAGAGCTTTTGAGGAGAGCAATCTTTAAAAGGTGCTTTTTTAGGGGCATTTTTGTAAGTTGTCCTTTTTAAAAACAACACACATATTGATCAGTTGTAGTTTGAGGTGTCAATTTAGGCGACCTGGCCCAACCTAGGCCAAAAGGGAAAATCGGCCCGATTTGACCCACCTAATGAAAAGGGAGGGCAAGACCAGTCCAGCCAAAACACACATGGGCGAAGGGCCAGGCAAGGTCTGGGCTGTCCAAATTTTTATAAGAGAATTTAAAAAAATAATAAAAAATTATCTAACCAGTCTAGCCAGACCTGTTCTAGTTTGGGCCTATATCCTTAGCTTGGCCTAGCCTGAAGTTTGAGCTGAGTCCAAAACAGATTGACCATAGGCCGTCCTTTTTGCCCAGCCTAAATTGATACATGAGCAAATTGGAACAGTTAAAGACCCCTTAAAAGGATCCTTACATTGTTTTTAAGACTTTATTCAACCATGAAAATAAAAAGAAAATCCTTCTCACCTTTATGGGGTTATAACCACACTACTCACAAAACTATAGACTCTAGTCTAATATACAGTTCACATTTTAGACTGGGTTTCACTGTGTTATTAGAGCTAGGTTATAACCTCAATGGTTAAATAGAATTGCTCAAATAAAAAACTGTTTAAGTTTATATTTACTCCTTTTCTTCCAATATTATTTATTGTCATTTAGATATTTTGTCCAATATATATAGATGAAATTGGTGGAAAAAAAAACCTTTTTTTTTTCAAGTTATTTTTATTTTTTATTTTTTGGATGAGGAGAAGAGAGAATGTCACTTTTTAAAGATTAAAAGATCAAAAGATTAAAGGTGTTTCGCAAACTTAGTTCCAACTTATTAATCCCAACTCAAAAGTGTAAGACACTCACATGCTACAGTGTAAAGCAAAAGTATACTACAGTATAAACTCTCACATGCTACAGTAGTTTCAGTTATAACATTCAACTTCAGCTCACATCCCAAACACCCTATAAAAAATTACAAGAAAGTAGTATACAGTTTCAAGCATAATTTTTGACATTAATCTCAAAATGCTAAAATGGGGGTTTAATTAGAGGTATTATAATTAAGATTGTTTAAGTGCCCTTAATTATTTACCTTATTTTAACACATGATGCTTGATTGTTTAACAGTGGTCATTTCACCCTTCCGTCTATAATACTAATACAACGGCTAATATGTTATGTTTTAGATTAGTTGATGAAGAGTGATTTGGTAAAATTGTACTAAATAGGTTAAAGTTTCCCTTTTAAAAAATGTTGATATTCTTAGACAACTCAACACTCCGTATGGTGGTTGATCTATCTGTTCTGTCTTCTTATGATTTGGTCCGCTCAAACCTACAAGACAAGAGAATGCCTTGGAGTGAGGAAGATATTGATGTGATGTCTGTCAAGGGCACTTTGACACTCAAGTCAGCAGGCTGATCTGGGTGAGCTAGTGGAGAGGCGGAGTTTAGGCAAGAAAATTCGTTACCTTTGAAATAGAGTTAATGCTACTATTTCTAGTGTTTGTTTTGGACCATGACCCAAGTGTACGATTCTATCGCACCCTGAGGGCTTGTGATAGGTGTCATAATCTCCTTAAAAAGAAGATTTTCCAATAAAAGTTCAAGATGGTACCACATCGTAGTCTTTGAGAGTCATTCACTCCTATTTATGGAAGTATTGATGTGTCTAGCTAGGGTTCCCTTGCCGAGGCACGATCAATGGTCAGCCAACTTTTCAGGTCGCCTTCTTGTGCCAGGTCCGCCTGGTCAGCACCTTCTACTCGGAGACATGGTGGAGCCGACGAGGAGGCGGTGATGATGATGGCCAAAGCCTTGGGATCGCGACAAGTGGGCTTGAGAAGGGTGGTCTGCACCGTTGTCCGAGAACACCCACAACAAAAAAACATAATTAAAAACCATAAATGCAAAATAAATGTTTCAAAATGCACTCCACCTGGCGTATAGATTCTTTTGATTGATACCATAGTGAATTTATTATCCTATCGATTTTCATCCACCTAAAACATTAGACTTTAAAGCTATAGATGTGTTGAGAGACTGCATACAAAACACAAAAAACATGAAATAAATAAAACTATTATTAGATAGAGATTTGTTTATGACGAATTCGTCACCCCTGTGGAAATATGAAATTTAAGTGTATATATATTTAGTTAATTTGAAACTGAATAGAAGAAAATGTAAAGAAAAAAATCCTATCAGAGAGAACTTGTGCAGAGAGGATTTCTTCTCTAATAGAATAGATTGTCGTAGTTTGAGATGAAATTAATAAAGAATAATAAGAGAACCCTAGGTTGTGTTTATTTTTTTTTTTCAATCAATTATCTTTTCATTGATTTCATTTTTGCCTTCAAAGGTTTTATTTTTCAATTTAAAAGGAAAATAATTTTGTGAGCACAAAAAGATATGTCATTCTACGTATCATGTGAAAAGTAGTAATAAGCAAAGTTGAAATCCTATCGTCATTATTTCCAACCAGAAAAAAAAGAAAAAAAACACTATGGTCATCAGCTAATGACTTTTATTAGGAGACTTTATTTCAATGAATTTTGCTTAATCAAACAAATAATATCTTATACTAATATGCAGTTTTAGTAACAAAATTGTTATATGCCAACAACCAAAGAATATAATATGTACTCTCTTTCTTGTTGTGCTAAAGTTTCTTGATACGTGCCTTCCTCTTGTGCTTTGTTGACCCTTGGATTCTCGGCCATCGAGATGGAACTCTGAGTTCCAAAGTAGAGAGTCCAGATTGACTTAACCTTTTGGTCAAAGAGGTTGAGTTATTGCTAAGTGGAGGAGGGAAGAATTTGAAGAAAGGAAAAAAAAATTGAATTGAGTAATTGATCTTTTTTTTTTTTTTTTGAACCAAAAAATATGTTTTTTTTGCAGGTAAATTGTCTCAGTTTTTTTCAAAAAAATAAAAATAATGACTGTAGCAGGATAAATAACCTCAACAGGATATAAAAAAAAAACTAGAACCAGTTTGATGTCTAAAAAATCTTTTTTTTATGCCAAAAACTGTCTCAAAAAAAAAGGTCATTGACTAAAAATTTTTTTCCTAAAAAGTCATTTTTAAAAATCCCTTGTGGAGGAGGGGGATTGATGGCTCTTCGACCGTAACTTTTGGGCACATCGTTTCTCTGGTGACTTTGTGATTTCTTGGGTTCGACTCATACGCCAAAGTTGTGGTGCTCTGTCTGTTGTGGTTCTAGCTCTTCGTGACTCCATGTTTCCTGAACTCTCTAAGGGCGTGGATTGATTTGTCCTTCATAGTTCTTCTAATGTTGTTAAGGTCTTATTTTTATTTGCGGTTGATGGTGGTGTTGTTTTCGTCTTGTAGTTTTTGTGTCTGAGATTTTATTTTGTTTCAAGTCTCTAAAACAGATGTGGTCGTCCCACCTTATAACTTTGTTTGTAGCCCACAGATCTACATCCGGCAGTGTTTTGGTTCTGTTGGACTTGTGTTTATGGGGAATTGGTCAAAGAGATTTAGGAATTTACAAAGTTACAAATGATCTTCTATTTAGTTCATGCAAGATTATTTTGCCATGTAATAATACTTTTGAAGTGAATTAATGATTAATAATTAAAAAATCTACCCTAAAACAAATTACAATAGTAATCATATGGAGTTTTTTTTTTTTTTTAGATGTAGAGTTTTTTTTAAGAAAGATCAAAAAAACTTTCTATATAAATATATTATGGTAAATAAAACATTCTAAAATATTCATGATAAATTGTACATTTATTATGAATATATTATTTATGGAGTATAGTTTCAATAAATTTATTTAATAAAGAAAATTTCATGAAAAAATTATTTACCATAAACAAAATTTTCAAATATATTTTTTTTACCACAATTTTCTTAAAAACGATTTATCTGCTATAATTTCAAATTTTTTTTTTTTGGGGTATTACCGGGCATTACAATTACAAACATCTCAGATAATGTTTAATCTCGTCCTCTCTTAAAAAAAAAGTTTAAAAATTTAATCTCGTCCTCAAATAAATTTGCCCTTAAAACAACAGAAGGGCAAATCTTGTCGGGATTATGTTTTGCACGCGTAGAAAACGGACTCAAAGTCAAACCGCCGTCAACTTGGAGGCCTTTTTTACTTCCTCGGGCCCAATATATATAAAAAAAAATATATATATATATATATATAGAGACCGGATTCACCAAAAGAGTGAGAATTTCATTTATTTTTTTCTTTTTCTTTTTCTCTTTTCAATTTTCCTTTTGCATGTAGTCGTTTCTCGCGAATCGAAGACAAAAACAGGTATTTTGATAGATCTTAGATGATTTGATTTCCGATGATTGTTTAGACGCGCAAATCAGGTGCTTTTTGATCCAAAAAAAAAAAACTTAGAATTGATCGATTTTATGGTAGGTTTGATCTCATCTGTTTGCTTGGTTCGCTAGAAACCGTGGGAAAATATTGGAAATTTAGAATCTGGTTTGGTGCAAACTTTTTTTTTTTTTTTTTTTTAATCGAATACTTTCTATTGGTTTTGATACGAGATGAGCTCGATCTCAATTTTTTTTTTAATTTTTCGTTTGATAACGTGGCTGTTTGATTTTCCAAATCGAATTAATCTGAAAACAACTTGCTTCGTTTGGAGTTGTAAAATTGCAATCGCAATTGCAAATTTTTTTAATCCCTTTTGCATGTTGTCCGAAGGACCAGTAATTTGATGCAACGAAATTGATTCGAGGTTTTCCTTTTCGATTTTCCCTAATTTTTTAATGTCTGCTTTTAGATTTCTTTTGGATTTTGAATTTTGATGTGTATCGTGATTTGCAGGGGGATCAATAAATACTAAGATGTTAGAACAATTGCTGATATTTACAAGAGGGGGGTTAATCCTGTGGACGTGTAAGGAACTTGGAAATGCCCTTAAAGGGTCTCCAATTGACACCTTGATCCGATCATGTCTTTTGGAGGAACGCTCTGGGGCTGCATCTTACAACTATGATGCCCCAGGAGCTGCTTACACCCTCAAATGGACCTTCCACAACGATCTTGGCCTTGTCTTCGTTGCTGTTTATCAGCGAATCCTCCACCTCTTGTATGTGGATGAGCTGCTGTCCGCTGTGAAGCGTGAGTTTTCGGAGATTTATGATTCTAAACGGATGATCTACAATGATTTTGATGAAACTTTCAGGCAACTTAGAATAGAGGCTGAGGCTCGTGCAGAAGAATTGAAGAAGTCAAAGCCGGTGGGCAAGCCGTTGGCTGGCAACAAGAAGCAAGGGCAGGTGCAAAAGGCTGGAGCTGAAGGTGGAAATAAAAAAAAGAGTGAAGGTGGTTTGGGAAGTGATGATGGCGATGGTGATGGCACAAAAGGGCGTAGATTGGAGAATGGTTTCTCCAATGGTAATCATGTTGACACGGAAGAGCTTAAGGTGAATAGTCTTTTCAATGGGAAAGAAAACACAAGTTCCAATATTGGGGCTTTTGATGTAAATAAGCTCCAGAAGCTTAGAACTAAAGGTGGGAAGAAAACTGATACTGTTGTTAGTAAGGGCCCTCAGGCGGAGCCCAAGAAAAAGATAACAAAGAAGAATAGAGTTTGGGACGATTCACCTCCCGAGACAAAGTTGGATTTCACAGATCCCGTGGGTGAGAATGGGGACAACATTGTAGAGTTTGTGGCAGCAGATCAAGGTGAAAGTATGATGGACAAAGAAGAGAATTTTAGCAGTGAAAGCGAGGATGAAGAGGAGGAGGAAGTGGGAAAGGACAGCAAGCCTGATGCTAAGAAGAAGGGGTGGTTTTCGTCTATGTTCCAGAGGTAGATTTGTCATCTGTTTATTTATTTTCTAAAAATAAAAAAGTCAATATTGTGGTTCTTTATTATTTCATCTAGTGGAGAAGCACCCACAACGGATCATTTTACTTGTATGCAAAGATTTTGGTAATCATACTTGTATTGCAAAGTTGATTCGATCTTTATTGAGATTAATGGATTTTAATGCCATTAATGTTCAATTTTTGTTTTTTTCCTTTCCTTTTCATGGCAGTATTGCTGGCAAGGCAAATTTGGACAAGTCAGACTTGGAACCTGCTTTGAAAGCCCTTAAGGACAGGCTCATGACCAAGAATGTGGTATGTTCTGCCATTTCTCTTAACATTAATTTTTCTTTACTTTTATGTTTTCCGATAGTTATCTGCAATTGTTTATCCCATGAAGGCATCTAACAGAGGTAGTCTTGTGTTGTGGCCTGTGATAGGCTGAGGAAATAGCAGAGAAACTATGTGAATCGGTTGCTGCAAGTCTTGAGGGTAAAAAGTTGGCTTCATTCACAAGGATATCTTCAACCGTGCAGGTTTGTGACTGACTCCATTACATGATGCTGCTGTTTGTTTCTTTCTTATCAAGGCTAATCTTAGGTTTAAAATTGAGTACAGGCAGCGATGGAAGAAGCTCTTGTCCGCATTTTGACTCCTAGGCGCTCTATTGATATCTTGAGAGATGTGCATGCCGCCAAGGAGCAAAGGAAACCATACGTTGTTGTTTTTGTTGGTGTCAATGGAGTTGGAAAATCTACCAACTTGGCTAAGGTTTGGTTGCTATCCTTTTTCTACATTAGCTTTCTCAATCAAGGGTGCGCGTTTTAAATTGATAGTTGTTGGCTTGCTGGCAATTTGCAGGTTGCTTACTGGCTACTGCAGCACAAGGTCAGTGTCATGATGGCTGCTTGTGATACATTCCGTTCTGGTGCTGTTGAGCAGCTGCGAACTCATGCACGCAGACTTCAGGTATGGTATAGTATTTAGAGAACATTGGTGTATTCACCAAGTAATGGTATGTGGCTTTTATGCACACATATGACATTTTTTGGGTCTGGGTAGTGCGCTTGATTGGCTTGTAATTTTCCTTCCATTACCAGATCCCTATATTTGAAAAGGGTTATGAAAAAGATCCTGCAATTGTGGCAAAGGAAGCAATCCAAGAAGCTACACGCAATGGTTCTGACGTGGTTCTTGTTGACACAGCTGGTAGAATGCAGGTTAGTCCTTTATTGGTATCGCTGTACAGAGGTTTAGCGACAACTTTGTGATGATAAAGAGGCTGTTACTTGGTTGAAATCTAATTCCAACAAATTATATTTGCTTGCTTTTATTTCTAAAACCTGACATGCTTTATGCGTTCCAGGATAATGAACCACTGATGAGGGCACTCGCAAAGCTCATCTACCTCAACAATCCTGATCTCGTCTTGTTTGTTGGAGAGGCGCTGGTTGGAAATGATGCCGTTGATCAGCTTTCAAAGTTCAATCAGGTTTGAGCCCCTAATTGATACTGTGTTTTTGTCATCCCAAGTATCTTCGACAATCCGGTCAAATATTACAACGACAATCCGGTCAAATATTACAACGCCAAGCCGCTGAGGACTACTCTTCTGTTTGCAGAAATTAGCAGACCTGTCAACATCGCCTAACCCCAGATTGATAGATGGCATATTGCTCACCAAGTTTGACACTATCGATGACAAGGTAGATAAACTCTTCTTACACGTAACAGATCGTGATATATCAAATGTTCGAAACATTTGTTGTAATCGAATTGAATTTTTTGTAGGTTGGAGCTGCACTCTCCATGGTCTACATATCCGGAGCTCCTGTGATGTTTGTTGGCTGCGGGCAGTCGTATACAGACCTGAAGAAGCTCAATGTGAAGTCAATAGTCAAGACACTCCTCAAGTGATATATTCCTGCTTTGCTTTGACCACTCTTCCAATTGATGAGTCTCAAGTTTGGATTGGTTTTCATTTGCTCGCTTAGCTTTTCGCCATGTTTGAACTCTGCTGCTTTGTTTGATGTTAAACCTCTGCGGTGTTTTTATTCCTATGATGACCTCCCATGACTGTCTTGTTGGAGATGAATCAGTCCTTTTGCGGCTGTATATTATGTTATAAGTTAGATTTTTCTTTTGTTTGTTATAATAAATCAGATCTGCATCTTTCTATCAGTCATAGCACACGCGCACCGTAAGTTTGTGAAATGGTTTTCGAGTTTTCGGTTGCTGCTCTGGCATTGCCTTGTGATACGTAATCTGAATGATGAGAAGACCAGAATTGGTTGGAGCCGCCATAAATGACAAAAATACCATGTCAAAATTCATGCTGGTTTTGTGCAGAAACTCGTTGATCATGTCTAGCTACGAAGTGTCAAAGATAATGATCCACTTTTTTCATTTGAGGAATCTTCCTTGGATACCAAAAAATACCTACCCTAGATTTTTATTACGATTACCTCCTAAACACTTTAATTGATGATCCTAATTAAATTAATAGGGTGTTTGAAAGGGTGGTGGGAACCAGTGGTGAGAACCACTTTTACTGTAACATGTGAGAATTTTATACTGTAGTATATTATGTGAAAGTTTTACATTGTTTATAACTAAAATTATGGTAAAAATTAAATGAATTTTACTACTACCAAACACCCTTTAAATGTTCAAAAACAAGCAGTGACAGCCTACTGTAGAGAAGCCTATTTTCCATTGGTGCTTTGTCTTTTGAGCACGTTGGCAGAAATTGTGATAATTGCAAACACTTGTGGCCCACCGCGTTCTTTAATCTTATCCAAAAGATAAGTGGATGATGAGTCACTTAAGAGTATACGAGGGGGATTTACGACAACGTCTATTGTTCTTTGTTGTTGATTTGATTCACACCTTTTTTTAACTAAAAAAGCCAAATATCTTATTTGTCTAGAGTAAAAGTGGTAGTCTTTTTTTCACCGTAGCTTTTGTGTTTGACTATTTTTTTAGTCCCTTTAATCTACATTATATTTCCTAGTTGAAAATACCAAAACACTCTTTAATAGTACATATTTGTCAGATTTTAATAAAAAATATTTAGAAACAATAATGTTTTTATATTTATTAAAAATGGTATGTTTTAAATTCTCATAGAAGTGATAAATTAAAAAACAATACTATTTTAGTGGTATTTCTTAAGTTGATCTTATTTGTCTAACTCTAACCTAAAATACCTTACAACAATAATATTTTTATATTCTTTAAAAGTGGCAAGTTTTATGTTTTTAAAATTTTCACAAAAATGATAAAATTAAATAACAATATAGTGTAAGTACTCTCAAATTAACCTGTCAAGCCTATAATTAAACTAGAGGATTGATCCAAATAAAAGTGTTATGAACTCAACAAAACACTTGCTAAGTAAAGAATTGTATCAAATAATACAGTTTCAATAGTAGCATACTTAAAAAATATTTAAGTATACAACATTTTTAGAAATAAAAACTTAGAATTCAACTTCTTACCGAATTGAACAGAAATTCTTAAAACAACTAAAAGAAAAAACTAAAAAAAGGAAATTAATTACAAAAACAGAGAAATTGTAAACATATTCACGCTATTTCATATCAAAACTAGAAAATGTGATTACAAACAGACATGTATTCAGGGATTCAAAAACCTAGAATAGTGTGAAATAAGATTAAAAAAACTAGAATCAATCAGATTTTTGACCTTAAACCTCTCGATTTGATCGTTGAGCTACGACGTTGTTGTGGAAAAGAAGACAGTGCTACAGCGCTGGATGAGATAGAGGTAGGGAGGGATCAACTAGTGAAAGGGCGTACACGAGAGAGAGATGACAATTCAATGAGAGAGAGGGAGAGACGTATAGGAGAAAGAAAGTGTGCGAGATAGAAGAGGAGGAGCTGATGAGAAAGAGCATGAGAAAGTTGCAAAAGAGAGTGAAAGAAGAGGGTTACATCATTCTATCCAAAAGTAAATCTAGTTTTAATTTAAGTTCGGCCATTTTTTAAACATGGTCACATTTTAGTCTGTGTCTTTTTATTATAAAATAATGGTGGCTTAATTGCCTCTTTCTCTGCCTAAATAAAGCATTAAACTTGTTCATCCTAATAAACATTCGAGTGTGGACTTTAACAAGACAAGAAAATAGAGTGCCTCTTAGGGTCTCACTGTGTGGCACCTCTGGATAGGCATCAGACTCTCAGCCCCACGGTGGGATCTTGGGGACGGTTGGGAGCTTTCTAGTGGTGGTGGTGGTGGTGGTGGATTGGTTTGAGTGTGGGAAGGTTTTGGAGTTTGCTAGTGGATTCCATCTTTGACCTTTGGATCTGGGAGTGTTGATGTTCCGACGAGCTTTCTAACCCAGGCTCTCACCTCTTGGTATCACGACACTCATGCTGTGACTTGTGCTTGGTTCGGCGTTTGGTGTCAGTGTCAAATGCCTCTCATGCGACAACATTCTGATGGTTTGTTGGAGGCTTTTATACTGAATTCTTGTGCCACTTGCCTAGCCCCTATTGGACTCGGATGTTTTCTTCTCACCAGATATTCCTTCTGTGTGTTCTGTGTGTTTTGTATGTTTCGAGATTTTAGTTGTGTTTTTAGCATTTATTTTGCTTCCATAGAGGCAATGTGTTTTTGCAATGGTTTTGGTTTTACTTTTACTTTTTAATAATAGAAATGGTCTCCTCATTCTTTGAGCTTAGTTTAGTCTTTGGAATTTCTTCCTTTGCAGCCTTGGGAGTTACCATTGTGCTATAGGTTTCTTGATCTCAATCGGTCAGAAGTTCTCAGTGTAGAGATGTTTCAAAAGAGGCATAAATGTACTCCATATTTGGTGTGCCTAATAGAATCTTTCAATTTCACGCTTCTCCCCCTAAAGCATTTCGTCGAGATGCAACCAATCAAGGGCCAAGGGTTATTTATGACTATAATATTAATAAAACCTTTTATTAAGGAAGTGTTGTTAGTTGAATGGAAAATTTTGAGGCCGAATGTTTCTAATCTGCAAATGGATGGAAGAAAAAAAAAATCATAGATGCTTGAACATGATAACAGAATATTGTTCAATTAAATTAGAGCAATAACATTCAACTCTATGGGGTTATATTTATGTTATTAACAAAAAACTAGGTCTAGTCCAAAAAGATATATTATATATAGATCGAGGTCAACTGTTTTATTAGCAACGATGTTATAATCTTATACAGATAAAAAAGGTTTTTCATTAAACAATATCGATTGCGAAGACAGGTGGCATAAAATCAAATTTGCTTGCCTCCCTTGATTTATCGAAGATAAGAAAGGTCACTTCGTAAGCGTTATGCTCGCAATCATTTGATGACCGTGAATCTTGCACTTTATTTATCTAACCCCTTGTATGACAAAAGTGGTTTTACTGCTTTTTTTAGTTATAAATAATGAAAAGCTCTCATATGCTATAGTAATAATAAAAAAATTACTATAATGTAAAACTCTCATATTCTACAATAAAAATGGTCTTAACCAACGGTTTCTTCCAAACACTATTTTAGATGTTCACCAATAACGCTGTTTCAAGACCATAATTTGATCTAAATGACTAATACAATTCTTTTAGAAAAAAAAAAAAAGAAAAGGTAATGCAATTTCTTCTTTGTGGCTAGAAATGTAACACAATCTAATTCTTACAATTAATAGTAAAGCCACATGCTATTCAGTAGGACACAGGCTTATACTCATTTTGAATTTTTTTCCCTAATTTTTCTATGTTTGGATAAGAATTTTTGGCATTAAGATTGAAAATACGATGTACTTAAAAAGCCCTGAGGATGAAATTACAAAATTAAACAATATGCTTACAAACTTTGTAGGGTTTAGGTTCGTGCCGTAAATTGAGTTAGCAAAACAATATACTTGCAAACTTTAAACGTCGGAATTGTAAAATAGATAATCTACGTGTAAATCGACATTGGTACTATGAATTAGATTACCGACACCATAAAGAATCATTGATTTTTTATAGCTTCTCTTCTTTTCCTCTTTTGCAGTTGTCCCTATATTATAGGAAAATTATCCCCACTCAATGATTGAAAAATATAACCATAATCTCATTTAATAAAAAAATAATCTTCAACTTTTCCTATAGTGCCGCACCTATAAAAATTTTTGTTCAATGTCATGTAATTTGATTAAATTATATATGCTAAATAATTTTACCCAAGCTAAAGGCAAAAAGCCCCATCAAGTGGTACATGAGTATATGACCAAATCATACAAAAAAAAAGTATCTAATTAACCAGTTCATATAGAAATAAAAAAGGGTATATGCCCTAGAGGATGAAGAGCCTTTTTTTTTTTTTTTTGAAGTAATGAAGAGTAAATTTTAGCTCCAAATACGTCCTAATTGTCACACACATATATATATATATATATATATAGGCATACGGCAGAGTCGAATTGATTTTAATTACTGTTAATTTATGCATGTAACTAATATATGTGTTTATAATGTTAAACGGATTTTCAAATTTCACATACTTGGTTCCATTTTAAATTATTATTATTATTATTATTATTATTAATCAATCCATCACTTTTTTTTTCTCCTCACATCTTTCTAATTTTCAGTTCCCTACCACTAGCTAATAGAACATTTTTCGCTTATGAAAGTGCTTAAATCTTGTCTCTGAAACTTTTACGGTTAAAAAAAGTCATTTCATCACAAATCGTCTATGAAAAAAAGAATTGTTTCAAAATTTCCCTCACCTTTTCTTTCATTAGTTTTTTAGAATTAACTAAGGATATGTAGATAAAAACTTAAAGCACAAATTAATTTAACGTGTAGGAAAATAAGAACTATCATGTATGGTTTTAGAAATTAAATAGAATAGAGATCAACTTGAATAATATTCCTTAATTATGAGTTCTTCAACCATTAGTTTTACCCATAATATTTCTAGTAAAATTTTCATAAATATCATATTTTAAGATTTTTTGTTTCAAATATGAAACACGTTTATCTGTGATATAACTTAATATGTAATATGAATGATAGTGTGACATAACTTTTTCTAAGTGGCATGAATAAACACAACTGTTAAAAATAAGGCATAGCATAACATATAATTTTCTCAAATTTCTAAGGGTCCCAACTCTTATTATAATTATCTTAATTGCATCAAGGGCCAAAATTAATTCTTACATGTTTTTCTCTTCCTCAAAAGTATGGAAATACCATGACGCCGGGGAAGACTCGGAACTCGAAGTGACGGAGGAGAGCTAGAAGAGCTACAATGCGTCTAAACCAATTAACAAAGATGATGACCGGCATACCGAGATTAAATTGAACCATTTCGGGGCATTTTATTTCATCAATGGAGCTAAGGAGCACTGCGAGAAGGGCCAAAAGACAGTTGTGGTCGTCATGTCATCTAAACATCATCATCATGAACTGAATATTCCAACTCCGGCTGCTGCTCCTGCTCCAACTGGCATTGCTTGTGGACTGAGGAATAATCTCAGAATATTTGCGGTTGGAATTGGCAGTTTGGTGGCCAATTATATGCTTATGTTTTGAGAGGGAAAAAAATGCTCAAGTAATGCAGTGAAAACTGAGTGTTTTTAATTATTATTATTGTTGTTGTTAATGTCTTTGTTGTGAGGTATGGAGTTAAGGATGCATTTTGCTCGTGCAATTTTGTTTTTAAAGATGTTTTGGTGCTTAGGATTTTATGTTACTAGTAAATTCATTTGCACTATGAGTTCAAATTTATTCTTATAGGGTGTTCGGAAAGGTGGTGGAAACCAGTGGTGGGAACCACTTTTACTGTAGCATGTGAGAGTTTTATACTGTAGCATATTTTTTTATTGTTACTGTAGCATGTGAGAGCTTTACACTGTTCATAACTGAGATTGTGGTGGGAACTGAGTGGTTCCCACCACTGCCAAACACCCCTTTAGTCTCGTCCTCTTAAGTTCACACAGGCAAACATCAGTTTTTTTTTTTTTTTTGTTAGAAAGGCAAACATCATATAGCATAACAAACCTTGTCTGGTATTGGGGGTGCTCGGTTACCCTCCTCAGCAGTCCGGATAGCCTGCTTGGATATAGCCATTTTTTGCATACATTTGTGACTCTCCTCTGATCGGCCTTCCTCTCGGTGCTCCCTAGGGCCTCCGCTGGCTGCCACACAAGACATTGCCTTCTTGGGAGGATATTGTGCTTGGGATGAACTGATATGGCCTGTAACCAAGCTATAACTCATCTCCAAAGGTCGACACATGGCCTCATCTTAGCCCTCAGATGAAGGTTGACCCTCTTCCGGGGTTGTGACATTTGTCACCTAACACCTGACACCACTTGATGAGACACTCGGGTCACTGGTTAAACTCGCCTAACACCTAGTCTAAGTGGTAGCTTATAAATCGAAAGCATTTACTCCACTTGGGAGGTAACATGGACTTTCTCACCTAATCCTACTTCAGATTTTGGCCAATCAAGTACCTAATTTAAGCATCAGAGAGCCTTTGGCTGGCACCACATCAGTGTCCCCCTTGATTTCCAAGGCGCCTCTCTTCTTGTTGTAGATTTACCTTAGAAGCCAAGACGAACAAGGCAGGCAGTCCGACTACCGTGCACAACCATACATGGCGTTGATCACCAGTGGAGCAAGCAGAGCATCAACATTTGGCAAGGGGAAAAAAAGAAATATGTCCTTCAAACAATATTTGGTTTAACTATGCTAGTTAATTATAAGAGAGAAGATTAGACAGATATAGTCTGGTGGTACGCAAGTGAATTATATAGGTCAATATGGCATGCATATACTTTGGAAACTATGTTAATCTAGTCATAAAAGTTGAACTGAATTAGAAATAACTATTTAGTCATCCTAGTGGAAGGGTCACAACCACTAGAGAAATCAAATACCAAGTTCATCCTTTAAACCTATGGGTTGAGATTTTTCTTTTTTGATTATTATTATTTTGCTCTTGTATTTTAGAGAAACATTACATTGGTATCTTGTTTTTTGATAAATTCAAAACGATACATTATACTTTTGGAAAATATCATTTCAGTATCTTGAATCCGTGGACTCCTAGTCTAATAAGTTGCCCTAATCCATAAAACAAATGCCTCATATATTTTTTATTTTGACAAATTACTCCTTGAACTTTTAATTTTTGACTACTTTTGTCCCTGCACTCTAAAATTGGCAGTGGCTTTATGAAATTTTATGGAGACCATCATGTCCAATATGCATAATAACTGAAACTTTTACAAAAACAATTACATCAAATGCTAAATATTATCTTCAGTGTTATTAAAACCATTAAAAACCATAAATTTGAAAAGTCGTTTGCCAGCTTTTGTAGTGTCCAAAAAAATCCAATAATTAATAAATATAATTAATTAAAAATTATTCCATAACTATGTTCCTAAGAAAGTACAAGTTTACAGATTATAAGAGCAAGTTTTTATAAGATTTACAAGGATAATAGTAGCATGACAAGCTTAGTCATACAATGCAACGTTTGGGCCCAAAAGATAAAATGAACAATCTTTTAATATAGAAGTTTAAATGAAAGATGTGGTATATAAAAATTTATGCCTTATGCACTACTATGTTATGTAATGATTTTTTTATGAAAGTTCATGTTTAATGTTGTAAAATAGAAAAGTGTACTTACTAAGTTTATGGTCACTTAGTTTATATCATATTGTAGATGAAGGTACGAGGCAGATTGACTATGATGGAGGACAAGGATGAGCATATATGCAAAGAATGGATTGGAAATAGAGTCATATCATAAAAGAAATTTAAACTCATACAAAGTTTAATTTATAATGTTCTGTATTTTTATTTGTTTGAAATTCAGTTTTGATTGTGATATGTTCTTTTAAACTTATGTTTCCTTAAATGTAATTTGTTATTTAGATTTTTCAGTTTCTCATGTTATTTAGTAAAGGCTACACTATATAGTTCATTTCATTGTAATAAGTCTTAATTAGTTATTCTAAGAAATTAAAAGTGCTTGTGTTATACGTGTCAGCTTAAATTTGTTAAATGTTTTACTCAAATTAGATTCTATAAACATTAGATAATTTTTGATTGCTATTAAAAGTATATTAATCTTTTTAATTTAATTGTTATTTTTATTTGTGGTATTTAATGAGATAGTTTTCTTAGATATAGCGCAATTCAATCTACACCAAAAAAGTGTAGCATAAAACATAAATATTTTAAGAAAAATTTGAACATTCTTATCAATTAGACCACCTGTTGACCAATGATATAATGTTTTCACCTTAAACAATTAAAAGAAAACTATAAAACTAATTAATAGTCGCAGTTAAAACCCAGTTTCAACTAGAGCTATCAATTAGGCCAGGCTAAATATGCACGCCCATGGCCCATCTTTTTCTGCCTTGGTTAAAGATTTAGGCTCAAATTAAAACCAGACTAAGCTAGTCAAATTAGATAATTTAAAATTACCTTATAAAATTCAGGGGACTCTCGCAGGCAGACTTCAGGACTAGCTAAGCCTCCCTTTTCATTAACCAAGTGGGCCTTAGTTTTTTTCTTTTGGCCTGTTTAGGTTTGGTTCAAGGTCCGAATTGACACCTCTAATTTCATTAATTCAATATTGTTTTCTCTCAAGCAGTATATTCATATGATGTTTAACATAGTAGCTAAAACTTTTAGTTAGAACAATAAACACTGTAACATATGAAAGCTTTAAGTTGTAGCAATTTTTTTTACTTTTATTATAGCATATAAAAACTTTATACTACCTTTGTCTAAAAAATTAGTTAAAACCACTAATACTAAGGGCCTGTTTGTTTCGTGGTTTGAATCACAGTTTTAATCATTTTGTTATTGTATTTTTTCTCGTAAAAATTTATATCTTTATTCAAATACTCAGACTCTAAATAATTTAAATTTTTAGCTCTATTTCATTTCCAAAACAGCATAAAAGGAAAGCATTAGCACTCGTGGCACTCTCTCAAACTCAAACCTCCTCTGTCCGTAGTTGTGCCCTATCACAGTTTCTCTCTCGCGCTACAATTCCCATTTCCATCGATGAATTGACCCTCTCCAGGACTTGTCATTCTAAGTCTTTCTCTTATTCGTTTTCACCGAGTAAAAGTGTGTATAGATTTCTGACTCAAACAATAAAAATAAATAAATAAATATCTCTATCTCTTTCTCCTCCTTTTAGAGGTGAGAAAAATTTGGGTTTACTACCTCATATACTGTCTTCGTCTGCTAGAACTTTAGTAATAGTTTCAAACTCCGTTTGAATTGTTGTTCTTCTTCTTTGCTGCTTCCCATTTGTTAATTTCAGCTTCTGGGCATGTCATTTTTCATGGTTCCAAGCATGGAATTTGGCTCTTGTAGCTCCTCATTTGGGACCATGCCTTTGTTGTGTGGCAAAGGAAAAAGAATGGTTTCGTCTCACAAAATGGCGGTGCCCTTCAGGGCTTCTTCTAATTTGCACTCAGATTTTCTCAAGGCGGGTCTTGGTTTCCTTAATTCTTTCCAGGTATGCCCTTTGAAAGTTCTGGGTTTTTGGTTATCGTAGGAAATAACTGGGCTTTTGGTTTGAGAATGAAGATTTAATGAAAGAAAAAAATGGGTATAAACTCCCTTTCATTGATTGAGAAATCAGAATCCTCAAAGGCATAGAAACAAAAAAGAGTAGGAAAAGAAAAAAGCCAAATAAAAAACTAAAAGAAGTCTAAAAGTAAACTAGATAAAAGACAAATAATTGCCGATGAGATCCCTTTAGTCCAAAACAATCAAAGAAGAAGGAAAATTCTTGAAAGTTTTGTCTGTCGAAGCCCACAACATTGCTGAAAAATTTTGCTTTCTCAAACAAATCTGTCAAATCCATTGCTTTGTCTTCAAAGATCCTTGAGTAGAGCTTCATATATGCTTATACCTGACGGTTTCTTTTATTACTTACACTTCTATTTGTTCTTGAATTGGTCCTTATTCAGTTACTATAGTAATGGTTTGTTAGTGTATTTGAACTGAGAAAATTTGATCTACAACTTGCGGCTTACTTTTAATTTTAATACACTTGTGTCAAGAACAACCGAGTTCGATCGGATTCCACTTTACCTGAAATGGAATTGTTTTCTTCACAGCTTATTCATTTTTTTTATACTCTTCTTCCCAAAAACAACTCAGCTTCTCAGGTCCAAAAAAACAAAATAAAAAAAGAAAACAACAGCAGCAACAACAACTCAGCTTCTTGTTTTGGTCACTGCTACCTAGATTGAGCATCTATCTTCCTCTAATTTTTATAATTTGATATGATATTGCTATCCGAAACTCGATATGACTTCATTTATCCTAAAAAGTATACTTGTAAAGATTTTGTAGCCATCGTTTGTGTTTTGATCAATCTTGGTTACTGTATTTATTGATTTGCAGCTTTCTAATGACAAACTCAAGACGCCATTAAAGTCATCTCGGAAGATGCTACCGTCAAATGCATTAATTATTAGTGGTGAACAACATCCTCAGAATACTGATTTGCCTCGGTACTATTCTAGAAAGGAGAAGAACCCCTTTGCGATAACAATCGTGGAGTTGAGGCGTGCTGCAAGGGAGAGGGTCAAGAAGAACAGAGGCCAGCCTAAAAAGCCTGTTCCTCCTCCCAAGAATGGCCTGGTTGTGAAGAGTTTGATTCCGCTTGCATATGATGTCTATAATGCAAGAATAACATTGATCAACAATCTGAAGAAGCTCTTAAAGGTGGTGCCCATGCATGCTTGCAGGTAAATATTTTCTTCTGTGAATTTTTACATAACATAAATTGCTGGATGGTCGTCAACTACCAGAGACACAGCCGGAGGCTGAGCTACGACATTCAGCCCAGGGGGCCCCGAAATTTTAAAAAATTGCAATATTTATGTAGACTTAAAAAAAAATTTTGTTATACCCCAAATTTTAACTTTTTTTGCATACGTCTATTTCATAATGAAAACCCCGAAAGTAAAAACAAAGTTTTAGAAAATATAGTTGTGTTGCCATTTTAGTTCAAAATTTTGGTTTCACTATGTCCCCAATGAAATAAATTTATGGCTCCGCCACTGGACATGGCTGCCTTTGGCCTTCACAATTTTTGCACTGCTTCAAATTACTTAGCTGAAAACTTGGCAGTATCAATGATTGTTATCATCCCATGTTATCATTATCTCATAGTGACTAAAATTGAAGCGTCGGTGATTGTAGCTGATCAAAAAGTATTTGTTTGTGTAGAGCTGTTGAATGTTCCTGTATGGAATAATTATGATTTGTGAATTGATGACTACATGTGTACAAGATGTTTCCATTATCATAGTTGTTAACACAACGATCTTATACTTGCTAGGCTTTTTTGATGACAAGAGTTGTACTTTGTTGCCAATAATAGACGAGGGACGTTTTCTTGATGACAAGCAGCAATTTCATGGTTTCTTGTGTGCTTGCTCAAAGTGAAAACTCTAGGAGGTCGTGTTCAAGATCTATCTAGTTCTAAATATCTTTGAAATCTCCCCATTTAAAATAGGTGGATTGGATGTTTAGTATTCAAATTTCCATCAGTTGTGGACACCCTTTTTTTTTTTTTCGTTGTGCAATACCATCTTTCACACAAGTTCCTTGAATGCTTTATGATTCTTATGCAGGTGGTGTAACGAAATCCACGTGGGGCCTACTGGACATCCCTTCAGGTCATGTAGAGGCCAAAATGCTAGTATCCGAAAGGGCATCCATGACTGGGCAACTGCGACTGTTGACGACGTATTTCCGCCTATTGAAGCCTTCCACCTCTATGACCGGCTTGGGAAACGTATTCCCCATGAGAAGAGATTCTCGATTCCCCGGATTCCAGCAGTAGTCGAGCTCTGCGTTCAAGCAGGGGTTGATCTTCCCGAATTTCCCACTAAAAGGAGAAGGAAACCAATCATCAGGATCAGCAAGAGCGAATTCGTTGATGCAGATGAAAGCGAACTACCAGATCCCGACCCCAACGCACCAAAGAGACCAGTGTTAACTGAAATACCTGATTTTGAAACAGTAGGCCCGTCCAACGAAGAAGAAACAACCTTGCTTGCCGAGGAAACACTCCGAGCATGGGAAAAGATGAGGAAAGGAGCCCAAAGGCTAATGAAACTTTATCGAGTGAGAGTTTGCGGGTATTGCCCCGAGGTACATGTGGGTCCTAGTGGCCACAAGGCACAAAACTGTGGAGCTCATAAGCACCAACAGCGAAATGGGCAGCACGGCTGGCAGGCAGCCTTGCTGGATGACTTGATACACCCGAGATATGTGTGGCATGTTCCTGATGTCAATGGACCGCCATTGGAAAGGGAGCTGAGAAACTTCTATGGCCAAGCCCCCGCTGTTGTTGAAATTTGCATTCAGGCCGGTGCAGCTGTTCCTGATCAGTACAAAGGAACCATGAGATTGGATGTGGGAATCCCCAAAGATCTCAAAGAAGCTGAAATGGTAGTATGATAATCATTCATATCCTAAACACCCCTCTAAACTCCTCTTAAGAGTTCTCATAGAAAATATGATTTTTTGCCATGTCTTTGTGCTTCAAAATTGTAGAATGTAAATACTTATTGACAGAAAAGCAATCGGAGTAAGACCAATTCTCTATCAAGGAAATGTTGCACAATCATATGCTTTGCCTTCGCAGTTGGCACTAGGATAAAAGAGGGATTTTGAAAAAGTAGCTTTAAGAAAAACTGATTTTGGCAAAATGATTTTTTTTATACAGTTTTTTGACTCAAAAAAACATATTTTTTGGGCATGAAAACAGTTTCGGTTTTTTTTTTTTTTTCACTCTGTTGAGGTTTCTTTTTTCGTTACACTTATTTTCATCTTTTTTTTGAAAAAAATTGAAACAGTTTAACTGTCTAGAAAAATGTGTTTTTTTTAAAAAAAGAAAAGAAAAGAGGTATTTTCTCAATTATGATATTTTTTTTTTGCCCTTTCGTCAAATTCTCCCAGGATAAAGTGCTTCTGCTTCAAAACTTTTAAATGAACTTTCCCAATTTTTTTTACTTGTTAGTGTTGCAAACTCGATGCATATTTTTATAATCGTGACTAGAGAAACCCAATACTCTTGCCGCCTGTAGCTTTGTTGGCTAGAAGATTTCCAGCCTGGTCCATTTTTTTACAAGTAACCTATGTTTGAATGCTTGGTTGGTTTTAACAACTTACAGTATAAAACTCTCAAAAAGTAAGGTAAAAAAAACTAAAAATTACTATATTATAAAGTTTTCAAATGTTATAAATTTTAAACTAAAATTTTTAGTTCCAACCAGTTTACTAAACATATTTTTTTTTTATACATTTTGAGAGATAAGATCGTTGGCCGGACGATTTAAACCAATCAATACCCGTTAAAGTGGGTGTGATGGTGTCGTCTTCCCTCATGCCCAATCTCGTGCAATACGCATAAATTTATTTAAATCTAAGGGGTGCTCCCACTGTAGAATCTATCATCAATATTTTCTTTGAACTTTGGACTCCAATGCTATTAAAAAAAAAAGGGGGGTCAACTTGATGGATGGGTAAATTAGCTATTTTAAATTTAGAAGTGAAATACACGATGCGGAGTAAAATATTCATGAGTGTAAAAACTTAATTTATTGGTTCAGGCAGTACTTTTCATGACATAGCTAACTACTTCATATAAATTACAAAAATTCTCTCTAATTATATGCTTTGTAATACTTTAACCCTCGAGCTTCAAAATATAACATCCATTCTTCTTGAAGTATGAATATTTGACAAAAATGGTCATTCTGTTAGAATTTTAATTAAAAATTGATAAATAATTTTAAAGTTAGAGGTATTTTGGTAATTCTAATTATAAAATAACCGTAAAAATTAAAATTATAATAAAAATAGTCTTTATTAAGGATTAAAAACAAAAAAATTAATTAAAACTATTATACTATTGGAATCTTTCTTTTTTGATATATCAAAATTTTCTTCAAAATTTTATTTTTTCACACCAAAAAGGAGTTTGAAAATTTAAAAGTTATATATATTAGTGAAATGAAAAAGAATATAACATAAATATATTCAATATATCAAAAAATATAACACAAAATTTTCAAAGATAAAAAACTTTGACAATATTAATAAAATTTCTTTCATATTTTTGAAGGTTTTATTGGTATTTATATCTTTTAAAATTTTAAAATACCTTTTGAGTGTAAAAAAAGTTGATAAAATTTTAAAGAAAATTTACGTATATCTAAAAAAGAGGATCTAGATAGTAGTATGTTTTTAATTGATTTTTTAATCATCAACAAAAAATATTTTTATTATAGTTCTATTTTTTGTTTTTTATAATTAAGATTAGCAAAATACTTCTAATTTTAAAATTATTTCTCAATTTACTATTAAAACTCAAACAAAATGACCATTTTTGTAAATAGTTTATACTTTAAGGGGAATAAATGTTAAGTTTTAAAGTTTAGTAGTCAAAGTGTTATGAGAACTATAATTCTAGTGGAATTTTTGAAACTAATCCTACCATTAAATTCAAAGAAGAAAACTAGCAATTTTATAAAATTTGAGACTATAACGGGTGCGCTCAAAAATATGGGGAAGATATGTACTTATATCTCTGCCATGGCGAAGAAATTGAAAGCGTCCTTCTAAAATTATGCAAATAATATAAAACATTTTAAAAATAAAAATAAAAAATCTAAAATTTAACTAATTAATATAATAAATTTAGATACATGAGCTATGGTAATTTTGCCTCGAAAATTAATGCAATACACATTATAAAAGAAAAACATAATCTGTGACTGTCTAGGTTTTTCATTTAGTGGTGTCATAAATAAGAACAAAATTTATAAACTATAAAATAATAGAAACTAGGATAAAATTTCTTTCTTTTCTAGTTATTATTATGATGTTTTAACATCATATATATATCAATTAAAAACAAATATGGGCATTGAAACTAGAAAAAATTATATGTTATGCCACAGTTTTAAAAACTATTTATTTATGTCACAATAAAAAAATTATGACATATTACTAGTCATATTATACTTTTAACTATGTTACACTATAACATTTGTGGAGTTTATAAATAGTAAGTTTCAAAATATAACATTTATAAAAATTCCCCTTGAAACTAGTCTCTTAAAAATTAAAATAAGTCCATAAACCTTTAATAGTCCATAAATTAAAATAAGATTTTGAAGGGATAATTAGAGTAAATGTCAAATTTAAATTATATCTGAAGTAAATATTAGATTTCATAAAATCCATAATTTGTAGCTCCAAGAGTTACTGTAAACACCTTTCCTCTCCTAAAAAAAAATACTCTTTTCCATATTACGCGCCTTGATCTCCACTCCGTTCCGCCGTCGGAGAAGTCGTTATGCCAGTGAAGTTTGTGGCGCTGGAGTTTTCATAGGAGAAGAGAGACAAGCGCGATCCAGAGTTGCCGTGGGATAATAGCGGAGGATCTATCGTGGGAAAAGAACGACAACGGCGCCAGATTTGTTGCAAGAGACTGAGTGTCGAAAAAAAAACCCTGCAAATAACGAAATCAAATACATTAAAATGTATGACAACTTCAAGTGCACTCTTAAACTCCTTTAAATCCACTTGTTAATCAATATGTGTCACGCCCCGGAGTACAGAAGGTGACGTAATAGATTATTAAAATTAATTAAGATGAGAATTTAATTAAAATCAAGAGTTTAGGGGTTAAATTAAATATAAAATATAAAAGTTTCAAAAAGACCATTTTGTGGGAAATAAATAATAATATAGCGAGCATGGGTCCACCGACTCACAACTTGTGCACACACATTGTACTGACAATATAATAATACAACTACAGTCCAAGCACAAAGAAAGTTAAAAACATTACATGCCTTGTTCAATTAATACAAATAACCTACTAGTCCTCCTACTGCTCCTGAGTTCTGTCCGCTGAGTCCTCTCTGAACCTAAGTGGGAATCCACCTAGAGGGGAAAGTTTAAAAACAAACAAAATGTGAGCGAAAGGCTCAGTAGGACTACATTTTTAATAAATCATTTAATTTAAAAAAAAAGTCTTACTATTTAGGGAATTATTTAAAAAAAACCTTGAATAAATAAATTTAATAAAACCGTTCTTACCCAAAACAGTTTATTCGGTCGACCAGAAACATCATTTTTTTTCCTAGGCAAACCACATGAACATCACTACCGTAGTGGCCCAACTGGGTTTCGGGACCTGCCCCCAAGGTCGATCGCTACACGACCCAATCTCTGATATGGCATCATGCCTATGTGTTTATTTTCATCATCATTCAAAACCCATTTACCAAGTATTGTCATTTACATTCATTATGAAGTTCATTTCAGTTTACGGTATATTAAAATATAACCGATAAATTCATTTTCAAACAACCATTGAAAACATTTTAATAGAAATCCTTTTCAAAGCCAAATCATTTTGAAACTAGGCTACCAAGGAATGGGGTAGAAGTCCTACCTCAATACTCGTGCTGGTGCCCCACATCGTAATCCTGATCCGCTATACGTTAGCTCCGCAGAACCACGAACGATCCTAGATACACACTAAGTCGATCAATATCTAGTTCGAGACATTCTATGTTACTAAACCATTTCATGATGTCCTAGTGTGCCATTTGCATCTATAAAATCATTCTACAAGGTTAGAATTTAAATCGGGGTTCAAAACAGTGAAAACGGGTGAAAAATCACAAAATTTCCCATGCCCGGTCGGCCTGCGGGACTCCCTACTTCGGCTGGCCAAACTGTGCAGTTCGGCCTGTCGGAAACCAGCTTCGGTCGGCCGGACATTCCCAGGTTCGGCCTACCAGACAGATGAACTTCGGCCTACCGAACTGGAAAAACCCAGAAATTCCAACCACGGGTTTTCAATCTCCCAAAATCCAAATCTTGATTTTAACCTGTTATTCTCAAATCTCAAGCATAGAAAACAATCATAGATGATAGAAAAACATGCTAGAACACTTTTGAACTCATTTAAACAAGATTTAAACTCAAAAGTCTCAAAAATCTGAAAATGGAAAAATGAGGAGAAAAATGAAAAATCTTGAATCTAATCCGTTTTTCTTCAATCTAAGCTTAGATTCTAGTTGTTCTAGGTTCATTTAACTCAAATCAAAGGTTTTCTAAGCTCAAACGAACTTAAATTTTAAAAATACATAAGATTAAAAATTTTGGAAAAAGTTTAGAAATTTCAAAACTAACCTCGAATCGAAGCTTCAATCCGCGTTCTCGGTTGCCAAATCGCGTTCCCGAGCTTCCTTCTAGCTAAGCCGAAGCTTGGACTCGAATTTTGTTTCAAAAATTTGAGAGAGAATTGAGAGAGAATGAAAGAAGCCGAGAGAGAAGAAGAGAGGGGGCTCACGGGCAAGAGAGAGAGGAGAGAGAGAGTGAGAGCTGAGAGTGAAGAGAGAGGGAGAGCAGAGAGAATAAATAGAGAGAAACGATGGACGGTTTTACTGTGCGAAAACCAAATGCCACCCACGGTTTTGTAAAACAGAATATTTTTAACATTTTACAAATTGTTGTGCTTTAGAACTCAAAACATCATTTTAAAACAATAAGAAATAATTTGAATTTATCAAATTAACAAAACAACTTAAAATTTAAAATTTAACCAATTAATCAAATTAATGTTAAAATATTAATTATGACACACTAATTTATCATTTTATATTATAATAACATTAAATAAATTTTAAGACGTTACAGCTGTGTACTCTAAGTGCCCTGTTGTCGTTTTCTAAACAGCTTGTCTTAGTTCACAACACAAAAACAATTGAATTTAATTATCACATTTACCAAAACAACGTTAAGACTTTGGAATGTTTGCATCAATACCCAATCATCAGCCGCTTTCACCGACAGTAGAAGGTAGAATCTACAGTAAAGACAGCTTTTTGCTTAGCGTTGCTCCATAAAGCAAAATAAATGACTATAAAATGGTGTTTAAAAAATGATAGGAACTATTAATGAGAACCACTTTTATTATAATATATGAAAGTTTTATATTGTAGTAATTTTTTTATTATACTGTAGCATGTGAGAGCTTTACACTGTTTATAACTGAGTTTATGGTGGAAACCGTGATTCCCACCACTTTGCTAAACAGGGGTAAAATTTTAACTATGTGTTTGATTAAGGGTGGTTTAAACCACTAACTCAGTTATGAATAATATAAAACTCCTATATATTATAGTAAAAAGAAAAAAAATTACTACAACACTAAGCCCTCATATGCTACAATAAAATAGTTCTAATCAATAGTTTTTATCATTACGCCAAATACTCTATAAAATTAAGTCAAACTTTATGCCAACTTTGCTAACGACGGGTTAGAGGCAAGGATAGCCTATATATAGGTCATGTCTAAGGTATAGCGCATGTACCAAAACTTCAGGAAGGAGGTTGGCCCCAATTTCCCAGGCCATTGGCTTTCCCCAACTAAACACTCTCTCGTTAAGAAAAAACTTCTAGTTTTTGAAAGTGAATATGTCAGACTTCTCCGATTAAAAGAGAGCATGACTCCAAGTTCTTGTTTTTTGTTTTCCTTTTTTATTATTATTATTTTTTTTATGCTGGGCTTCTCCGATTCCAAAGAGAGGAGGGCATAGAGAGAAGGGTGGTGAGAACCAATAGAGTAGACAAAAATTAAAAGTAAGATTTTAATTTTCTTTTTACTATATGGATTCTAGAAATTCGGCTTCAATTTTATAAAAATATATCAGCCTCATATTGAAGAAATGGGAAGGAATTCTTTTTTTTTTTTCAACGATAGAAAAACAATTTTCTTTGAAAAAGATAGCAAAAAGTGGATATGAGCTCCACACCTAATGAACTTTTTTAAGTAGTATAGAAGGGAATTTTTCCTATTTCAATCTCTCTCTTTTTTTGTTCAACTTGGGCTTTGATTAGTTAATGAGGTGATTTCCATCGGTTTAACCTTATTATGTTGTTGAATTTTTCTAGATTTTAAAACTGAAATTGAAAATTAAAAAAATATATATATAGAAAGTCCAAGAGAACCTCCATAGTCTCTCTCTCTCCAAACCACCTTCTCGCTTTCATGTTCTCTCTCCTCTAAGCAAATGTCCCTCATGATCAACGATCCTAACAAAAGAAGTTTCTCGAAATTATTTGCAATTTATGAGAAAGCACACAACGAAAATGCATCCAAAGTGGTTTTGTGGTCCCTTCGCACTCTTTACTATCTTAACCTGCCAAACCATCGGAGGAGAACCAGAGATGAGCTTCGTCAAGTCATATCGAGAGAGAAAGACCAAACAATCCTCCACAACCACCATACCACCAACGACCAAGCTCCTACCAGAGCCGATTACGACCAAACTCCTACAGTGAAACCTGCCGCCGCCGCCGGCAATGAGGACTTCCCTCACGACCACGATAAGAACGTCATCGTGGTGGGCGAAGCTATACAATATCAGAATCAACTGGAACGTTGCACTTCTCCAATTGTTTTACAAGTCCCACTGACGCTAGAGTGAAAGTCCCAGAGAACAAAAATGTTAATGTTATAGCCCAAATCGGTCATTGCTGACTATGGTTGTAAGGCTATCAATTACCCCTACAAGAACCATAACCATTAAGATTCATCTCAATGTTCATAATGCAACTGAAGTTTTGATTCTTCAAAAAATGGGTGACGTACACTACACAACCCATATAAATACATATATTATATATATATGCGTGTATATATATATATAATATGAATGAAGGAGTCATTACTATGAGTACATTAGAAAAATAAAATAAAATCAAATAAAATCGTGAGTTTTATTTAACTGAAACAGAAAAAAGAAAATATTTTACTACACTAATTGAAGAAAATAAAAAAGAGTAAAAATTACACATTTTAACCAATTTTGGCTACTATAATAATCTAAATTTGGCTTGATTTCATATGATTGTCAATTATGGACAAAACTCTTCTTAAATATTTTCCATACCAATTTTACCTACATTTATTATGTGCAAATCCAAAATTTTTGTGCTGTAAGAAAACGGGGAAACTTTTTTTGGTCTCATATTAATTATTTGATAAAACTAATGTGAATTTATTTCATTGACATTGTGCCTATATTATTTTCATGTAATCTGTTGAGTTATACATTTCCAATACTAAGTTTATGAATTATATATTTGGACTAGTTTGGTATTGTTGTAGCTTTTAAAGTAACTGTTGTGAGTTGTGCTGGTTTAAAAAGCAGCTGTAATATGAAGCAGTTGATTGTTTAGTATACTGCAAATTTAAAAGTTCTGCAACCTTTAAAAACTGTGGTTATGTGGTTGGTAAATAATTGAAATAGACATAAAAACAATAATCTTATCATTGCGGTGACCGTTTAGTAATTTGCGGCTCCCTGTACGGCTTCTGATGAATGCTTAAGGAAGTTGTATCCAAAAGTTGCCCTGACCCCGCTTTTGACCTATGCTTCTTTATGCATCAATTTATCAAATAATTCAAAGAATCATGCCATTACCAAACACTCAACTACCACAAGATATTATATAATTGCTTCTAAAAGAAGCCAAAGTAATTCCAAATGCCCCCAAGGACTCATTTCCCTTCCCTCGAATTTGATCATAAAAGATCTTCATTAAATGGTTTGCCCTTTAATCATTAGAAACTCCAGCACTGAAATTGTATTGTCATTAAAAAAAAGATTCTATAGTCATTAAGAAAAAAAAAGATAAGAATACTATTTATAGAATAATATAGTCATTAAGTCAAACTATAGTATAGTCATTAAAATAAAATAAGAAGTTTTTAGATATTAAAAAAACTAAGTATTTTAATCATTGGAATAAATAGCCAGTCATTGAAAAAAGAAATATAGTCATTAAAGAAAAAAAGTAAGATTTTTAGTCATTGAAAAAAATAAGTGTTTTAGTTATTGAGAAAAGTAACTAGTTATTGAAAAAATTAGCATAGTCATTAAAAAAACAAATAGGTCATTAAAAGTTGCTTATTTTTATTGCTAATAAGTGGAGATAATATCACTAAATAAAACCGAATTGGGACGGGTACAAAAATGGTACAAAAACCGAAAAATAGGATATTCATGCAGACTTGAAGAACCTACTTTGAAATTTGAAAGAAACCCTAACCTTAAGTAGAGACATACTCCTACAAACCGAGGTTATTACAACTCTAGAAGAGAGGCGTTTTTGACTCTAAACACTACCCAACCGATCGAGCGGCCCCTACATTCCTGGCGGCACAACCCAACCTTAGCTAAGGTTGGGCCCCTCAACACTGAAGCTCAACGAATACCGGCTATAACCAAAAAACACCGAGACCAAAGCACCTCAAACAAAAGAACAAAGAGGGCCAATGTGGAGACCACTGCCCTTGTTACAACCAACATAACACACAACAGAAACAAAAAACTAAAAGGAAACACTGCCTTTATTTTACAAACATTGTAAAAAACCAAAATATGAGCACTACAAAAGCCAACGGAATAGATCTAGTCACCATACACTGAGGAACCGAAAGCCGCTGTAGCAGTCGAAGGAAAACATAGCCAATGGCAAGGCAACTGCCTATGCCTGTCATCACAGTATCCTAGACTGAAAAGCTGTCACTCTGAGGGAAGCAGATCTCCTATGTTGCCGACCCCTCCAGAGACCTCCTTGTCCCTTGCTAATGAGCCTTGCCACCCAACCCACTCTCTAGAACTCCGATCGCCGGAGTTGGAAGCCCAAATGTCCCCCACGACCAAGATCCCAGAGCATTCGATCTGCTCCCAACTGAGCTAGCCCGCCCCCACTACCGTCCCCGACGCTCATGCAAGATAGTGACCTCTTCAGCCTCTAAAGTCCCTTTTCCTCCATCCGCGTGCCAGCCCTCTTCTGCAGTCCCTTTGTCGCTCTATTTTGGCCACAAAACACAGGGCTGGACAACCAGAAGCTAACCCATAACCGATACCGAAGTCCAGTCCAATCAGAAGCAGGTGCAGCGCACAAGGAAGCAACGAGAAAGAGGCAAACCCCTAATTTCTACCCATTACTTGAATAATGAAATGCTAAGGAGGTTTTCTTATTTGTTTGTGAATAGAGGTGCTTGAAATAGCCAGCTTGGTACCCTTTAAAAGTTACTTAATCACTAAAATATGTCTTTAAAAGTTACTTAATCACTAAAATATGTCTTACTCCTATATTTCTCAATATAATTTATTTTTTATTATAATTTATGTACAGACATTTATTTAAATGTATAAATGTGTATTTGGAAGGGTTTTTTAAAAGTTATTTTTGATTTTTTCGTCTAAAAATTGTTTTTGAAAATATTTGAATGAACTGTTAGAAGTATTTTTGTTCTCCAAAAGTGTTTCATATCGAAGACATAAAATATAGTTTCTTAAAAAAATATTTTTAAAATAGACTTTAAAATTTATACTAAAGTAATAATAATACATTATAAATTTAGATATAACATTTTTATAACTTTTAAAAAATAAAATCATTTTACTTATTAAAAATCTTTTAAAAATATAACTCTAAACATTTACTAAACAGGTACAGCTTAAGCTTCTGTTCTGCTCTTGACTGAAAACGCAAGTAACATGTGTGCCAAGTGGGCCCAAAGAAGAAATTTGTCACTACGCAAACAAAATAATTTGGTCTTAAAAAACTACATACCTTGGTCATTAAAGTAGCATGTGTCTTGTTATTGAGAACATCAATAAATTCAAACGTAATTTACGGTTGTAAACTGTGGATTTAAAGCTAGATTCAACTATACTTTTCATTGCGAGTAGAATATCTGATTAATAGCTATTGAAATTCAAATGTAAATGCCTATTACCCCACCCAAAGAGCAATCTTTTAATAGCTAGTTAACACAAATAATTTACCATTAAAATATTGAGTCATTAAATAGAATTGACGGTAATGAAAAACCTTTTTTGCTGAATATTATGATCTTTTTTGTACAAGGTTACTATGTCCATCGCAACTAAATAAATTTTTTATTTTGACTAATATTGAATTTATTTTCAACGTAGGGCATTTTAGTTTGGAATTTTTGCAACACGGGACCCCCAAAGTTTGTAACCTTTGGCACTTAGGTCCCCATCTTAAGAATTTGAATACTTAGTTCCTCAAACTCTTAATTTTTTGACACCTTAATCCCTATTTTAAGAATTTAGATACTTAGGTCCTTAAATTCTTAATTTGTTAGCACTGTTAATCCTTATTTTATTTTTACTATTAAATAACAAAATATATATCAACAGTTTGAGGCTTTTTTGCTCCTTAGATCTTGAAAAGGTATTTTTTAGCATAAAGGTCTCCAAAAGCTATCTTTTCTTAAGTATAACTCATAGTTTTTTGTCCAAAAATAATATTTAAATGCCCTAGCATAAAGTTAATCATGATAATTATTGACAACAAAGAGTTTGATTGTAAATCGGAAAAAAAAAAAAAAGAAGTTCATAAGTATCCATTCTATTTATTTTTAGTAAGTTAGTGTCAAATTATAATTGTATAATTAAATAATTGTAACGCAATAATATTTAATTGTTCAATTATACACTTTTCTTTCCTAAAGATCTTTAATATAATTGAGGATAATAAAAAACATGTAACAAATAGTATATAATTGTAAAACTAATCGTTCGTTTTGTCTTTAGTTATATCATTGTAATTTGATCTAAGTTACCCAAAATATAATAGATTGGATGACTAATTTTCTCAGCAACATTTGTGAATTTTTTCGTTGTATAATTAATGACTTGTCAATAATCATCATAATTAACTTTTTTTCTAAGACATTTAAGCATTATTTTAGAGATAAAATAAGTTATACTTCAAGAAAAAGCTTTTGGAGACCTTTTGATTAAAAAATATGTCTTCGGACCGAAAAAACAAAAAAGCCTTAGAATATTGACATCTCTTATGTCATTTAATAGCAAAAAGATTGCAAGCACTAATGTTATAAACAACTTAATAATTTGAGAACTTGAATGTCTAAACTCTTAAAATGGGGATTTACAGTGCCAATAAATTGAAAGATTAGAGACCTGAATGTCTAAATTCTTAAAGTGAGAACTAAAGTGCTAACAAATTAAAAGTTTAAAGACCTAAGTGTTTAAAATTTTAAAATAGAAACCCAAATGCCTAAGATTGTAAAATTTAAAAATCTACGACATAAAAATCCTTTTTAGTTTTCTGCTATAAACATTTGGCCATTTGTGTCTTTAACCCGTAAAAAAGAAAGTGGAAAACTGTATTATCACTTTAAAACGTCACAAGGGGTCGTTATTCGGGGTAAATGTCAACATTTTGGCAATGAGATATAGCACATGTGTTGCTTGTTCAGCGAGGGCTAGCCATAAGGAATACATCTGTAACTGGACAGAATTAAAGAAGATGACATATGTAGACTAACTACCCAATTGTTATTTATTGAGTGAGCATACCACGTAACGTATAATGACGTGATACAAGTTTTGATGAGAAATGAGTGATCATGTTTAATTTTTTACTTACAATAGTCAAGGACCCAATAAAAGTGGCATTTTTAAGGGTAAAAAAAAAAACCACTATTCTGCATGGACAAAGTCCAATCCCCAAAAAAACATGCAAACCACAACTCTTCATGCCCCACACCAACCATCAACCTCTCAAACCCCACGTGTCAAAACTGTACAAACTCTTTATATTATGTTTGACATAGTAATTATAACCGTTAGTTAGTTAGAACCGCAAACACTGTAGCATATAAGAGCTTTACATTGTAGCAATTTTTTTACTTTTATTATAGCATATGAAAGCTTTACATTGTTTCTAACTGAAAAGTTGGTTAAAACCGATCTTCACGTGTTTGCAGTATTTCTCTCAACCATCCAAAAAACAAGATATCAAAATTAAGAGTGCAATATTATTCACATTAGAGAGAGAGAGAGAGAGAAGAGAAAAGGCAATATTAAGAATGGCAGGACCAGATCAAGAAGAAGGCAAGGCAGGAAGCAAAATGGGGTCATCATCACCAAAACAGCATTCCACAGAGGTACTTCACCAGCGGAGTAAAATGCCATTTTGTCCCATGAGAATGGCGATAGGTGGTTTTGCCATTGCTCTCACACTTGCCTACTTCACATTGTACTCCAAGAAGAAGCCTGAGGCCTCCGCTCTTGATGTTGCCAAAGTTGCTACCGGGACCTCCCATCCAGATAACACTCACCCCACTCCCAAGTAGATCATTTCTTCTTCTTTTTCATTTTTTTTTTTTGAAATTTCCCCTAAAGTATTTTAATTTTTCCCTTAAGATTAATTAGTACGTTTAGCTTTTATTTATTTTTTGGTTAAATGCGTTGATTTTGGTGTTTTATTGAATTTATCTTTATGGGATTTTTTTTTTGTGTTGCCTTGTATGAATATTGGCAATTAATAACAATTTGCATTGCAAGTTTTAGTTGAGAATTGCGGAATTCTTGTTAATGAATGATTAATCTTCTACACGACACAAAAGACAAGATATTGAAATTTTGGGGCTGGGAACCGTAATGTCTCCCGAGAATATATGTTAAAGTTTGGATTAAAAATCTTGTCTTCAATATTGAGAACGGCAAAAAAAAACGCTACTTCGAGAAATGCTAAAATTACTACTGATGATCATTATATTTTTGATGTTGAATACAGAGGGCATATGATGTTACATAGAAGAAAAAGAACTTAAAAAAAAAAAAGGAAAGCAAAAAAAATAATAAAGAAAAGTAAATTACAAAAAAGAGAGTATGGGTGCGACACTTGTCACACAATAGTTAAAAAACCAGAACATGCATTATCACTTTTTATTTAGACTAATTAGGTGCCAAGTACAAGTGGGTGTAATTCTGTAAGTTCTATATCGCGTTAAAGTTATGGAAGCTATTTTATTATTTTTTTACTTTTTTAGTAATAGAGATTTTATGAAATTATTTAATAAAAAGAACAAAACGAAAAAGTATTTTTGAAAAAGCACATTGTGACTTTGCAGCAACTGGATTGTAAGGTAACTTCCAACAAAAAAAAAATTATAACAATAATAAAGAGGGGAAAATAATAATAATAATAATAATAATAATAATAAAGAGGGAAAGATGAAAGTTAAAAAATATAAGTAAAAAAAAGTGGTGAAAAAAATATAAGAGAGAAATTGACACATGTCATATATTGGAGCCATGAAAGAATAGTTTCTTTTATATCTGTGTAGAAGATAGATATAGTATAGAAGTATAGATTAAGAGGAAAGCACAAAAAAAAAAATTTTTAAAAAAAGGGAAAACCTACAATAGTGACCATGATATAATCACTTTTAGTAGTGCTTATATGTGGGCCGCTAATATTAACGATAATTGATAGATATGGTGTACAAAAATAAAGTGGACCTGTCCATACCATATAATAATTAACTTTATAACTAAAACAATAAAAAAAAAAACACAACACAAAATTTTTAATCAACAAATTCAAAGAAAATCTAGTATACACCATCAACAGTCTCCCATCTTTTCAGAAAATCTCTTGGGTCTTCACGAACAAGAAGCAAACATAACTTCCAACCAAAAACAAGCAAATCCCACCGTTCACCAGCAAAAATATTGCATTAAAACCAATCTTGGTGTATATTGACAAGGCCAAAATTGAAACTCATTGCCCTTCAAAAAAAAAAAAAAAAAATTGAAACTCATCGAGAAAGCCTAACTTATAGCCCATTTGTTGGTAATGCATGACGAAGAGGACCCAGAAAACCGAGAACCAACAAAGACGTACAATTCCAAAAATCCAAAACCAGAAGACACATTTCTGCTTTTAAAGCTTTTTGTTTATCCATTAAACCTATTCTGTGGGTCGTACTTCGTAGTGGATTTTTTTTTTTTTTATTAATACCTTGCGAAAGTTTTCAAGCTTGTATTTGCATTTGATGAATGAGGGGTTTTGGTGGTTATGTTTTTCAGATCGGTGGGTTTGAGGTGTGAATTAAAGAGCGAGATCACATTCTTGATTTTTATTTTATGTTTTTGGAAGAAAAAAAAAAGGTCTCATGGCAGCATTTTTGGCAAGTGGGGGAGGAATTAGCTAAAGGAAGTCCATTGAACATCTGATTTCCTAACGGTTGACTTCATCACATATTCCTTGTTTAACCGTTGGATTCGCGCACCATGGATAGTGTGAATATCATGGCCAATGTTATAAAGTTTCCAAAAGAAAAAAATGAAGGATTAAATATGCAAACAGAAAACAGAAGACAAAAAAAAAAATGAATCAAAAATAAAAAATGAATGAATAAATAAATAAGCAAAAGGCCAAGGCAAAAAAAAAGAAGAAGAAGAAGAAGAAGAATAAAAGTAAGCTCATGCCAAGTGTCAAGCCAAAAAGCACATTTACATGTACAGATAATACGAATAAAACTTTCAAAAAAAACTATTATTAGATAGAAAATTAATTAGGAGGAACCAATGGACGCATTTGAGACTTTTTTTTTTTAAAAGGGCAGAGGGAAAAAAGAAAACAAAAATGGAAAAAGTAAAGCAAAAAAAAAAACAAAAGAGGGAGTGCCACGTGACAAATAGAGAGGAAGGGACAAAGAAGTACGATTATTACTTTTATAGGGTGTTTGAAAAGGTGATGGGAACCAGTGGTGGGAATCACTTTTATTATAGAATGTGAGAGTTTTACACTGTAGCATATTTTTTTATTGTTACTGTAGCATGTGAAAACTTTACACTGTTCATAACTGAGATTGTGATAGAAATTGAGTGGTTTCTACCACTGCCAAACACCCCCTTAATATATGTGCTGGTTGGAAGCATGCGCTCTACGGGTGTACTTTTTACAATGGTGTTATACGAGGGTCTAAAATTTCTTTTAAAATTTAACAAGAGTGGTTTATGAATTTTTCTAATAAAGTCTATTTGAGAACATAATATTTGAGAATAAACAAAAACAAAAAACAAATAGATTGAACTGCATGCTTCAATTGGACCATGCATTTTGATAAAATGTACATGTGTAAGCAAAAAAATATAAGTGTGGGTGGGCATAGACATATAAGACATGTTTTTCTTTTTAAAAAATAGTTAGTAAAATCATATAGAAAATTAATTAAGAGTTTATATGAGAAAATAACAATTGAGAAGACTGCATATATAAATGAAAACAAAAATTGAGTAAGGGTATATGCAAGGGAAGTTATATCAATATGGTTAAATTAGAGAGAGCATTTATAAGACAATTTTTGAGAACTAATTTCTTATAGTCATCATTCAATTCATCAAAAGCTCTTAATAATTCTATATCAATATCATCACAATCATCATCAAAAGAAACAAAGGAACATACCTCATTATCGCCGATTGCTATGAAGCGCATGTTTGCTACTTCTCTTGGCTTGTCGTCATCTGAATCTTCATATTCAAGCTCATCCCAAGTAGCTTGAAAAGCTTTCTTGAATTCTTTCTTCTTCATTTTTTTCTTGTTTGCTTCCTCTTTAAGTGGACAATCTGGTCTTATATGACCGAGTTTCTTACAATTAAAGCATATTACCTCATCTTTCTTTGATTTCTGACCTTGGCCTTCTCTTCTTCTAGTTCCTTTGCTTCACTTGAACGTCCGATAGAACTTCTTATATTTCTTTGCAAGCATAGCCATTTCTTTGAAGTCCTTTGGATTTAGGCTTTCATTTTCATCTTCTTCATCACCCTCATCTTCAAGAGTGAAAGCCTTTAAAGCAATTCCTTTCTTTTGCTTGTCTCTCTCCTTGATTTTGTCTTCTTGTAATTTCATGGGTCATGGCTAACCAACCAATTCTTCTAGCGGTAAAATTGACAAGTCCTTAGCTTCTTCTAATGTTGTTCTTTTGGTATGCCATGATGGTGGCAATGATTGGACCAATTTCCTCACTAGTTCACTCTCTTTAAAAGTTCCTACCAAGAGACTTCAAACCATTAACATTATCCGTGCATATAGTATACATTTCATTGATAGTTTCATACTCTTTCATTTTAAACATTTCATAATCAAACAAAATTTGTCCCTTCATGGACAACCTCTAATGTGCGTCATATCTCATGTGCGGATGTGCAAGATGTTGTTATATTAAAATCATTTCTATCTAATGCATAATATAGAAATTGTTAGCTTTAATATTTAAAGACAATTTTCGTTTATCCTCATCAGCATATTCTCTAGGTTCTTTAGGAACTAAAACTTTGTCAAATTCTTTCATTGATTTATAAGGTCCATTTTGGATAATATTCGAAAGATCATAATCAATAGATTGCAAATAAATTGACATCCTAGTTTTTCAATAATTGTAGTCAACCCTATTGAAGAAAAAGTTCTATTAGCAGAGTGAACTTCTATAATTTGTGAAGATTGAGTAGTCATGCTAAAGATTGTGAAATCTTTTTCAAAAATAAGTCCAAGCTTCTCACTCTGATTCTAATTGTTAGCCCAAGAATGAATCAAGCAAGCAAATTAAACACTCAATAATGAATGCATGTAATATAAACAAATATAAGTGCTTGTAAAATAGAAGAATTAAAACAAAGAGAATGCAAATGCTATTTATAGTGGTTTGGTAATATGCTTACGTCAATCGTCGTTGAGCAAAGCTTCACTCGACCTCTTCCACTATAATGACCGTCATTTTGGTACGATCACTCCTTGTACAACACCGGTGACTTGCTCTACCTGAGACTCACCAAGAGCTCTTACAACGTCAATTTTTGCTGAGATTGACAAACCAAAATCCCCCAAATTTATGACTTGGTAACCTATTTCTTAAAAGGGTATGATTACAATTTTAGGCTCACTTGCAAGATAAACTCTCCAAATATAAATGAATATAATGAAAGGCTTATGTTGGAGGGTGTAAGCAACTCTCAAGAGAAATGTAGACTATATAAGAAGGTCAAGCTTGTGTGGTGAAAATGTAGGCTTATGATCAGTACAATATAAGGAAGCTTACAATTAATGCTTGGCTTTGCAAATCAATGAATGGAGGTGTATTTACATCCTCCAAGTACTTAATTATGCATTATTTTTGGATGGAAATAGGTGTTGCAAATGAAGTTCAAATGGTCAAAAAATTAGCCGTTATAGACTAGTTAGCATGCCAAAATTTGAAATTTTCTGAAACAGACTCCTAACGGTCATCTGATAAGAAGGCCGCCTGGGGCGGCCGGCAAGCCGATCTTGTGAGATCGACACGACTCAAAGCAAGATGCAAATCTTGCTTCTAAAACATTCCACCGGTAGGCTAAGAGAAGGCTAGATTAAATCCAGTTTTCTGTCCTTTGTGAGCGGCAGGCCAGTCTTGCTAAATAGGGCCTTCTAAAACTTACTTCTAAAATGCAGTTTTTGTGAAAATTTGTTGGAATGAATTTGTGTGCATTTTAAGTGTAATTTTAAGTCTGCATTTTAAATACAAGTATTTTTACAAGTAAATTTTTAAGCTACATATTTTTAGGTTTAAAAGTACTTATATTTGAAACATTAAGAATGCATGTGTATGTGTGATTTGAGCTTGCACAGACTACTTTGTTTAGAAAAAACTGCTCACTTACATTTGAGAATTTTGAACTAAAAATTAAGACTTCGTTCTTCAAAGCTTGTTCTTCATTCTTCAAGTGTGTCATGTTTTGGTCGTTTTTGAGATTTGATTTTTCTCCAAATCTGGTTATACATTTACACTTAGCAAAACTCAAGAAAATGATTAACCAAACTAAAAATTGGTTGTTATCATCAAAACTAATTTAAAAATATTTTCTGAAACCTTCGAGTCAACAAGAGGACAATCTGTCCAGAAGTCTCCACTAATATCCAATGGGGAAGGAACTCAATCACCTGAGAAAAAGAGAAGAAAGTATCAAACGAATATTCTTGCAGCAAAACTAAACAAAATAAAAAATAAAAAAAAATCTTAAATAATGAGCATTCAAGGGAATTCTAACGTAAAAAGGTTAATTTTTCCCCTTGAAAAAGATTAATTTATTCATAGACTCGTAAAGAAATTTATGAATAATGATGATTTTAATTATTCCCTTTTATATTACAATTACTTCAATACTTACTATAAATAATTATTTTAATAATAAAAATAATAGATAATGACTTATTATGACCGTTGATAATTGTTATAATCATAAATTATAAGAAAATTTTGCCTTACACAAAAAGATCAAGAACATCAGTATTATTCTTTTTTTTTTCTTTTTCTTTTAGAGTTCTAAAAAACTGACTACAAGAGAGAATTTTTTTAGTAAAATAAAAATAAAAAACATTGCGATCAGATAACAAGGAAAAATTTTTTTTCTTTCGATTGTTTTTTTAAAAACAGCAATTTTGCTTTAAAAAGGTTTTTTTTTAGAGAATAGAAAAAAAGGAATTTTTTTTAAGGGAAAAGGCATTTTTTTTGGAATCTTAAAAAAAAAAAAGGAATTTTAACAACAGCGTAAAATAGGGAACAGAGACTTGCAGTCTTAACTCCTCCAACAAAAATACCCTGAATTTTTTTATTTTTTATTTTTTTTCATTTTGGCACTCATTTTTGTGCAGTTTGGACTTGAAAAGATTGGCGAAACGGTTTGACCAATCTCATTTTGTTTTCGTTTCTTTATTTTTATTTTATTTTACTTATTATTAAATAATTAGTTATTCGGTAAAGGCAAAGGCAACTCAACGATGCCTTTCATTTTTCCTCTCCTCCTTCCCATTTTCTCCCTCTCTCTCCCTCTCTCAAACCCCTCTGTTCCCAGTTGTCCTCTCCCTCAGTTCATCTCTCCCTCAGTTTATCTCTCTCTCTCTCTCTCGCTCACACAACAATCCCCATCGCCATCGATGAATTGACCATCTCCAGGAGTTTCCACAGTGAGTCTCTTTCTCTTTCTGTCATTTTCTAAGTCAACTTCTTCAATGTAATTTTATATATAGATGTAAAATATACAAATGGGTGTTTGGTTTAGGCGAAAGGGTTACTTGGTCTGTGTTTAATTTTTAGCAAAAGCTATTTTCTGATATCAGTTTTTTTAAATTTGTGTTACTTAGAAATTTCTCCTAATTTCTATTTATAGGCAGACCTATTGCGTTGCTTGCCTTCTTTTTTCGATTGGATAGTCAACGCTAGGCAATGAAGTGGGTTTTTCTTGGTGGTTTTGAAGAGATTTAGCATTTGTGAAGATCCAACGTTCAATGGTTAAATGTGCTGGCATTAATCTAGGAATTAAGCAAATGAAGAAGTTAACTAGACTTGAACTCGTGGTGGTAATTGATTAAGGTAGAGACCCACGTGAATATTATTGGTGTTGGGGCTTTTCAAGATCTCATATTTGGCCACTATTGACACTTGGGAAGGGATAAGAATTTGCATAAGATGTTTGTACAGCGATGGATGAATTGATGATGAGGAAGTGTTGACAACACTAATGTAACTTTAATCTATCAATAACTGTTATTTTTTATTGTCTGATATCTTGAAATCCCTTGAACTCACTTTGTGAGCTCGAGTTTGAAATTGGAGCCTTCTGCCAAACCCTACGATCTTTGGAAGGCGGGAAACTATGACTTTTGTCATGTATGAGCCCTTGAGGTGTTCAAACCCCGGACCTTGTGGGACTAAATTAAGGGCCTGACCATTCCAACCAACACCCCATGGGTTCAATGACTGCTATTGGTTTGACAAGAACCAAATTAGTAAATTACTGTGTGTGTTTAAAATTAGGATTCTGGTGTTATGGATGAGGGGACTTCTTTAACCCCTAAGGAACAGGTTTCTGATGCCACTTAATATCCTGTACTTAATTTCTTGGTCTATAGTATAGTGCCTATGTGCTGTGTTTTTAGTGTAGTCATTAGTGAAGAAGGGATAAGCTTTGTTAAAGGTTTAATGGGCATGATTCTAACTTTAAGAAGAATAGTTGGAGAAGCCTAATAGTCGAGAAAAGAGAAAAGTAGAGGAGGCATGCTCATCCATGCAAATTGTACAAAGGAAAACATTTTCCTAACCAATTTTATAAGATATTAACCCTTTCTACATGCTGTCTCTTGGATTCGAACAAACATGTACCTCTTGGCCTATGTTGCTTCTTGTTTGTCTTTAAGGTGCCAACCTTGTCAGATGGCTTTCCACTTTATGTGTGAATTCAGTGACATTAATGCCAACGATTATTTGCTCTTATTTGAAAGTTTGTTCTGTTTTCACAGGTGGGATCTGCTTGATAGGCGGAAATGTTTGATTGTGGTATTAAGTCGCAATACTTGGGTGGCCAGAGAGAGAAGTTTGTGAGGTATTAAACAAAACCCCTGTTCCTTCTAAAGATTTGATAACATTTGTGAAGGAGAAGTGATTTTGAAATGCCCGCATACTATTTTAATTTTAGTAAGGGGCAGAATTTAATGAAGCAAGTATCTAAAGAACAGCAGTACATTAGCGTCTTTTGCATGGGCATAATCATGCGTAGCAGCAGGATAGTAGCTGGCTCAGAACGAGAAGCTAATCATTTCTGCTTGTGTGGACTGTGGGGGATTATAACGAATTAAGATGTTAGAATTTGATTTGCTGAACTTTAGATGGTGGCGAAGGCAAAAGAGAGTGGATTCTTTGTCTCACATATGGAGTTGAGGTTGAGGAGACTTTTGGCATGGAGAAGGTTCTGACTTCTTAAATGGAATAGAAGATATTTAGGGCATGGGGGATACATGTATTGCTCTTTTCTTCAATATGGAATGACTGCAAGATTGGCCTATTTCAAATGTTAATAAAAGCAATGAATTAGTTCATATGAAATATGTTTCATAAAAAGGCGACACCCCTTCATCTGGAAAACAAGAATGTCACCCTGATAATTTTGGAGCCGGGAGAATTTGTAATATTTGATGCTATCAGATTTATAAGATGCTTACCTATTTTAAATCTTGTTCAGGAAAAGGATTTATTTTTGGAAAACAGCTTTAAGTAGTGTACTCAGCATAATTGCATGATAATACAAGTTATTGAAATACGTGAAGAAGTCATAAACTTTAAATTATTTGATCTACGACAGCACTAAACTGTTTTTGAAGTGGCAACCTGCTTAAACCCTAAGGACTATATCTTATGACCTCGTGGGAACTATATTTTTGGGTGTTAAAGGATAAAGGGCATCTAATCTTTTTTTTTTTTTTTCCTCCTTTTTTCTTTTAGCATCAATGTCTCTTTCTTTTCCAGGGTTTCTTTTACAAAACTTTTTTTCCAGGTTGGATGACTTGGACTCTAGATTATCATCGCCATCTGATGCAGGGGGAAGAAAATGTGGATTTAATATCGAGGGAATAGGCAGTTCTCATCACGCAAGGGATCCAACATCTAGATCATTTAAGAACGGAATGAGAAAAGGGTCTGAAGGATTAAAGTCAATTGGTCGATCGCTTCGATTTGGCGTTTCTCGGGCAGTGTTCCCTGAAGATCTTAAACTATCAGACAAAAAGATATTTGATCCTCAAGGCAAATTTCTTCTTTTGTGGAATAGACTCTTTGTTGTCTCATGCATTTTGGCAGTATTTGTGGATCCTTTGTTCTTTTATCTCCCGGTTATAAATAGCTCAACAAATTGTCTTGGCATTGATAGAAATTTAGCGATCACAGCAACAACGCTGCGGACACTTGTTGATGCTTTTTATCTTATTCACATAGCTCTCCAATTCCGAACAGCATATATTGCTCCATCATCTCGAGTTTTTGGACGAGGTGAACTTGTGATAGATCCTGCGCAGATAGCTAAGCGATACTTGCGGTGGCATTTCATTATTGACTTCTTAGCCGTGCTACCCCTACCACAGGTTAAGCTTGTGTTTTTTAATCTTTCTACCCTGCATGCTTTATCCTCGTACTCAATCATTCCCATGGCTCTTGGTTTTTCCTTTTATTGTTCTATTTGTATCTATTTTTTGGCTTTAAGTTTTTGTTGTTCACACAATGCTACCTTCATATTAGTTTCCAAGGTAAACATTCACCCATGTGTTAAGAGAGTTTCTGTGCTTATGAGAGTTTTTAGGCCAGTTTCTTGTGTCTATTTTTTTTTTTTTACATTTTATGTTTCTTTCCCCTCTTTGATTGATGCAATTTTCTTTCTGGCATTGTTATATTTGAACTTTGTGAGGTTGTTTGTTGTCTAACTATTTGCGGTTCTCTTTTAGAGATTGCTTAGTTTTCTAGATTACCGATATCTTATTTATTTCTCTCTCTCTCTCTTTTCCTCAAATTTTGCAGATTGTGGTCTGGAGATTCCTTCAGAGATCCAATGGGTCAGATGTGCTTGCTACAAAACAAGCATTGTTTTTCATTGTGTTGCTTCAGCATGTTCCGAGACTTCTTCGAGTGTCACCTTTAACTTCAGAACTCAAAAGAACAGCAGGTGTCTTTGCCGAAACTGCATGGGCGGGTGCTGTGTACTATTTGCTGTTGTACATGCTCGCTAGCCACGTAAGTGCCCTTCTTCTTTTTGGCTGTGATGATTGAATATATTATTTGATTTTTCTTGATTGGGCCATTTTACCTCTTGGTTTTGTAACTTTTTTGGGCATAAACGTTAGCTGAAGTGAACTCGAATAATCATATTTGCAAACAGTTTTCTTGGCTACTCTCATGTTACTTGAATTTCTTGTACATTTGTCACAATGTCTTCGATTATTCAATCATCATAACGTTCAGAGAACCTATAAATCTGTTGCATCGAGTTTCATATCAGCTGTAAATGTATAAGAAAGTCAGAATGAAGGTCTTCTCTTTTCATACCTTACCTTTAACATGCTCAATTTTTTCCCCTCTTAAAATTTATGATATCGTGGACGAGTCTTGCAGATAGTTGGGGCTTTTTGGTATTTATTAGCTGTGGATCGCAATGATACATGCTGGCAGAGGACCTGCAAGAAGCAGGCTGGATGTAATACAAATTACTTGTATTGTGGCAATCAATACTTGTCAGGTTATGATGAATGGTTCAAAATTGGCAATTCTACTCTCCAGGAGAATTGCTCAGCAAATGGAGGTGGCACACAATTTGATTTTGGAATCTACGCTAATGCTTTGTCATCTGGGGTTGTTTCATCTAAGAAGTTCATTTCTAAATACTGTTACTGTCTATGGTGGGGACTACAAAATTTAAGGTAATCTTTTTTTTTTTTTTTATGGTCGTTTTATCATACAAAGGCTTTCATACATTTTATAACAACTAAGTTTTCGTACACTCTATAACAGATGTATTCCTTATCATGTACTAAAGAATAAACTAGCAAGTGAGTCTTACCGAAAACATTCCGTAACATACTACTTACAGTGGAAGATTATGTTGTCAACAAACTACCATAACATTTATCTCTTAGTCAAAAGGGTTCATAAATCACTTGGATTTAAGAAGCATTATTGCAGAATGCTCATTGCAGACTACTCATTTTCTGCTGTAAATTGAACAAGTCCTTTCATTTCTTTTGTCCATTGATTGCTTATAGAGTCGAACCGGGGCAAAATATTAACAAATTAGTTTTTATTGCTGTACAGTACACTTGGCCAGGGACTTCAGACCAGCACATATCCTGGAGAGGTTATATTTTCCATTGCACTGGCTATATTCGGACTAATCCTATTTGCTCTTCTCATTGGCAACATGCAGGTATGTTGGGACTAATTAGTTGTATCTGTTGTACAGATAGTAGGTTAGTTGTAATTATTAGTGTAATAATTTGTTTAAATAGTCTTGCATTGTAGTATATTTTTTTCCTTCAGTTATTACTAAATTTGTGATTTTTTTCATTTTCATTTGGAAGAGGAACTTATGAATGCAAGTAAATATCATTTGATTGCGCTGACATTTGGGTGTTTTATCCTCACAGACCTATCTGCAGTCCCTTACCATACGGCTCGAGGAAATGAGGGTCAAAAGGCGTGATTCGGAACAGTGGATGCATCATCGCTTGCTTCCCCAAGAGCTCAGGGAGCGGGTTAGGCGATATGACCAATACAAGTGGTTGGAAACACGCGGAGTTGATGAAGAAAGTCTTGTTCAAAGTCTTCCCAAGGATCTAAGAAGAGATATCAAGCGCCACCTCTGTATTGCTTTAGTGAAGAGGGTACCAGTTTTAAGCTTTTATAACCATCTTTGTATATATGAATGTGATTTATTTATAGCTTCTCCATGTCCTCTGATTTCTGTAATGGCGTTGCTCGTGATTTATAGGTTCCTCTCTTTGAGAACATGGACGAGAGGCTGCTTGACGCCATCTGTGAGCGATTGAAACCGTGTTTATTCACGGAGAATACTTACATCGTTCGTGAAGGGGATCCAGTAGATGAGATGCTTTTTATCATTCGTGGCCGCCTGGAGAGTATAACTACTGACGGAGGGAGGAGTGGGTTCTTCAACCGCAGTTTACTGAAAGAAGGCGATTTCTGTGGTGAGGAACTTCTAACCTGGGCACTGGATCCGAAATCTGGTTCTAATCTCCCAACATCAACTCGGACTGTGAAAGCTTTGAAGGAAGTCGAGGCTTTTGCCCTTATAGCGGAGGAGCTTAAATTTGTGGCTAGCCAGTTCCGACGCCTCCATAGCAGGCAGGTTCAACACACCTTCCGTTTCTACTCGCAGCAATGGAGGACCTGGGCTGCTTGTTTCATCCAAGCAGCATGGCGCCGATATGGCAAGCGAAAGGCCATGGAGCAGCTTCGTCGAAAGGAGGAAGAAGAAGAAGCAAAAGGGGCACGAGCCAACGCTGGCGGTGGCACATATAGTCTCGGTGCCACCTTCTTGGCTTCGAGGTTTGCTGCAAACGCTCTAAGGGGAGTTCATCGAAACCGAAACGCAAAGACTGCTAGGGAGTTGGTGAAACTTCAGAAGCCCCCGGAGCCTGATTTCACTGCTGAAGATGCAGATTGAGATTTGTAGTGTATGATGACTCATTTTATATCCACTGATAACTATTTGATCAAACAAAGAAACGAGAAAGAATGTAGTAATGACAATGTATTTGTTAGTATGGGTGCAAAATGATGTATTGCATACGCACACGTTCCATTATTTTCATGGTATGTGTTTGTGAAGTTTGCTGAAAGAAATTTTAAAGATTGTGTTATTTTAATATTTTCATGTGAGCTTGCACTGATATATTGAGCAATTCCATTTTCAGCAATTGTAAATTTTTTAAATTTTCTTTGCGGAAATAAATAAATTATTGCCATGCCATTGTTGTCATGGAACTCTTACATTTAATTATTAAGAATTAATATGGATCCAATTTTTGTGCCTAATGCTCTTAACTTACCAGTTTTAGTCTTGAAATTCGACTGTTGACATATCCGGCAGCATTCACAAAATCTTGTAAATACAAATATATTATTTTTGGAATACTTTAGGAATAGAAAAATTATCTAGTGATTTTATAATGTTTTTCATGTTTAATACTATGAAATTACGTAGTAATTACTACATTGATTTCAATTTTTTCTATTTATAAAATGCTATATTTTTTGCTTTTGCTTTTGTTTTTTTTTTTTTTTTTGTTATATTTCAACATGACTGGTAATATTATAAGGTATGACTGGCAAAGTTTTTACAACGAGATCTATTATAATTTTTGCAGAGGCCAAGTGATAAATAACTAACGCGGCTCTTTAGTAAGTTCATTGGAATTGAGTTAATTCCACGAATGGTCATTTAGTTTTACCTTCAACCCTATTTTAATCTCTGACATTTTAAAAGTCTCATTTTGATCTTCTATTTTTTAGTTTGTTTCAGATTTAGTTCCAAATCAGTTTGATTTTAAAATTATTTAACAGATTATTCTTAATTGACCCATTTTGGTTCCTAATTTATTACTTTATTTTATTTTTAGGTCCCAATCTATTACTTTATTTCTCATTTAGTCCCTAAAGTAATACTTATATATTGGTATAAAAAAATTCAACTTATCTTTTTCTAAATTAAAATTCTTTTGCACTATGATAAAATTGTTTTTTTTTAATTACATATATCAAAATCATTATAACTAATTTTTCACTTTAGATTTTTTAAATTTTAGTCTCTAATAACTCTTGGTTATTATAGATGGACCAAAAGTAAAACAAAGTAAAAGATTAGAGATCAAAGTGAGACATTTTAAGAATATTCTATTAGATATTTAATACCAAACTAACAAAGGGACCAAATCTATACAAAATTAAAAGATTAAGGACTAAGATGAGACTTTTAAAATATTATAAACTAAAATAAGACAGAGGGTAAACTTCAGGAATCATTTGTAAAATTAGCCCATTGGAATTATTTGTAAAATTGAACATTCAAAAAAAAAATTTATCATAGAGAATTACATAACACAATTTCCAACAAAAATTTGGTTTTTTTTAGAACTTGATAAACTAGAAATTCATTTCGGACAATTGAACCTTCTCAAACTGTTTCTTTTTAAGAACCAAAAAGATTTGTGCCAAAATAATAGATGCCAAGAAGAGCAAAAGGCCTTGTACACGTAATGGATCTTGAAGTACTATTTCCGCATCCCCATGACCAAATCCACCTACATTCGGATTACTCGTTAATGGTTGATCCAGTTTGATGGATTCGCCCTCTGAAACAAGAAGTTCTGGTCCTGGAGGGATAATATCAACCACTTGACGTCCATCCGATGCATCCACTATGGTTATTTCGTATCCCCCTTTTTCTTTTCGTATGATTTTGCTTACTATACCCGCCGCTGTAGCATTATAAACATTATTGTTACTCTTGCTCCCGTCGGGATAAATCTGACCCCTTCCCCTGTTCCCGCCTACGTATATGGGATATTTTAAGAAGTGAACGTCTTTCTTAGTAGCGGGGTCCGGGGAAAGAATAGGAAAGGTGATTTCACTATATTTTTGACCAGGAACAGGACCTATCACAAGAATATTTTTTTTCGTGGGGCGATAGCTCTGAAAAGACAGATTGCTTATCTTTTCTTTAATCTCGGGCGAAATACGATCAGGCGGGGCTAATTCAAACCCCTCAGGTAAAATAAGAACAGCTCCCACATTCAAGGCTCCTTTTTTACCATTAGCAAGAACTTGTTTTGGTTCCAAATAATAAAGAAATTTGAACTGCTTCAAATACAGTATCAGGAAGTACCTCTTGTGGAACCTCGATATCCACAGGCCTGTTAGCTAAATGGTAATTGGCACATACAATATGGCCAGTCGCTTCTTGTGGATTTTCATCTTTTATGTGCAAAAATAGGATACTTATTTGAAATGGGTGGCCAAGTTATTATATATATATATATATATATATATATATATATATATATATATTATGAGCAATACAATGAATAGAATAATCTTCTTCCTTTATCCAAGAAAAGGTATTTCTCATTTCCATGGTCTAATCATTGATTCCGAAGGTTTCCACAATACAATTAGATAAGTCACTAGTATAATTCCTTATCTATGATTCTGTTACTGAAATAATTTTACTCAAATATTTAACCTGAGCTTTAACTCGCATTTTGTATTCCCCTAGCACAATACCAAACTTCACATGACACAAAATTTTCTATTGACGCTTTGATGCTTTAACCTAGTAAAAAGATTATTTCGTTTTGACACTTTCTTTTGGTGTTTGATTTAAGTATTAAATTTAAAAATTGTCTCGTAAAGTGTTTTTTTTTTTTTTTTTTTTTTGGATCAGCTGAATTTTGGTTTTTAGTTACGCACGTTTTTATATCTTCCAGGTCTGGTAGAGTGAAGCCAAGTGAGAAGAAAATGGAGGAAAAATTTTAGAGTAGCAAATTAATGAAATTTGTAATAAATAACAGGTTTTGAAGTTCGACAAGCATTTTTGCTAACGTTTTAAGATGTGAGAGTTGTGTATGCCAGTTTTTAAAGTTGAAGGGGCAAGATTTCATAGTTATCAAAATCAAGAGGCAAAAACAAAATTTAACCTAATAAAAATGTTATTTATTTAAATCTTCCAAACAATAATATATTTTATAAATAAAGGGGGAAAGTATATTACAGTCATCCCACCATTTCCTAAGCCTTCTAACTTTGAAATGACAAAAGAAAAAAACGGCACAAACATAATGATACAAGGCAACTAGATTGCCATTAGAGTTTTTAGGGAATACTGTTCTTCATTTACTTATTTTGTGAAATGGCAGTCGTCTTGTACTCAAATAAACTGATAAAGACCCCCTCAAAAAAATAAATAATAAATGAAAGGTTAAGAAAGAGAAATTCTCTCTTTTTTTTTTTTTTTTTTTTTTTACCTTCTTATTTTTTAATGCCTTTTCAAATACAATGATAATAATTAAAAAAAAACTATATTTAAAGGAATAAACACAAAAATAAACCTTGAACTTTGAATTTTTTTTTAAAGAAAATCTACCATGTATTCTTAGAAAACACACACCATATATTTATGGGATAAAATACATTCATAAATAGTCTCTTCTCTCTAGAATTAGTTCTTAAATAGTCCCAAAACTCTAGAAGTCTTCATCAATGATCCATATGTTAAATTATGAATAAAAACCACCTCATAAAAGGTCCATGAGTTTTTTTTCTGTAGTCTTGTTTTAAAAAATTGTACTCTTTAGTCCGTAGACTTCAAAAATGAAAGCTAAAGTTAGCGTCAGGGAGGGTAAAAAAAAAAAGGGTCATATGCTTCCAAAAACAGAGTATGCACACAAAAAAGTAAAAAGGACACTCGAAATAAAGTCCCTATTTTATTCTAACAAAGACTGAATCAATCGTAGAGGAACAAAACGACAACTTCCATTTGATTGAAGCATTAGAGACAGTAAGATTGCTTTAACAGTTTCTCATAGATGTTTCATACAGAACCGTAATAAGGCATAAGGAAAGTATACACACAAAAAAAAAAAAAAAAAACTAAAGCTGACAAAGAACATGTATTAGGAATTCGAAAATGCTAAGAAAAATAACAATTTCTATGGCCTCAAGATCCAAAACTGAACCTGACTGTGGTAAGCTCCGGGAGGTCATTACAAATGCACCTTCCCCAAGTGAATTTTAGTGCTTCCTCGTGTAATTTCCTTTAGATTGCAATAAAAATGAAGGATCAGTCAATCTTCACCGACGAATAAATGAGCCTAGTGAACCAGAAACACGCGTAGAAACCAATTGTGCCAGTCAGCACAAAGAAAGCGTATGAGCCAATAAGCATGTACCCAAAAAACAAGGCTCCGGACACAGGCTTCTTGATGTCAAGCTTGGTGAAGAAATAGAATGCAGCGTAGAGGAAAAGGTAGAGTGCTGAGGAGCCTGAAGTCAAATACGACCTCCACCACCAGAGATAGTCCTCACTGCATAGCTGGAAGTAGCAGAGAACAATTGTAATCTCTGCACAGGTGATGATGAGGATGATGAAGACAATGAACAGAAATCCGAATATGTAGTAGAACTGATGCAGCCATATTGAGGTGAGAATGAAAAAGAGCTCAATGAAGACGGCACCAAATGGGAGTATGCCTCCAATAAGGATAGAGAATACTGGATTCATGTACCAGGCCTGTTCTGGGATCTGTCTTGGGATCTTATTTGTTTTCACTGGATCCTCGATTGCTGGCTTCTTAAAGCCGATATATGCACCAACAAAGACAAGTGGAACAGAGATGCCAAACCACAAAAATACCAGAGCAAACATGGTTCCGAATGGGACTGCCCCAGATGACTTCTCGCCCCAGATCAGAGCATTCAAAACAAAGAAAATAGCAAAGACAGTTGCAGGAAACGTGAAAGCTGTCTTCAGAGTGATTTGCTTCCATTCTGTTCCCTTGAACATTCTATAGAGGCGGGCAGTAGCATATCCAGCGAAAAGGCCCATAAAGACCCAGAGTAGGAGCATGGCTGTCGTCAGCCCACCTCGGTTTGAGGGGGAGAGGAATCCAAGGGCAGCAAAGATCATGGTAACAAGTATCATTCCAAAGAATTGAACACCTGTCCCAACATATACACACAGTAGATCTGAATTTGATGGAGGCCTGAAAACATCACCATGGACAAGTTTCCATCCAGTCTCTTCTTGGGCTTCTTCTTGGGTCTCAAGTTGGTTGTACTTGGAGATATCTCTGTAGAGGGTTCGCATCATGATCATAGCCACCATTCCAGAAAGGAAAAGAACAATCATCAAAGAATTGACAATAGAGAACCAGTGGATCTGATCATCAGCCATCAGAAGATAGGTATCCCAACGTGATGCCCACTTCACATCACTCAGCTAGAAGATCAAACAAAAAATATAGTCAGAAAGAAATAAGGTTAAGAAGCCCACTCGAAGTGGAAATTTCAAAGCATTTTCTAAACTCATAAAAGAATAGTTACTAACCTCGAAGTCTACATCATATGTAAATATAATTTCCTGTTTATCCTCAACCTCCTGAGGCTTTTCAGAATTGGTAACTTGCTTTCTTGCATGAGGATCACATGTTGATAAACGTACGTTGTCACTCCACTTACCATCATATGAATGCTTGATGCTACATTTGACAAAATAATTCACACTCATCATACAAGACTAGATTACCACAGAAAAAAAGAAAAAAAAAAGCATGAAGAAGCAAATCATAATTGTAACCTGTATGGTTTGACCTCAAATCCAACGATCCTCGCTAATTCTGTAACTGGATCTTTGTGATACTTGATTGTAAATGCTAAGTGATTATGGATAAAATGCTTTTCCTCCTTGCTCTGTGATAAATTATAATTATAAGAAAAATGAACAATCAACCTTGCTTGGAGAACAATGCTAAAAGGAAAGAAAAAGAAAAATTAAAAACTAGTAACAAATGCCTCCACTTACCCCTGCATACTGTCCCCTAAGACCAACATGAAAGCCATGTTGATATACAATGGAAGAATCCAAATCAGTCCTTCGTATGGGAACAACAAGAGGAAGATTATCCAGAATCCTGTCATGTATAGAAATGGTCATCAGAAATACACGCAACACCCCAATTACCACATAATACCATGAACACATATGTGTTCGTGTATTTAAAGCTAGAGTCTCACATGTTCACCCGGTACTCATCATCTATCTTTTCCTTCAACTCCTTGGCAGTTTTAGCATTAAGAGTTATATGACACAGAACCTTGCACATCTGGGGTTCTCTCATTTTAAACTGCAACAAAAATCATTTTGCTTCAGTTGATAAACAACATACATCAAGAAAAACACAATAGCAGCAAAATTCAGCCATAAAATTTTAAAGGACCTCATAAGGAGAGTTCTCAATGCGATCACCACGAAGCACTTCGCCTAGATTCTCTGCACTGTCGACTATGCGCTCTGGACGACAATATGGAAGGGAATAGTATGAGTAGGGAAGCTGTGTCTTCGTAGACGTCAGTTTGTTTACTTTCACCTTCAGCCGATCCCCCTGCAAATAGTAAAGACAAAACCTTTAATGCTGCACGTTGATAAATCTTAGCAGGAAAACTGAGACACTATTCCAATTACATAGATATCAATTGAAACTCTCAAAACTCTCCCAAGTTAGAAAGATATTTGAGGGAGGGAACAATACCCATGATTCTGAAGTCCATACGAAACAGCAAATCTCCAGAATTTCACAAGTTGAATTTATACATACAACGATAAACATACAAGTTCGTGGAGTGTGCATATATAGACACAGATATAGATTTTAGACATAAGAAAAATTCTAAACCCTTTCAACAATCCAAACCCATTAATCTTTGGCCAAAAACTCAAACACAAGATTAACAATACAAATCCACCGCTATCCCATGCATCAAACGCGCAAATTCAGAAACCAATTCATAGATCTCAATCAACCGCATCATACAATCGCGTCAACAAACAAATTCTCAGAAAAGAACGAAAATCATCACCGCCACCGACATTCCACACACACAGCAGATCTATAACACACTAAAGCAACACACCAACAAAATCGACAGAGATCTAACCCTAAATTCCACTACACTCGCACAAACGCAACATTTAGACGCAAACACAAACATTTAAATACACGAATTTGCATATGCATGCAAGAACGTAAACAGACAGAGATGTAAAGGAACTGAGGTAGACCTTCATGAAATCCTGAGGGGCGACGCCGGGGAGATAGAAGCAGCGGACATGGAAGAAGAGGACGAGGGAGAAACAGATCCACAGCTCAAGAGCGAGAACTGCTCTCGCCATTGCTTCGCTCGCAGCGACAAACAGATGGAGAGAAAAAGAGAGAGATCTAGATCTCAACAACGCCTACTCTGCTCTTTCTATCTCTAAAACTTTCTCTTTCTCTCTCTAGAACTCTCTCGCTCTGTGTGGGAATGAAATGAAATTTGGGTTTTTTTTTTTGGTGTGACTGGTGATTCTCAGAAATGAAATTGGCTGAGAGTTTCTTTAAAAACACGAGAGAAGAACGAGACAGCTCTTTCTCAACCGACTTGTGGGTTCCGAATTTGTTTTTTTTCAACTTTTTTTTTTTCGTTGAAGGATCTTTCACTTCATTCATGGCCGTCCGATCTCACTAGAAGGAGATCGGGCCTTCTGTTATTTGACGGTGAAATTTAGTTTCTGTTATTATTTCAGGACAAAATGGTCATTTCAAAATTACAAAATTCATTGGTCTTCTCCTTCTTTTGTTTTTTGAAGAAAAACTTTACTGCCTCTAGAAGCATAAAAGTATATTTAACACAGGTGACAATGATTGTTACTTCAATAATGTAACAGCCAGGGAGTTTTGACCACCCTGCTTATAAGCAGGCTGTTATCTTAACGGTTGTATTTACATTTTAACAAACGCCAAAAAGCTGTTTTCAATTATAAATCAAACAGTTAAAAAGTTAATTCAATGATTAAAATAATAAAATTTATTAATAGGGTCAAAATACTTGTCCTACTATAAATTTTGTCTAACAAATAATCGTTATAAGTATCAATTATTATTAGGACATTTTTAGTATGGTCCCTAAAAAATTAACCTATAATCTTCTTAAAAAAAGTAGCATATCATTAGTATGTCTTTTAACAATTAAAACTTGAAAAAAAAGATGAGTTTCACCGTCCAACGATTCAAGATAGTCTTGTTGGTAAACCTCATTATTATTATGTGTGGAGGCTAAAATGAAAATCAAATAAACAATGTCGTAAAAGGTTGAGTTGAATAGCAATGTATTGGAAAAGGACCTACCAATCAAGTGAACAAGGCAAGAACCAGACACAGAATGAGTGGGGTTTGCCGAAAGAAATAAGAACACGATCAGAATCACTTGCAAGAAAAGCCATGTCAAAAAAAGAGGTCAACGGATGGAATTGAACAAGTGAATCAAAAGAACGAGGCAAAGAATTAGGACCTTAAGTGCGCCATTTCGATGTCTATAAATAGAGGAGCAGCCAAGAGGAAAAGAGCTTTCTCTCATTTTTGGAGATTTTAAAGACAAAATTTTCCTTTGTAATCTTAGAGGAAAGAGCCTTTGTAAAATCTCTCAAAAGAATTTGTCATAAATAATTTGTTTTTAATTGTTGTTTTTGTAAAGCAAAATTTCTGACCTAAAACATTGTGCATGCTATAAAGATTTATAGGATGTTTGAGGAATGAGTTAGAACTAAAAGTATTGTAGCATATTTTGCTTTACGCTGTAACACGTAAGGGTTTTACGTTGTTTAAGTTGGAATTCACTTTGACAAACACCCTATTATAATAATTATTAAAATAATTTCACAATAACATGAAAAGATTAAGCTAATGTTACTTTAGAAATATCAGCTCGTTGATACAACATTAAAAAAAAAATTACTCATTTATAACTTTTATTTTTCTTCTTGTCAGGCAATGTTAGTCATAGAATATTTTAGTTACATAAAAGAATACATTTTTAAAAGGAACTTAAAGTAATACTCTGCCATTCAAACCACGTTTAAAAATTTAAAATTATGTAATTTAACTAAACAACTCAAAATATACCAGACGTACAAAATACCTCATTAATTGTGTACATTCTTCAGCCTGAATTAGAGTAACAAAAAGAAATATTAATATACTTCTAATTTTTTTATTTAATAACACATTTGGGGCCAGAGAGGGTCAGGGTGGGGTAGGATAGACCCAAAGTTCAAACCTTAAAAGGGTACATGAGGTGCAATTCTAGCAGCGGCAACAATAATAATAATAAAATAAAATCTCTTTAACAAGTCAAATTAGCAGGATAATAGCATAGTACTTACTAGATGATAATCATATTGTCCCCATTACACTCATAATTTGATGATTAAGTTCAATCATTATATTTTCTATCCAAAAGTGATTTTTAAAGTAAAAGAAACTCACTTCAAACAATTATAAAGCACACCGAAAAACTAAACCAACAAAAACAACACTTTTTTAACTTAGTTAATAAACGATAGATACAAGTTAATATGATATGGTCATGCCTAAATCGTTCGTTTAAGGCCTAAAATAAGGAATCTAAATTATGGTTAGAGCGAATCAAGGTCAATAAAGTTATTCAATTCGAGGTATTTTGGTATAAGAAGCGTCATTCATCTAGCTCTTTAACGAGTTGAGGCTTTGATTGATTCGATTGGTTATAAGATAACGATGATTTCATTTGCATCTTAACATTTGTTGTTGTTGCAGGTTTATTTAAGTATTGGCTTGACAGAATCGATGTGAACAACTTGATAGATGTAGAAAAAGCGTGTCAAGCTACAAACTGAGTGTAACATTCGAGTATTTTGAGTACATTAAAAATACAGTAATTTAAGAATTATGTTAAGACAAAAATATAGTGAAAGAAAAAATATTGTACAATAACATGAAAAATTATATAGTATTAGAATAATACAGTGTGAGGAAGCACACTAATAAAGTTATGCAGTATGAAAATTACACTAAAAAAGTAATACAATGTAGGAATTGGACTGTTTAAGGTTAAGCAGTACACAAATTAGACTGTTCAAGTTAAATCAGTATAGGAATAATACTGGTTAGAGAATATGGATGAATAAGGTATGCTGTAACATATAGAAAATATACCGATAGTATAAGAAAAATATTGTCAGTATAAATTTAGACCGTACAAAATTAGATAATATTAGAATTTCATTATGTGATGGATGTGTATAAGTATTGGAGGTTATGGGACCTCATGAATGGTATGGAAAAGAATACTAGCAGTATAAGAAAACATAATGTCCGTATAAACTTGGACTGCATAAAAAGTTTAGTGAAACACCTTAAAAGTTTTGATTGGGCCACTACATTTTAAAGTTTGACCTCCTAGATGTGGGTACATGACCTCGATGTTCGATGGTCTCAAGTCTTCCGTAAGGGAAGCATCATGTTTGTGATCTCATGATTAATGATATTGGTACGAACACTGCAGTAAGATAAAGAAAGATAAGGAACAAAGATAGAAAGTTAAAGTAAGAAAAGAATATTCATAAGACACTCATAAATGAAAGTTCATAATTAAGCATAAATGGAATCGTGCATTCTGATTTTGCTTGAATTCCTTTTTATCAAATATTTATAGGTTATGTTATGACAGACATTTGGAAGAATGTTTTATGTTAAATGTTTATGAAAAACATTTTTAAGTTTTCAAGAAAAGGTTTATGAAGAACGTTTATGAAAAAAAAAACATTTTAGAAATGCTTTATGAAAAACGTTTACGCAAACGTTTCAAAAATGTTTTATGAGAAACGTTTATGAAAAACGTGTTTATAAATGTTTATGAAAAATGCTTATGGAAAACATTTTAAGAGATAGGTTTTTATGAGAGAAGTTTTTAAAGCATGCTCAAATGATTTGTGAGATATATTTAAACTTACTGAGCGAAAGCTTATTAAAAGTTTCTTCATGCTGTAGGTAGTTTTATGGGTGACCAGTAAGATCCGTTAGAAGAGCTGGGTGTTGCAAAGGGCAGATGCTAGGATTTGGGTATGGATACTACCACAGTTTGCTTCTGCTACACAAAGAAAAGGTTTTCCACAATTTAATATGGTGTTATCAAAGTTTTAAGAAAATCACAATTTTAAGAAATATTTTCAAGGTTTTACAATATATTTTACGAAATGTTTTATATTATCATAAAGTTAAAGTTTAAGTGACGATTCACAGAAATGTTTCTTATTAAGTTTTAAGAAACGTTTTGAAATGGTTTCAAAAGCAAGTGTTGAGCGAGGTCTCAACTTGAATAGCGGCAGAAGTCGTATCAGTTAAAAAAAAAGTGTTAAAGGATGTTAAAAGAAAAAAAATTTTCAATATTTTTCTTACTAAGTAGGTAAAATTAATGTTTAAAAATGATATTTAAGCAAGTTAAGTGACTGCTTAAAAATGCAGGTCGTCACACTGAGACACGGGAAGAGCCCGATTTCTACGACCTATCATAGATCGACATGTATCCCACTATTACTACTACTATGAGCACTGTCATCCTCACTTCCAGTTAGTTAAAAGCAACGATTTTTTCCCATTCTCTATATAAGGGAAGATGGTCTCCATTTGTACGATACGAGAAAAAAGACTTACGGAAACTCCGCAGTAATTTCTTTTCATTTTCATTTCATTTATTCTAGCATCTTTGTAATCTATATTCATCCAACTCATTCATAGTGAAGAACAATAGACGTAGCACTCTTTACAAAGTGAACCACTATAAATCTGTATGTGTGGTATCATTTTTTTTCTAGCACTGTTTAATTTTTCTTAGCTTAATTTTGATTTATTTTCTTAAACTGTTTTGATCGTGTTCTTTGAAGCTAAATAGATCCTAACAACGTAATTTAAGGGCTTAAACTTATAAATAGAAAAATATTTAACTGATCTAACGTGTTTATATTTAATTATAGATCCAACGCCTACAATGCTCTTACAATAATCCACTAATGACTTATCATTATATTACGTATATTTTTACAATTTGTACTTTTGGGGTTGTGTACACATCCATTTATTATTAAAACGATTTCTTAATTTAGAAAACTGAAATAATGAATGGCTGATCTAACGTGAAAGGCATTATGAATTTATGATTAGAGCGTTAAATGCTTTGGCATAATCTTGTATATGATTAACCTTATTTCTAGGAGAAGAGTTTAAATTTATTTGTTTTAATCATTTATAGTATAAAACAAAACTCTTACATGTCATAGTATGAAACAAAAATGTGTTAAGTATAAAACTCTCAGATATAATAATATTTAAATTTATTTTTTTAGTTCAAACTTATTGGAGAAACGTCCAGTAAAGTTTTTTAAAAAATCCCAAAAAAAACTTAAAAAGAGGGGGCAAAAAAACAAAGAAAGAAAGAGTAGGAAAAAAAGAACATCGTGCGACCTACTAGGCTATTAGCCTGTAACTTACAAATAAAAAGGAAGTGCAAGGAATAAATGCCCATTTCCTTTTCTAAAAATGGGGACAATAAAATGGGGAATTAACTCTTTCTGTCCTTTTGCCTTTCTCGGGGGACCTCTTGAATTTACAGAATGAGATGCAAAAGTTATTTGCTTAACATTTTTTCCCAAAAGAATTGGAAAGGAGTCTATATATAGGGGCACACTTCCATCCATCCGGATGGATGGAACACCTATATATTATTAATCGTTGGATATAAATAGACGTTTGTGGCTAGAGCAAGGGCAAAGTGAAGATTTCTCGACATGCTTTTACTTGTTACGGGCTAATTGTGTTTTTTTGGTGAGTTTTCTTTTTATACCTTTCATTGACCTGTAATATATGATCGGATAAAGATATAAAAAATGAACTGTAACCGAAGGAGCGAAGATAATGACTCAACTACAATAATTTCCTCTTCCCAAACCACCCCGTCATCAAGCCAATATCAAACATTACATAGAATATAAAGCAACAACCTGCTATACGATGATGATGGTGTTAGACATAGTGTCCTAAGGAGTAAAATGTTAAAATATGTTTGTAAAGACATTTTATCAATAAAGAGTTTATTTATTATTCATATATCAAATGTTGTTCTCTTTATATTCATAGTTGTTGAATGTATAATAAGCAAACGAAAGTCTAAGACAGTCGGTCTAAACCTTTAAGAATTGTGCATATGATGAATAGATTATACGGAAGACATGAATCTTAAAGGTGATGATTTAAATCATGAGATCCACAATCAAGGAAATAAAGTTAAGTGCTTTACTCATGCTAAGATTGTTATGTTATCTACATCCTTATAGGAGATGGCTTTGTTTTCGTCATCGGAATGGGACTCCATGAGTAGAAACATTGGTGCATTGTCATAGATGACGATGTATTGGATCGAGACATAAAATTTGAATTGATTTAGTTAATCATTCCATTTATTCAAATCAATTCACTTTAGAAAATCATATATATTGTGTCTTAATCCTAAAATGATTAATGGGCTCGTATTTTTAACTTATGTCTTTTGATGTACTAAAGGGTGACATCTTCACTTAATTATGGTATGCATATTGGTACGTTGGAGACATGACTCTTGATTCATGTAGACTCGTTATTCATAGATATGAAATTCATAGCTCTTTTGTAGAGTTAATGATATTCTTTTATATGCATTATTCTGTAATTGGATAAAACCGAATGGTATATATGTATGGATAGTAAGTATTCCAATGGTATGATAATGTAATGTAAGGTAAAAATAATCGAGAAGGTAAAACATAATTTATCCTTAAGTCGATTATGAATACCTATAGGTGTGTGACGCATTGTGATATGTCATAGACGGTTAGCTTGTTGAAGCTTTGTAATTTCATATAGTTCGAGATTACAAATTTAAGCTTTTAGTGGAGTAGCGTTAGAGTTGATAATTATAAAATATATATAGGATATTGAATTTTATAATTATAAAGCTTGAACTATATATGTCCATTGGGCTTCCTTTGCTAGCTCATAATAAATTCTATAACTATATGGCGTGCTTTTCCTATATATTAATGACTTGTGTTATATTATTAGATTGCCTAAAATTTAATAAGACTAGATTTAATAATTCATGTTAGTTTATTGGTTGAATAAGTTTTATGAATTAATTTAAGATAAACATGTTGAATTATTTGGATAATGTTTTATTTCCTATGAGATTATCTGTATACGACTGTTTTAATCAGAAAACTTCTCTATTAGGTTATTTGAATTAAAACTAAGGCTCTATCTAAGATTCTTAGATGAAAATAAGATATTTTGAGGATTTCAGATTATCGCACGTTCGGCAGGTTGATCTCCCATCGACCTGCTGAACATGCAATAATAAGTGTATGTGTTTTTGGCGTGTTTTTTATCAGAAGTTTATCCAGACTCGAATTTTAAGGCCTAATCTGATAAGGTTTAACCCCAAATTCGACCACAACAAATAAGGGATAAGTTTTCTTTGTTATTTAGATCATTTGAGAAGCATAAAATGAACACTCTAGTGAGAGAAACTCTAAACTCTCTGAAAGCTCGAGGAAATTGAGCAATATTTTGCTTGAAGTCCATGAAACCTTCTCATAATTCAAAGTAATCTCCCAACCTGAGTTGTCTAATTCATCATCCCATTGGCCTGCCAAACTTACGATAATCTTGATCCATTAGAATATCTTATTTTCCACCCAAGATTTTTAGATAGAGCCCAGTTTTAATTCAAATAACCCAATGGAGAAGTTATCTGATTACAACAGTCATATCAAGATAATCTCATAGAAAATAAAATATTATTCAAATAATTTAACATATTTATCTTGAATTAATTTTACAAAAATAAATAAAACAATAATCCATAATGGAAAGTATTAGTTAGTACTTGCATTTGCAATAATATGTCTTTCTCAGAGGAAAAAAATTCAAAATCATGAGTTCATAAAATAATATAAAGAATTAAATCCATAAGAGGACATTTAAGTTTTTTAGTATCTAAATTTGGCCCTATATGTCTTTTACTCAATTACATATTTACTTACAAAATCAACAATGAGAATTTTATTAGCCCACACAGTATAGGAATAAGGAAAGAGTGGACCCTCGTGCCCACTCCCGATGAAACTAGTTCCACCCTTGACGGCAAGCTTCGCAACGAGATCCAAGCTAAAATTCCCATCGCCGGCAGGCTGGGTGGGTCACTTGGGTCACCGGCGGGGTGAGTGGAGGAGGAAGAGGACCAAACAATCAAAAAAACTAAACAACCAAAACAACCACCAAACCGATCAAAAAACTGAAAATTGGTTTAGATATAAAAACCAACCATGTCAGTTTGAAAATCGATCGTCCATGTGTTTTCTGACGGTCAGTTTTGTTAAACATCAAGAACCTTAGCTTTATGTTTTTTCTAGGTTTTCTAACAATTGGTGTGACAGTCATCAATTCCTTGAGGCAAGATGACCAAGCCAAGAAAGGTCCAATAGTTACTTTTAGTTGTGACAGTCATCAATTCCAATAGTTATTCTTTTCCATAAATCGAGCTTTGATTTTTTTAAAAGACAAGTTTTACTATTAAAAAAGGACTCATGCGCGAATCTCTTGACCCAAACTGTCAATCTATTTAGTGCTTTTTAGCTATTAGACATCAATTGTTAATGATTTAGAAGTTCAAGATACGGTGTTTTAAAATTGAAAGTTTAGGGTGTATTTTGCAAAAAAAACTAATAGTTCGGAATGCATCATTGCAATTTACACTTCTATATTCAATCCAAGTTTAATATTTTCATAGAACAAACTAAATTACTACAAAATATACACAATGAACAATATTTTATGTAAACTAATAGTAATTAAACTTTTAAAAACTAAACAATATGTAATCTTTTTTTGTTTGGAAATATGTATATGGGGTTGAGGGAGGGGGTTCCTCGTTCTTGCGTCAACCCCCATTTGGGCCTTACTCGATTAACAATCCTTTTGTCCCTGCCTGGTTAAAGGCAAATCCCACAAGCCCGAGAGGAAGAATGTTATATGTGACCTGTCATGGGCGGCCTTCTCCATCCCTAGCCTCTTCGAGAAAAAGTTGTACCATCATGGATTCGAGAATCAAGGTAGCTCATTTATCGTTTATTCTGGATGCAGGGTTAGATGCTGTTGATGTTAAATTACACTCGCAAGTATACACAATTGCACACAAATAATAAAGAGTAAACAAGAGTGCCGTTTTCACGAGGGTTGTGTTTAAATATGGTCAATATATATAAGTTATTTTTAACTCTAAGACTATTTGAACTAGTGATCAAAACAAAATAAAAAGCTAGTTTAATTAGAAAATTAAATAAACAAACTTACCAATAAAAATAAAACGTCTTACGGAATTTAGTTTCATCTAATTGCTTCACAAAGCCTCCCATTTTCTCTCTAATTTAGCCACCAAGTTAAGTGATAGCCGATTAACCTTTAACTTATCCACAGGCCCCTTGAGGTAGTCAAGTGGAGGCATCTTCAACTAAATGAGAGACTATATTCCTATGACTGATAATTAATTAGGATTCATTAAGCGTTATGTTCCCTCAAGTAGGCTACACAAATCTAGTAAGTGTATTCCTATCTCACTATCAATCATGTTATTCTTTGCTTGGCCAAACACATGAATTCTTCTTGGAAATTCATTATAGTTTCCTAAGCATTTAAATAGTGAGCAAGCACTTAAAAGCATTATAGAACAATCACTCAACATAATTATGGACAAATTAAATTAAAAATGGAATAAACAAAACTCCATAATCAAACTAGATTGAAATCTAAAACAAGAAAATTAATTCGTAAATGAAAATCAAAATAAACAAAACCAAGGTTCAAGCATTCTCAAAACACAAGGACAAAGAGATAGGAAAAACTTTAAACAGTGTCTTTTTCACACTAAAATCGCCTTGCTATTGAAAAGTTGCTGCCTGTGGCGAGAGCAGATTGGGTTTAGCTCTGGGCTGATGCCATGATGTCGGCATTGATGACACACGCATCTTGGTTGTGTCTATAGCTCACGGACAGCCGAATACATGAGTGCGATCTGTCGAGCTGTGTGCGTGTGATCTTCTTTGTTGACACTGGTGAAATTTAAGTTTTGACTTTTTAGAGTTTGTTTTGATCCCCAATTAATTCCAAATTACCAAACTTGCCATTTTTAGCCAAATTCATCCAACACAAGGAGGAAAAATAAATATTTGAAATGAGAAACTGGAAAAAAAAATAATTAAACTAAAATAAAACAAATTCCCTGCTGGAAAATGTGACACCTACCAAGCAAAACAAATAGACTAATGGCATATTTGGGCCTACTGTTTATTTCAGTATAGCCTAAATTGAAGGCTTCTCACTATCTGAATTAATATTCAACTAAGGGCTTAATTCGAACTAAACCAACAGTTTAAATTAAGCTAAACAATTTAACTTATATTCTGGTTAAAAGCATCGATTTAAATTAATTAATTTAAAACACTAAAATATACGAAACTTTTACCCCATAAGTCACTTTTGTTTTACCTACAATATACACACCGTTCAAATTAAAACCAATACTTAAAACTCAACACCACTTAATTCAATATTTCCAACAAATATCAAATCATGATTTCATCCCATATTTGTATTTATAATTCAATACTATATTCCATAGTTAATTTTGAATTAAATACTTTCTTTTGAAACACAAATTCAGTTCAAGGTTTTTAATTATTACCATTTCCATCTGCATATCCGAGATTTTCTGCCCATCAACACAGTTTCTTCCTTTACAACCTGCTAATCAACTCGGAGCAAACTTAGCGTACGCAGCCAGCAGCCACCAATCTTTCCAGCCATATATTCCCAGGAATCTCTTATCCCGCGAACAGAGCAAAAGAACAAAAATGAAAACCAATCTTCTTCTTCTCTGCTTCATCTTCTCTTCCATACTTTTCCCATCGCAAGGATCACTAGCAGAAGACCAATCTTCGTCATCATCCCCAGAAGCGATCATATCGAGGTTCCAACAATACCTCCAGATCAACACCGCCCAACCCACCCCCGACTACGCCCAAGCAGCCGATTTCCTCCTCGCGCAGGCGAAATCCCTCTCTCTCGAATCCCAAATCCTCGAGTTCGTCAGCGGAAAGCCGCTCGTCCTCCTCAAATGGCCAGGCTCCGACCCTTCTCTCCCCTCCATTCTCCTCAATTCACACACCGATGTGGTCACCGCCGAGCCCGAGAAGTGGGCCCACCCCCCGTTCTCCGCCCACCTCGATTCCCGGGGCCGCGTCTACGCCAGGGGGTCCCAGGACATGAAGTGCGTGGGGATGCAATACTTGGACGCCATTCGCCGCCTCAAGGCCCTAGGGTTCCGCCCGATTCGCTCCGTGTACCTTTCGTTCGTTCCCGACGAGGAGATCGGCGGCCACGACGGCGCCGAGAAGTTTGCCGAGTCTGATGTCTTCGAAAAATTGAATGTTGGGATCGTACTTGACGAAGGTATTCGCTTGCTTCAATTTTGATGCGTTTAGTATAATGCTATAACAATAACTTCATCCTATATTTGGCACGGAAAAAGTGTGCAAAACAATATGGTTGTTCACTTTATACACTTTTCAATGCTATATAATAACAATTGTTTGAGAGTTGCAAAAGAAGATTGTGAAAAGAAGATTGTGAAGTCAAACAATTTGATAGAACTTGTAATGATTGGATGCAAAAATAAATACATTAACTAATAATAATTGAATACCAAAGTATAGTATGTGTTATACTTGATGTTAAATTTGTCCTAAGAATAGGAGTCAGGAATAAAAATAATTTTGCATCAAGAACGGAGTTAGGAATTTTTTTAGGGGCATGAATTGAACAAAATTTTTTAAATTATAATGCCATAACTCTTTACCCTCATTTTTGTATTTGTACTTTTTATTTCAATCTTTTTTTTTGTTTGATGGATGATTTCTTTTTGTATAAATGAACTAATATGTTAAATAGGGTTTAATTTAATTTTTAAAGTTTGAGTCCAAAAAATTATAAATTTATTATAGGAATATAGGTGATTTTTTATTTATTTTAGATTTTAAGTTTGAAACACTTGTGTTTAAAAAATCAAAAGTGAGATTTTTACTTCTAAATTTTGTTTCATATTTACACTCTTATTTAATTTTTTAATTCTTTTTATCTTCTTTCATTTAAAAAAGGGTATATATGTACATATTTTTTGATATTATTTGTCTATATCTTCTCATCTTTAACATGTAACACATCTTTTTCAGTATTCAAATTCAGATGTCGGTAAACAATATTGACTTATTAAATGAGTTATACATTAAAAATAAGAAGATATATATAGGCAAACTCTTTCGCAATGAGAGTTCAAATAAAAAAATAAAGACGTCAAGTGAGAGTATAAACGTGAAATAAAACTTAGAAGTGATCAAATCTCATTTTTGCCTTTACAAGTGACCCATGTGTAAATCACGTGGGCTTAATTTTGTCTATATAAATAAAAAATCAAAAATTTAGGAGACAAAACAAGAGGCTTTGAAAGTTTAGGGACAAAATAGTTATTTTTAAAATTTAGGAGTTAAAGTGAGGAGTTTTAAAAATTAATGAGTAAAGTGGTTGTTTTTAAAGTTCAGAGGGTAAAGTGAGGGACACTGGGCCATTAGTGTTAATAATCAAAAATCAAAATTTAGGGTATAATTTAAATATCTAATAAAATTTATGTAAACGTTGCAATAAAAAAATTAAACATGTTTGATGTGGAACTCGCTACCACACAATATATTTTTAGGGGCTTTGCTCAGTTATTTGTGTATGATCAATTTGAGCAGGGTTGGCTTCACCAACTGAGAATTACAGGGCATTTTATGCGGAGAGGAGTCCATGGTGGCTGGTGATTAAGGCTATCGGAGCGCCGGGCCATGGGGCGAAGCTTTATGATAATACTGCCATGGAGAATCTGCTGAAGAGCATTGAAACTGTGAGGAAGTTTCGGGCTTCGCAGTTTGATTTGGTGAAGGCGGGCTTAAAGGCTGAAGGTGAGGTTATCTCGGTTAACATGGCGTTTCTCAAAGCTGGCACCCCATCTCCAACTGTAAGTGACCCATTGTAAAGCTTGTTTCTTGGTGATTTGGTATTGGATTTCTTGCCTTGAAAAAATCTGGTTTTTGTGTGAAATTGTGAACAAATAAGGACTATAAAATATTGCTTTTGCGTTTGTCTTTTAGGTGATTTAAAATGAAAGTGAAAAAGGGATTTTTTTTAATGGCATTGTTACTAATTTTTTGTAGACAGTAATTCAGATTAGATTGAGGATTTAGTTGGAAACAGAAGGACGGACTTGGAATTTACGGATTGCATTATTATGTTCACTAAAGTTGGTAGGATTTAGAATCAGAATGAATTTGATTGATAAGATGCCCTTAAAACTTTTTTTTTCTTCCTCTAGTCAAAGTCAACTATTTGTTCTTTGTAGGATGGTAACTCAAAGACAATAGTAAGAATTTGACTATACACACACGCACGGATCCCTTCCTTCGAAGTGAGCTCGCCCTTGGAACAGGAACTTAGGGCTCGATTTCATAATGGGCGCAAGATAATGTTCATGATGCTTAACTAAACAGAAGAATGTGAAATTTTGTGAATTCTATATGTTTCCTTAACTGATAGTAAACACGCCCTGTATGTACAAAGATGTCCTTCATGGGCCTAGCAGTGGACCAGCATTTATCATAATTAAGAAATATGAAATTGCTCAATGTTCACTGTAGTACGAAATGAAAATGTAATTGGTGTGTATCCTAAAACGCTCACTTGTGAAGTCGAGCTGGTTTATGCCCAAGTTGTTATTTCTAAGCCGAAAAGCACCTAGTTTTTATTTCCTTTAGTTTGTATGAAGTTCTTTCAGAATGAGATATGGAAAAATGTGGCAACCCTATTTGCTCCCCTCAATTCTTCCTGCAAGTGTTTTTCATTTTTGTTTATCAGGGTTTTGTTATGAACTTGCAACCATCCGAAGCAGAAGCAGGATTTGATATAAGGGTCCCTCCGACTGCTGATCTAGAGTCTTTGGAGAGACGGCTTAATGAAGAATGGGCTCCTGCTTCACGCAATATGACATTTGAGGTAATAATCTTAGTCATTATGATCTTTCCATTTATGAACAATATATAATAAACTTACAGTTCTCTTGTCTTTTTTGACGAGCTGTACCCCTTTATGGCTAAACTTGTGAGCATAGAAAAGCATTTATGGTCATGCTTACAGTATCTTGAAATTTACTACTTGATTCAAAGGACAATTACTTGTGATTGTGAACCTCATTTTACAATCTGCATTTATATTAAAATGAAATGGAGCATAAGCAAGGGGAAACAAAAGTTTACTACTTGGATTCTTAGTATTAATGGCCGTTTTCTAACTATGCTATAAGCTTGGCCAGCTCAAACAGAAGCAGTCCCCGCTTGATAAGAATGGGAAGCCACTCCTTACAGCAACCGATAGTTCGAACCCGTGGTGGAACCTGTTAGAAGAAGCTGTCAGAAAAGCTAATGGAAAACTTGGTAAGCCAGAGATATTTCCTGCTTCAACAGATGCTCGCTGCTACCGGTATCGTGGCTTGCCAGCGATTGGATTTTCTCCCATGGCCAATACTCCTATTCTTCTCCATGATCACAATGAGGTGAGCATGTAATTTGATGCCAATAGAACGTTTTATTTATTAGAGTGGCCCAGAAAATGTTTTCAGTGGGGACCCTATTAAAAAGGGATAATTTGCTACTAAATAGGGATATAAAGCGTGTTTCGTAAGGCTTCTTAGAAGCGGCTTTTAACCTTCAAGTGCAAAAGCCGTTTCTAGAAAGTGCTTGGATAGTTTGTCAAAAAAGCCTAGGCTCTCCAAAAAAGTTTTTGGTCAAAGACACAAAAATGTGGCTTCTCAAAAAAGCTTTTGTGAATTAGACTTTGTAGCACAGTTTCAATAAGACATTATAAACTTCTTTTAACATTTTTTATTTCTTATTAGAAAATTTAAAACTATTTTTGACTTATTTAAGCTCTTTTAAAAATATAGTTCTAAACACGTACTAAAAAACTATAGTTTTTATTTTTCTTCTTCTTCCAAGTAAAAGCAGAAGCTCTTTCAAATGGACTCAATTATTTAGTTCAGTTATTAAGTGGGTTCATAATTATAATTTTTTTTTGTAAAGATGAGATTTAATTAAATTTTAGAAAAATTTACGGATAAAAATGAATTCCTAAAAATTGAGTGGAGTACGTGTCCCTACTTAGTATAAGGTAGTTCCGCCACTGCATGTATAATTGCAAATGCTCAGCCTCATAAGTTTGACTTGTTTGTTGGAGATGAATCAGGAGTTTGCTTGAAAGATCTTCACTTGACTTGTTCGTTGGAGATGAATCAAGAGTTTGCTTGAAAGATCTTCACTATCCCGTGTTTCATTCTAATTTCCTTTATGTTTTCAGACTACGAAAACTCAAACTTATGAACTTCTCATATATGTAGTAATCTTGACCAGATCTTTCCACTTTGTTGCAGTTCCTGAACAAAGCTGAGTATTTGAAAGGAATCGAAGTCTACGAATCTATAATAAAAGCTTACTCATCTTATACTCAACATGGAAGAAGTGGTGGTTCTAAAGATGAGCTGTAAAGAAAGCAAAGTTGCTTAACCTCAGTTCTAAAGTGAGCAGGCCGGAGTTGAGTTGCTTCCTCTTTCTATATGAGAGATATCCCTGGAATTTATCAATAAGGTAGGAAACAGTTGGTTGATCTCCTCCATCTGTGGGAAAGACTTTTTTTTTTTTTCCTCCCAAAGGAAAGAGCTATTTATTATTAGCACTGATTACATTCTCAACCTTTATCAAGGGCGCGTTTGGTTGGAGTGTTGGAGTAGTAATAAAAATGGTAATAATATTGGTGATGGAATAGAATTGAAAAGAAAGCTGATTTCCTTGGTAGAGAGTGGAATGACTATATTTTTGTTTAGACAAAAATACCCCTACCACTAATATATATATATATACACATAACACTTATATATATATATATAACGAGTTTTTTAAATATATTTTTTAAAACAAATAATTTTTAAATGAAATACAGCATCAAATTTTTTTTTTCTTTTAACTTGCTTTGGAAAGAGTCACTGTAATTGCAAAAAAAAAAAAAAAAAAGACAAAAGATGAGAAAAGAAAAAAAAAGAGGACAAATAATGGCATTATACTGAGCCTTCTTCCTTACGCTCGTCACTGTCCGCCATCTCCGACTCCGAGTGTTCATAGGTCCTAGCCAAGAACATACCAGCTATTGGAGTTAGACGTGGAAAAACTCTTGTTGCCGGAGTTTGAGAAGCAGATTTGGTCGAGAAGCAACCAAAGCGATGCCGCTTGGTCGTTTGGGCGAGGGAGGGTTTGGCAGAGGAGGGCGAATCCGACGTGCTGGGCACTGTGATAGGGGGCCACAAGCTCGACGGGCGTCAGAGGAGGCGGGCGACAAGTTGGCCACTACAGCGGCTAAACAGACAGAACTTGTCGGAGAGGAGGATGTTCGCCACCCACGGAGCCAACATAGGCCCAGTGGGGGCTTAAGCGCCCACTCTTTTTTTTTTGAAATGTTATATATATATATATATATATATATTTATGGATTTATCAATGCATAATTAATAACAACCCCCACTCAAGTATAATCTTCAAATTCCTACTATAAATCTTGTGAAGAACTGACTGCAGTAATCAAATAGGAGACAAATTTATGAACCAAAATTTACTTGTGTACATCAAAAAAGAAATTTTCAATAGCCTTTATAACGAAGTTATTATGGAATATTTTTAAGATATGAAAAACCTATCGGCGACAATTTGTAGTGCATTGATATATATTGATGTTGGTTAAATTTTTGTTTTATTTTATTGACCCAATTGACAACCATTTCTCGCTCCGTCCCTGATGGTAGCAATGAAGGCGAAGGGTGATGTCTGGCCGATTAAGGCTTGCCGAAATAACGATGGAGCTCAGGCTGTAGCAGGTCGGAGAAGGATCGCAAGATCATCTTTACCGACGACGTCAATGTAACCACCGACTAATTGGGCAACGATGGTTAGGCAAGAACATCAACAAGAAGGATGGAAGATACTTTTTTAGAAAGAAATATGGGTGGGTTAATTGTGGAAAAAAAAATTAATAACCCTTCAGAAAGGCCATTCCTCTCATCTCAGATGGTAATGACGATTCCTCAAGAACGAGGGAAAAGTCACTCCATTAGAATGACTTTTTGATATTTGGACCAACCAAACAAAAGATTTGTATTCTTTTCCTATCCTTTCCTTCCCCCAACCAAACGTGGCCTAAGTTGACTTTTTGGTGACTTGGAAGAACTGTCGTTGCTAGTGAGTTGTTATATCCTTCAGATTCTATTAATCTAGTGTCGTCATATTTGTTATAATTATAATGATCTCACGTTAATAAAGCAAACTTACGTAATGAAAAATTACATCTAATGCTGTTCGAATAAGTTTGTATGGCAAACCAGATTATGTGGGGGCTTGAGTTGTGGTTCATCAGAGCCAGCCACTGGTTTTTTATTTTTTTTTATTTTTCTTCTTCAGTATTGGGGTGGTTATGTTTGTTTGCTGAAAGCTCTTATTGTGAGCTTAGCCTTTGTTTGGGAATTATAGCAAAACGTCTGGTTTTAAGGGAGCTCTTATATTGTCATCTCTACCACCAGTGAAGTTCTACTTTTTGACAGCTTTTTTATGCACGGAAAATATATTAACATTGGTCCAAGACACTATAACATATGAGAGTTTTACACTATAACTTTTTTTTTTGGGACATTCTAGCATGTGAGAGCTTAATATTGTAGCAACTAAAAATTTTGGTTAAATCTGAGATTTGCCAAACACACTTTAAATTAGGGTCAACAACTTTGAACAAGGAGCGACGATACGATACAAAAACGGCACGAGACAAACAGGTTTGACCCCACGTTTATTAATTGGGACATAAATAGTTTGACATGAATAACATAAAAAAGGATTCGTGCCAGATTCATTTAACACTTTTTAACAACTGTAATTAAATGGGCCGTGAACATGCCAATGCGACATAGCACGAACCACCGGTTTATTAAAACATCTTCAAGAGTCCGACATTGAAAAGGAATGAAAATGTCCTCTCAACTCCTAAAGTCTATCTGTTTTGTTTTCTTCTACACATTTGTGTTTAAATGTCACATAATGACCTTAATATAATTATTTTTTTTCTAATTTTGACTATACAAAGAGTTATACCAAACCAAAGACGACAAGTAGTGGGGTCTTGAGCTAATCCTTGACTAAACCTTGGAAATCTTAACGCCATAATGCTTTTCAAATCCTCCTATCCATTGTCCAAACAATCACTTATTCACAAACCTCCTGTGGTGCTAATAGTTTTCCTTTCGTATAGTTTTTTTTGGTCTGTTTAATTTATTTTTATTCATTTTTCCTTCTATCAATAACTCAATTTATTAATAACTCAATCAAAATAAATACAATTATCCTCAATAACAAAATGTTTTTTATGCTTAGTATATTTAGTTTGATTGAAAAAAAAAAAAAGAAACACATTCCAAAATTTTAAAATTATTATGTTTTCCCACTAAAATTTCTCAGTATTAAAGTTAGTTTGTTTTCACAGTAAAAATTTAGAGCCTTAAGGCTTAATAGATTATTACTCTATTTGTTTTTAAGAACTATATAAATAAAATTTAATATTTATAGTTAATTAAGTCATAATCGTATCATATACAAGTTTTTATTGTGTCAACCTGTCATGGCCTGTCTAAAAACGTGTTAAGCATGTCGTGTCGTGTTATGCATGCTATATGCGTTTTGTGTCCGTGTTTAAGTTATTAGCAAGTTTCTTAATCTTTTTGTATTTGTGTTTGTGTTTATGCTAATCGTGTTATGCCATAATCGTGTTGGCCTGACCACAATATGCAACCATGAATTGTGGATCCTAAGATAAAATAGAAGTCTATTAATAGTGTCGCAAACCTGAGTTATGTTTAAATTGCACACTGCCCTTGTAGATGAGATGTAGGTTCACATCATGGTTTCACTTGAGTGGTTTGCGCTTGCCTTTTCAACATCCTTTTTAATAGAGAGTGTTAGTAACACTTTCTTTCTTACCCTTTTTTTACACTCTCTCCAATAAGTGCTTAACACGTGAAATACATTAACATTTTAAATTATCATTTAAACATAAAGTAGGATAGTATCATCCACATGTCAAACAATAAATGGAGAGTATAAAAAAGAGTGAGAAAGAGAGTGCAAATAGCACTTCTTAATAGATAGCCGGTTTTTAGGATGAATCAAATCCTCAAACTATAGACCAAATCTCATTTCTGGTACATAAGTTTTAAAATATTCCACATTGAGTCCTCAATCAACAAAATTGTCTCAAATTAGTCATTCTGCCCATATGATAATGTCAAAGAAAAGGGGCACATGAGGATCATGCACCGTTTAGTAGGAATTAATTTTGTGTTTTTACATGTTAGCGCAAAACTGTCGAGAAGGAAATTGTCTTTTCCGTTTGAGATTTCAAAATGGACAAAATGACTAATTAGGGCCAATTTGGTAAACCGGGTGATTAGGATGGCAATTTGAATTCAAACAGTTTAGAGCACTCTGCTGCCTCTCCACTAGAGCCGGAATCTTCACCAACAACTTGATTAATTCTGCCTCCTACTTCTCAACGGCAACTTTCTCCACTTTTGTTGTACTTGTATTTTAAAAGATTATATTATTCGGTTTCCTTGTTTTATGCTAGAGGCTTATGTGTATATATCAAGAGGTCGTAAACATTAATGAATAATAGAATTCGGACATTATTTTCTCAATATTTGAATTTGTTGTCGGGAACCCCTTCTAGGGAACTAAACATCATTTTTAACTCCCAAACCTTAAATTATATAGTCCATAGGTACTTTATTTATCTGCCAAATGAACAATTTAATAAATCATAAATTCCAGTTTAGATTGGTGAGTAGTATTACTTTGATGACCATCCCACGCATACCATTTAACCTAATTTCAGTTATTTTCACAATCATAGAGAGATTCAATCTTTTTTTTTTTTTTTGAAATCCTAAAAGTGCTCTTTTGTTTTGTAAACTTATCATTCTAATGGTGGGAACTAGAGTGAAAGCGAGCCGGAAAATTTTTTCAATGGGGACACTATGAAAAAAATAGGTATAATATTTTATTAAATGGATATATAGTTATCTATTTTATTATTAAGTGGGGGTATAATTATAATTTCCTTTGTAAAAATAAGTCCAAAACAAAATCTTTCAATTATTTAATGGAAACATAATAAAGATATATATGAAAATTTTAAAATTTTTACAAGGTAAAAAATTAATTTTCAAAAATTGAGTGGAAGCACACTGTGCCTCTGCCAGTGGAAACCAGCAAGAATCCTTGTTTTTCTTCTTTTCTTTTTTTTTTTGAAAGAAATCCTTGTTTCTCTTTTGGTTATCGAGTTTCAGGAAAAAAGTAGAGAAAAACAAGCTGGTTAGTCCACCAAAAAACATAAATAATAAATAAATAAAAAAGATGCCTGTTTAGAGTGTCAAACCAGGTAAAAGGGAAAAGAAAAACCTGAACTCTGAGTTGGCTCTAGATTTATTGACTGAAGGAAAACACGAGTTTTGAAGTCTAAATGAAAGGAGTCCATGAAGATCCTGAGAAGTAATTTCCCAAACGTGAATGAAAATTTCCTTCAAATATTGATTCCTGGGGTACAAGGAGACGGTGCAAAGATACAACCTCCCAAAATGAAATTATATCCACAATCTTTTACGGTGAACCCTCAACATCACTTGAAGAACGCTCATCATCTTATAAACCTCAAAAAATGTTTGTGCTTTTTAACTAACAACCTAAACAAATAATAACAAAGGGAAGAGAGTGAGACAGCCAAAGGGTCTCCAAAACAATTGGATTTTCAGGTTTCCTCTTGAGCAGGCGGTTCAATCATTCTCACAGTGCGAGGGAGCATAAACTCGGCAAATAAGGGGTAATGAGAGGACGGGTATAAACCGTCAGTGTTGTCGCTGATCACTTCACATGAAACGGGAACTAGAGATCTACCTCTGAAAAGAATCCAATCTATGTGAAGATCTTGAGTTTGGCGATCCCAGCAAAGGCAAAGGGCTCTGAAGATTAACTTGAGAAACTCGAGAGCTCCTTGCTTGTTGCCTGACATCATCAGACACTATTCAATTAGGCCAATGCTATATCATGCTAAACCAAGCAATGTCAAAAGTAGTAGAGTGGTACCTTTAAATCCATGATAAGTGCGAATAAGAGAAACATTTTTCCTCACCCGGGCATTCGGCCATGCGTCTCTCATATCCCCCACCACACCATGCTCTCTGCAGTCAAGCGAAAGAAAATAATTACCTAAAAGTTGACGATTAGAAGAAAAAACTGGCCAAATTCATGAATTAAAAAACAATACATGTGATGCAAAGGTTCAAATAAAAAACTAAACAAAACATGTCACACTGACAGAGCGGGCTGGAATTGAGTGAAAATTTGAACTTTGCAAACTTAAAAATCAAAGGGACTCCAGTGTTTTTCCATGATTATAAGTGCAGGGAAGGCAATTTTTGCGCAAGGATACAAGTTACTGCAGCTTAGAAGATAACCAATAGATTGGTGCAATTAGAAATGCCCGTGCGAAAAATTAAATGGAAATATCACTTTGTTAGTTACAAGGAAACGCAAAAGTCAAACTTCAATTTTGTTGATCATAAATTGTCAAAGCATAGATGTATTCAACAATGCTAATTCTCTGGTTATATTTCCTCAATTTATGTTCCCGATTTAGAGAAGTTCTCTCTTTTTACACCTAGTAGTACTAAACATATTAATGCAATGCAATCGCAAGGTAATAATTTGGCAAATTGAAATTCACATGAACTAGATTAATAAGTTCCAAATAAACCTTGATCTCCCAAGAAGAAAGCGTCCGGTAGTTGATTCTTTTTGTGTGTTAAATCCACCACAATACACAACTGGCAAGCTAGGAGGCAAGGACGCAATGTGCTGCCAGGTAAGTAAAGCACTTCGTCTACGAGCACGAGGGCTAAACTCATCCATGTTTGTGTTTACTATCTGGAATGAAAACCCAGGTGGCTCAACTCCTTTTAGTTGAAATGTGTGGACATCATGTCAAAGAATACATGATAGAGATCCTCCAAAACTGTAAAAAGACAAACTAAAGGAAAAATGATAAAGGATATCGCCCATGTTGCAATGCATGGAACCGTAGCCCCCCATGACATGCTTCCGGGAACAGAAGGTGATTCTGATAACCAAAACGTTCCACCTTCTAGAAACTCCACCTTAATTTGATTGATGAACAACGTACAAAAGGACAAATTAATAGGCAAAAATTTAATGAAATAACAAGGTTAGAAAGGAATGCTAGATTAACTTTTAGTATCAGAGAATAAAGAATGAGAAGAAGAGGAAAGAAGAAAAAAGGTATGCCAGATTGAGGGAATAAAAGAAAAAGTCCTAGTTTGATAGCTGTTACCTTCTCCTTGTCATAGAAGATGGTGCAGTGTTCATCCGAAGTGTCTTGCGGTCCATTTCTTGACGTTCCAAATTGATCATAACCTAATGGGCATAAAGCAAATAGTCTGTCAAAAGCTAAAATCTCAGTTGAGGATAAGGATTGGGGAGAGTTCACTAAGCACATGAACATTAGATCATTTTATCAATTCAATAAATTTGGATGCCAAGGAACAATTTCTCAGAAAGAAGCATTCTTAAATTATGCATGTATATGAAACTTCTTCAATTTCTTTCAATTTTACATGTTAGAAAATAAGAAAACACAAACTTTAATAACAGAAATGAGCAACCTGCTAGCAGCAACAGCACTTGAGATTCATAGCAAATCTCGTTAAGAGGAGGGAATAAAATTAATCCGATCTTGACATTTTTGTTAACATAAATAAAGCATTGGCGTTTAGGCATACCAGTCAACAAGATACTATTTTTTTTTTCAATCTTTGTGCAGCATGAGAGAGGTCCACTCAGTGGACTCTGCTAATAAATTATCACAAATATCAGCTAAATTCTTGGGCCATCCATTCCAAAGAATGGGGGAAAAAAAAAATTTTATATGTCATAAATGCAAAATCCAACTTGTACCATACTGGACATCCTAAATGTTTATCGATCTCCATTTAAGTTATGCTTTGAACAAACCAGTAGCTGAGTTCACAAGTTAAGTACCAATAGCTCATTAGGAAAGTATACCTGGCAAACCTTGTTGAAGATAATCCAGTTGAGATTTCATTCCTGAACCCAAAGCCGGTTTACACAAGGAATTGATTAGAGGGGCCAAAAAAATGCATAAACTTTGAGCATCAAAAACAAACTTGGAAGAGCCAATTAAAGCAGAAACACTCATCCCAATAGCTGCACCAATCCAACAACTAAGAAACACTAAGAAAAGAAAAAAGGAAAGAAGGAAAGAAAGAGCTCACGCAACACGTTCATCGACCAAAAATTCAAGCCCAGTGAACAAAAAACTCAACAAAATCCTGAAAGAACAAAAACCCACCTCAAAAACAGATGTGCAAAAAGACCCAGATCCACCATTTCGACAGAATCACAACCCTGAGCAAGATCCATGTACACATAAATAGAAAGTTGAATACTTGAATACAAGAAATACCTTGTTGGGTACAGAGAATCATTGGGTAATAACTGGTGATCACGCTTAAGCACAAATCTCTCCTCTTTTCCCAGGAATTAGGACTTTCTGGAGGCTGATCCTCGTGAAGATTGAAAGTCATCATAGTCAAAGAAACGCTCATTTTTGTTTTAATGTTTTTACTTCTTTTTTCCACCGAAATCCTTCTCTATTGCCTTTTGTTTCTTATACTACATGATCACTTACATCGAATAAGAGAGAAAACCAGTTAGTTTTGGGTTATTCCTTTCTTGCGAGCTCAGAGAATAAGCGATTCAGCTGAGAAGAGAGTTTGGTTTCTTAAGGAAAAGAATGCATTCTTTAAAAGGGTTCCAAGCAGAGAAAACTGATGTCGTGTCTGAATGGAGGAAAGCATTTGTCTAATTATTTTTCAGGGTTACACTAGTTGGAAGCAGCACATACCGAAATTGTCGCAACCACCACATGACCTCTAGGATATTTAGAATATCATTTATCTTATGCCCTAATTAGAATATCATATTTTGTTGTAATTTTTATACCTTCAACCCTATAAAAGTAAATTTTTAATATTAAAATAATTAAAAAAATATTATAGTTATTAAAACAAAAAATTAATTTATCAATCAATAGGAATCAAATATCAAATTTACTATATGCTAAACTTTATGGCAAATTTCTCAAGAAGTTTAGTATATCACAAATCTGACATTAAAAATTATATTGCATTGAAGTGTTTTTTTCCACTCAAATTTTAAATTTGTTATTGGTACATCAATTTAGCATTGCATTAGAGATGCTCTTAGGGGTGTTTGGCAGTGGTGGGAACCACTCAGTTCCCACCACAATCTAACAGTGTAAAGCTCCCATACAGTAACAGTAAAAAAATATGCTACAGTATAAAACTCTCATATGCTACAGTAAAAGTGATTCTCACCACTGGTTTCTACCACCCTTCCAAACACCCTATTAGAAATAGTAATCTTATCAATATAATTATTGTATCCTATTAATAACTAAATAACCCTTGAATTATAACAATTGAATCCAAACATCAAAGTAAATTTGGCATTCATTCGATTTGATAGAGAATCAATACTAAGAGAATGTAAGAATGTCAATTCTTACATTCTCTTTCTTTTTCCTCATTTCTTATATTGTGTGAAACCCATAAAATTCTCATTATTGATTTTCTAATTAAACTCATTATTAAAAGAGAAAGGAAATCACTCTTTCCTTTCCCTTTGATGAAAAATGAATGCGTACCAAATGTTAGATGAGAAGGCCTGAGTTGAGCTGCAAACTCATCCATGTAAATATCATATTTTTATTAATCATTATCATCATCATCTCTCTCTCTTAAACCCCATAGCCATCATCTTCGTCTCTCCACTCCCTCCATACCTAATCAATCCTCTCATCCTCCCACAATATAAATCTCTCTGACCTCTTCACGCCACTTTTTTCCTTTAATCTTCTCCTTTGTAAGCTTGAAGACACCATTCACTATATCATTATCCATCGATCAGCCCGTGATTGGCTCTCCTTTCTCCATGATGCCTCTTATTAGAGATTCCACATCCCCGATCTAGCAATTACGGCCTTAATCATCTAGTTGAGAAGCTTTAGGGTTTTTGGACCTACATGTATTGATTTCTTGGGATCCAACGTGGAAAATTAGTTTGTTATTTCTCCTACATATTTGGGTTGTTATTATCCAGATGTTTGTGTTTAATTTTGAAATAGTTTTATCTAGATTTTTGTGTGGCATGGTGGCTAAGTCACTCATCAGATTTATGAAGTTTAAAGTTTAAATTTGTGTCAATGTAGTTGTTCCGTGTATAGCAAGTTATTATAAATTTTGTTCTATTCGAATTCTGTGGAGATCCGAATGTGTTGGTTGGAAGTTGTGTGTTTTAAAATAGAATTTGTTCTTAAGATTTCCATCTTTTCAACGAATTTTTGTTAAGTTAATCTTGTACACAATAAAGTCTAGATTCATTTATGATTGACTTAATTAATCTCTAAGTATTTTGGAAGTTTTTGCAAGTATTTTTCATGATAAGAATGAATTCAGTTCGAGATTAAATTGAGAAATTAATAGATCATGTTTTGCAGTTTGTATCCTTTTAAATTGCATTTTTTTTTTGGCAATAGTAGATATAAACTTGCAAAGATTACACACATAGATATTGTCGTAAATATTGTGAACTGTTCACACGCGCGATAACAATATTTCAGTTTAGCAAAGATGTTGCACATTTTTAGCAACTAAGTTCAGTTTTTATGTTGGATTAGTTGAGATCTATCACATACCCCAACCCGAGTAGTAGTGTGGTGGACTAATTAAGTTAATTAAACTAATATTTTAAATTAAAAATGCCAATTAAATATTTGAGTTATTCAGAAATGTGACAATTTAAAACCTATTAAAGCAATTATTGTTTAGTTAAAGCAAATAAAATAAAATAAAATAATAAAGCCTACTAAATACTAGTCAGGCCCCACCGGACCCACATGAGTGCATACATATAGTATTGACAATAGTAAATTACAACCACAGTCTAATACTAAAGAAATAAGGATTAAAATATTGCATGCTTTGATTTAATTAAACAAAAACCTAAACAAAATCTCTATAGCTCCCGTGCCCGACCAGAAGCGTCTCAATCGGTCCTAAGCTTAAGTTCACCTAGGGGAGAAGTTTAAAACATATAAATAATGAACGAAAGGCTCAGTAGGACTAAGCTTTGAATAATATTATTAATTTGAACATAAAATCTAGCATTTGCATATGAATTATAAAACACAGTAAATAGATTAAATTCACCCTTACCAAATTAGTTTATTATTCATCCAGAAATAAACTCATTATCATTATCTTGGGCAAACCAATAGTATCACCACCCTAATAGCCTAGTTGGGTATCAGGACCTGCCCCCAAGGTCAATCTCTACACTACCCGATCTCTGAGCATAGCATCATGCCCTAATATGTATCATTATTCAAGTCTTATATTACCAAGTATTCTCATTTATATTCATTATTCCGTTCATTATGATCATCTCATTATTCAACAATTGATGAAAATAACCAATAAATTCATCTTAATTATTTCTTGAAAACATTTTGAAGAAAATCATTTTGTGGCCAAAACCCTTTTAAAACATGGCTACCAAAGAAAGAGGTTTGGAGTCCTACCTGATATCCAGCACAGAAGCTCAACACCGCAGTCCTGATCCGCTATATGTTAACTCCACGGAACCACAAACAACCTTAAAGGTGAACTACTTAAAGGTGAACTAAATTTGTCAATATCTACGTTAGAGTATTCTACAATACTATACTATCTCATGGTGTCTTAGTGTGCCATTAGAGTTCACAAAATCATGCCATAAGGTTAAAGTCTCTACATATGGTTTAAACAGTGAAAACTAGTGAAAATCAGTCATTTTTTTAAAGTTCGGTCGGCCTATCAAATTCCCTAGTCTGGCTGCCGAACAGCTTTGTTCGGCCTACCGACCATCTGGGTCTGGCCTACCAAACTCGCTTGAGTTCGACTGCCAAAGATATGAATCCAAATACCAAACTCATGAATCTGGCCTGCCGAAGTTCAAGTTCGACCTGTCGAATTGACAAAATCTAAAAAATTCCAAATTTTGAATCTCGACCTCCCCGAGCTCAAAATCTCATTTTAACCTATTTTTCTCAGTTCTCAGGCATGGGTAATGCTCATAAATGATAGAAAAACACATTGGAACACATTTAAACACTTTTAAACAAGTTTTACATAGAAATTTTCAAATAAATCCAAAAATGAAAAAAAAAGAAAGAGAAAAACTTGATTTAGCTTGATTTTTGTTCAATCAAGGTTAGATTCATGATGGTTGGGTTTTCCTTAACTTAGATTGAAGGGTTTATGAACTTAGGAAACTTGGATTTTAACATACAAAGAAAAGTGAAAAATTTGAGGAAAAGTTTGAAGTTTTGAAAATAAAGTAAACTAACCCCGAATTTAAGCTTTGAATCTAGTTTGTGTAGACCTGACGCATTCCTAGGCTTCCAATCCAGCTGAAGATCAAAGTTTAAGCTCAAATTTTTGGAACGAAATTGAGAGGGAAAGAGAGAAAGAGAGGCAACATGAGAGAGGGAAAGAAGGAAGCAGAGAGTGAGAACGAGAGAGTGAGGGAAATTGAGAGGGGAGAAGAGTTCAAAAAAAGGAGACGTGGGTGGTTTTTGTAGAATACCAAGCTAGCACATGGTTTTAGAAAGAAAGGATATGTTGGGCATTTGACAAATTGTTTTATTTCAAAAATTTAAAATAACAATTAGAAATAGTTAAAAGAAAACTAATTAGAAAAATACCACAAAATAATTAAATTAAGTTCAAATTATATCAAGGCACACTAATTCACTATTTTACACTAATTGTACTTAATTAAATTTCTAGGTGTTACAGCTCTCCACCCCTAAAAAGAATTTCATCCTCGAAATTAGAAACTATCTGAAAAACAAAATAAGAGCTGGCATAACTTTTGCATAATTGACTCTAATTCTCAAGTCGCTTCATCAATCCTGTGGTGTAGCCACACAACTTTCACTAGCAGTGTATCACGACGTCGCAAATTTATTACCTTTCGATCGATAATCTAGACTGGCACCTCTTCGTAGGTCGTGTCTTCCTGGATCTGTACATCATGGAATAAGATAATCTTGCTTGACTCAGGCAGACATTTTTGAAGCATCGACACATGGATACATTATGGACATGATAGAGCTCGAGAGAAAGATTAAGTCGGTATGCGACCACGCCAACACGGTGAGAAATCTCAAACGGTCCAACATACCTCGGTGCAAGTTTTCCACTAACACCGAAATACAAAATACCCTTACGCGGTGAAACCTTTAAGAGAATGAAGTCACCTACTTTGAATTCCAAATGTCAGTGTCTCTTATCAACGTAACTCTTCTGTCGACTCTGAGAAGCTTTTAATCGATCATGATCATGGCTACCTTTTCATTGCTCTCACAGATTTCTTCAGGTCCGATAATGATCTTATTGTCTAGTTCTGCCCAACATACTAGCAATCGACATGGTCATCCATAAAGTGACTTGAACGGTGCCATACCAATACTCGCTTGGTAACTATTGTTATACATGAATTCTGCCAGATGCAAATGTCTTTTCCAGTTCCCACCAAAATCCAATACACATGCATGTAACATATCCTCAAGAATCTGAATGACTCACTCAAACTGCTTATTGGTTTGAGGATGAAAAGCAATGCTGAAATTCAAATCCATCCCTAAAGCTTCTTGGAAACTCCTCTAATACTTGGCATTAAATCGGGTTCTCTATCTGAAATGATGGACAACGAAACTCCATGGAATCTCAGTATATTCTCAAGGTATAATTCTCCAGGAACTCTCCTTGAACTCGTCGATCTAAAAGGTATGAAATGAGCTGATTTCGTCAACCTATCAGCAATGACCTAGATTGCATCATGCCTCTGCTCCTCTGCTCCACCCTTGGCAAACTAATGAAGAAATCTATCGTAACATGCTCCCATTTCCACCCAGGAATGGGAAGCGGCTAAAATTGTCATTTGGGCTTCGATGCTTAGCTTTCACCTGAAGATAGGTCACGCACTTGGCAATGTACTCGAAGACATCGTTCTTATAACTCTCCATCAAAATTGCCTTTTTAAATCGCAATACCTCTTTATGCTTCCTGGATGAATAATAAAGCGAGACTTGTGGGCTTCGTCCATCAAGGCCTTAGTCACCTCTTTTATCATAGGCATGGTTAAACATTGCCTGAAATACAATGACCCATCTACATGTATTTTCCACTCTTTAAACTGCTCTTTATTCTGAATCGACGTCCATATTCCCTGTAAATGCTAATCTCGCCATTGATTCTGCTTCACCAGCTGAATAAGCGCTAGGGTAGACTCCATATGATACACCAAAACCTGATAAAAGTCTTTATAGTACTGTAGCCCATATTCACTTACTATAGCATCTCTTCTCCACTCCTCAAGTGCCAGGCAAGCGAGAATCCTAGAAGACTTCCTACTGAGCGTGTCTAAAACGACATTGGCTTTCCCGGGATGATACTGCAACATGAAATCATAGTCTTCCATATATTCTATCCATCTTCGTTGCCTCAAATTCAATTCCCTTTGAGTGAACAAATACTTTAGGCTTTTATGATCCGAGAAAATCTAAAATGACGCTCCGCACAAGTAAAATCTCCAAATCTTTAGGGCATGAATCACCGTGGCAAGCTCCAAATTATAAATGGGGTAGTTCTACTCGTTAGCCTCAGCTATCACGATCCATAAGCCATAACTCGTCCATGTTGGTCAACACACATCAGAGTCCTCGTCCTGATGCATCAATGTAGACTTCGTAAGGCTCGTCACTGCTCGGTATGATTAGCACTAGAGCAGCGGTCAACTGGTTCTTCAACTCTTGGAAGGCATACTCACATTCTTCATTCCATTCAAACCGAACATTCTTCTTAATCAATCGCATCAATGGAGCCGCTATCTTCGAGAAATCCTATACAAACTTTTTATAGTATCCAACAAGTCTTAAGAAGCTGCGAATCTCGGCTACGTTCCTCGATCGTTCCCATTGCACTATCACTTTTATCTTGGAAGAATCCATTGAAATACCTTGCTACGAGATGATGTGTCCTAAAAACTTGAACTCAGTCAACCAGAATTCACAATTTTCCTTTTTGGCATATAGTTGGTGCTCTTGCAGAGTTTGAAGCACAATCTTTAGATGTTGCTCATACTCTTCCTAGGTCTTAGAGTAGATCAATATGTTATCAATAAACATGATCATAAACAGATTTGATTAAGGCTTGAAAATCCTATTCATTATATCTATGAAGCCTGCAGGAGCATTCGTCAACCCAAATGGCATTTCCAGAAACTCGAAGTGTCCATATCGGGTCTTGAAAGCTATCTTGGGAATATCTTCTTTCTTGATCCTGAGCTGATGGTATCTAGACTGCAATTCTATCTTCGAAAAGTACCGAGAACCTCTTAAATGATCGAATAGCTCATCAATCCTAGGCAATGGGTACTTATTCTTCACGGTGACCCGATTCAGTTGTCGATAATCAATACATAATCTAAGTCATGTTTCTTGGTAAACAAAATTGGTACACCCTAGCATGACGTACTATTCTGAATGTATCCCTTATCCGTAAGTTCCTGAATTACTTCCTCAATTCTTTCATTCCTATCAAAATTGGAGTGGTCTTGGAGAGTAACTCAACACCAAACTCAATTTCTCAATGTAATGGTAATCTAGGTAATTCGTCGGGGAAGACATCATCAAACTCATCAACTACTAGTATCGCTACATTTTTTGTTGTTGCATTAGACTCCTTTTCTAGGTTCAAAAGAAGTGCATAGCAAGCTAGATTCCTTTGTCCTCCAAGACATGTCTTCATGAGTTGCACACTCATCACTCAATCATTACCTGGCAATTGATCGTCATCCCCTATCAGACATTAGGGTTACCTTCCTAAGGTGATAATCTACTAGGGCATTATATCTGAACAACTAATCCATTCCTCATATCACATCATAGGTACTCATAGGGATTACAATCAAATCACTTTTTAGAATCTCACCCCTAATTATTTTCTCAGAAGACTTACATATACAGTTTACATACAATCGCCCCAAGGGTGAGGTAATAATCAAAGGCTCATCAAACTCCTCTATTTCTAATCCCAAGGCATGTACAAATGAACTCGAAATGAGAGAATGAGTGGCACTAGTATCAAATAAAATATGAGCTAAAGATTAAGAAACCAAAACTGTATTGTCAACTACTACATTGCTGGTCTGAGTATCTGAACCCCCTAAAGTCATGGTGTGAACTTGAGCTGAAGGCTTTGCTTTTCCCTTATTGGCATTACTAGGTCCAGGACTGGTCGGCCAATACTGTTGTAGTGGATGAGACTGCATACTCGCCATACTATGGGGTATTCCATTGGAAATTTTGAGACTGATAGCCTAATGCTGGATAGGGCGCTTGCTATGGACTGAACTAATGGAACTGTAGTTGCAGGATTTGCTGAGGTGGAGCTAAATTCTGAGTTTGGAACTGATGGCCTACACCCTCTCTGGTCTGAGATCCTTGCCGAGCATTCCTTATTGGGTAGTTCCTTTTGATGTGTCTCGGTTGTTGGCAATAGTGGCAATGGAATTTATAAGGATTACTATGTCCACTACCTGATGAGCTACTACTCCCACTGTTAGTGCTTCCCTGCTAATTTGTCTTCTAAGCTTTACGGTTGTTATTACCCATCCTATTGCTCCTTTGAGGTCCTCTAGAAGTCCTCAACCAGTTCTCATAATAGGTGTTATAATCGCTCTCCACTAACAAGGCCGATGACACTAACTCACCATAATTTTGAATCCTTAATGCCACCAATTGTCATCGGATGGATCCCTTAAGTCTTTCTTGAAACTTAATGCACTTTTCCTGCTCAGATGCCACGATGAATGGCACAAACCTAGCCAATTCAATGAATTTTGTCTCGTACTCTCGAACCGTCATATCACCTTGCTCTAATTTGTAAAATTCAGCAATCTTTTGGTCCCTGTATCCTTGTGGAAAGTACCACTCATAGAATAACTGTTCAAACCTGTCCTAGTCAATATTCATGTTGTTCTCCATACGTTTCGCCTGTTTTCACCAAGTGTTAGCATTTCCTTCTAACTTATAGGCCATAAATTCCACTCGATATTCTACTGGTACACCTAGAGCATCCAAATGCTTCACCATTGAGTCTAACCAATATTCAGCTGCCTGCAGATCCCCATTTCTATCAAAGGTCAAGATAGATGCACGTTAAAATTCCTTGAAATACTTATGCTGGTGACTTGCCTTGGAATCCTCAGGCCTAGCCCTTGTTGCCATTTGTTGAAAAGAAGCAAACATAGCCCCCATCATGCCCTTATCATTTGCAGGGTTTGCATCAGCAGCAGCCAAACGACGCCTAAGTGTCATTCTCTCAATTCTAAAAACAAAACTGGATTGTCAGTGATTTTTCACTCTTGTACTTATGTGTGTATACTTCCTAAGGTTCATAACTTAGGGCTCTGATACCATTTTGTCACATACCCTGGCCCAGGTAGTGATGTGGCAAACTAATTAAGTTAATTAAACCAATATTTTAAATTAAAAATGCCAATTAAATATTTGAGTTATTTAGAAAATATGACAATTTAAAACCTATTAAAGAAATTATTGTTAAGTTAAAGCAAATAAAATGAGATAGAATAATAAAGCCTATTAAATACTAGTAGGACCCCACTGGACCCACATGAGCGTATACACATAGTATCGACAATAGTAAATTACAACCATAGTCCAATACGAAGGAAATAAGGATTAAAATATTACATGCATTGATTTAATTAAACAAAAACCTAAACACAATATGTGCAACTCCCGTGTCTGACGAGAAGCGTCTCAATCGGTCCTAAGCTGAAGTCCACCTAAGGGGGAAAGTTTAAAACATATAAAAAGTAAGCAAAAGGCTCAGTAAGACTAAGCTTTGAAAATATTATTAATTTGAATGTAAAATCTAGCATTTGCATATGAATTATAAAACACAGTAAATAGATAAAATTCATCCTTACCAAATTAGTCTATTATTCATCTAGAAATAAACTTATTATCATTATCTTGGGCAAACCAATAATATCACCACCTTAGTGGCCTAACTGGGTTTTAGGACCTACCCCCAAGGTCGTTCTCTATACGACCTGATCTCTAAGTATGGCATCATGCCCTAATATGTATCATTATTCAAGCCTTATATTACCAGTTATTCTCATTTCTGTTCATTATGATCATTCAATATTCAACAGTTAATGAATGACCGATAAATTCCTCTCAATCATTTCTTGAAAACATTTTGAAGAAAACTATTTTATGGCCAAAACCCTTTTTAAAACATGACTACCAAAGAAAGAGGTTTGGATTCCTACCTCGATATCCAATACAGAAACTTAACACCGTAGTCTCGATCCGCTATACGTTAGCTCCATAAAACTATGAACAACTTTAAAGGTGAACTAAGTTCGTCAATATCTACCTTAGAGTATTCTATAATACTATACTATCTCATGGTGTCTTAGTGTGCCATTAGAGTTCACAAAATCATGCCATAAGGTTAAAGTCTCTACCTATGGTTTAAACAGTGAAAATCGGTGAAAATCAATCATTTTTCCAAAGTTCGGTTAGCTTGCTGAATTCCCTAGCCTGGCCTGCCGAACTCACTTGAGTTCGGCCTGTTGAAGATATGAATCCGATCTGTCGAACTGGCAAAATCTAAAAAATTTCATATTTTAAGTCTCGGCCTCCTCGAGCTTAAAATCTCTTTTTTAACCTATTTTTCTCAGTTCTCAGGCATGGGTAATGTTCATAAATGATAAAAAAACACATTGGAACACAGTTAAACACTTTTAAACAAGTTTTACATAGAAACTTTTAAATAAATCCAAAAATGAGAAAAAGAGAAAAACTTGATTTAGCTCGATTTTTGTTCAATCAAGGATAGATTCATGATGGTTTGGGTTTTCCCTAACTTAGATTGAAGGGTTTCTAAGCTCAGGAAACTCGGATTTCAACATACAAAGAAAATTGAAAATTTTGAGAAAAAGTTTGAAGTTTTGAAAATAAAGTAAACTAACCTCGAATTTGAGCTTTGAATCGAGTTTGTGGAGGCCCAATCATGTTCTTAAGCTTCCAATCCAATTGAAGATCAAAGTTTAAGCTCAAATTTTTGGAATGAAATTGAGAGGGAAAGAAAGAAAGAGAGGTAGCATGAGAGAGGGAAAGAGAGGAAGTAAAGAGTGAGAGGGAGAGTGTAAGGGAAAATGAGAGAGAGAAGAAGAGTTTAAATAAAAAAAAACGTAGGTGGTTTTTGTAGAATACTATGTCCAGCACATGGTTTTAGAATGAAAGGACGTGTTAGGCATTGTTTCAAAAATTTAAAATAACAATTAGAAATAGTTAAAAGAAAACTAATTAAAAACATACCACAAAATAATTAAATTAAGTTCAAATTACATCAAGGCACACTAATTGAACATTTTACACTAATTATACTTAATTAAATTTCTGGGTGTTACAAGATCTGACCCAGGATTGAGTTGATTTATCTAGATGCATCTCATGCCTAGGCTATTCTTACTTAATGAAGTCAACTTATGACTTTCAAATTTAGAGTTTTTAAGTGAGAGAAAAATAGAGTGAACTCTTAGTGTTCTAGACTTCAAAAAATAGCTCTCAACCTTATGTCTAGCAGAGTATGTCTTTCCAATGCAGAAAGTCCGAGGAAGAGTTGTTCATAGATTAAAGGCTTGGAGTACATAGTTGGATGGAAGGCAAGCAAAGTCGACTTGAAGTAAGATGAAGAGTCCGAAGGCGAGTCACAAAAAGAGATATCATAGGTTTCTACATTGATGTTAAAACGAAAAGGCCTAGAATTTTATAAGTTTGTAATTATTTTTAGTGTGTTTTGTATGTTTTAATGTAAAATAAATAATCTTAAAATTATTGTAATATTAAGTTTATAAAATAATTAATTTTAATATGTTTATTTATTTTTATATTTGAAATCTGGAAGAAAAAACCGAGCAAAATGACGCAAAAAAAAGGGACAACAAATGCAAAAAAAAGTTAATCCTGCAGCAGTACTTACATCAACATGGTTAATGAGTTTTGTTTGATTGTGTGGAGGTGAGCTCATCCTAAGCCCATAAACCCATCATCCTAGCCATTCAACATTTGATCCAATGGTTTTTTGACTTTATCTGGGCCATTGGTTCAAGTCAACACATCTGAAGGCCAAAAATCATGCATCCCATGTGTCACACCACATTGGATTATAACCAAAATCTTAGATTTTTAGACACGTTTTGGCATAGAAAAAAAAAAGAAAAAATGATTAAAACATCAAACAAGTTGCCAATTTGGCAACAAAAAATTCAAACAGACAGTAAAAAAAAATTATAAAATAATTATGTAATAGTACTCTTTTGCAGCATATAAATATTGAGGCTTGCACCTTAGTTTTTTGCACCACCTTTAGTAGAAAATTTACTATTTAAACAAGTCGTTTAGTTTTTAGTTTTTGTTTTTAATATTTAGTTTTTAGTTTTTTTTTTTTGTAAAATTGTTTCTAAGTAGTGTTGTAAAAATTATGTCCAAAAATATTAAATTTCCTTTTTAGCTGAGGAAAGAGGGGAAATTCTAGCAAAATTACTTTTAATATTTTTAGTTTTTCTTAGTTTTTTTAAGGAATTATGATACCAAAATTATTTTCGTAGAATACTCAAGTTTTTAGTATTTTCTTAACTAGAAATATGGTAAAATTTTGGTTTTCATTTATCATCGACATAGGCTAGCACAATAATACTTAGAAGGACATTGATTAGCTGTAGTTAGGGAATAGCACAGTAAAATCTTCACTTATTTTTTTGTTTGTTATTTCAGTTAAATAATGCTGAAATCTTGTTTTTTTATTAAGTTAAGTTTTTTCTACATTATATACATGAACTGGCACAATAAATACTTGGTAAACAGAGGATGGCATAATGTTTTCTTAAACTATTTAATAAATAATTTAGAAAAACTAAAATATGGTTAAGTGTCTTACCAGAATTGAACCTTTAATCCTTAGCGCTGTTATAATTATTGTTATTTCTCTTTTAATAAATAGCACTTATTGTTAAAATTTCATTTTAAATTAGCTGCATTTCTTGTTATTAAAGTTGCAAAATACAAAAATCTAAAAATAGAAAAATACTGTAAAATTGTGTAAATATTATAAATAAATAGTTTAATAAATATATTAGACTTAGCAATTACTTATTCTATGTAGGATCGACCTTGGATTCACGGAGTTTTATTACTTGTGACAACATTATATTTGGAGTTATTTCAGATTGCAACTTTCAAGGCCGAACAAGTTTTTAGCATCATTGCTGGGGAACAGGCCATCAATAGTACAATATATTTTAGGAATTATATTTCTTTTTTTCTTTTATTTTTCTATTTTATTAACTATTTTCTGTTTTATTTGTTTTTTGTTAATATTCATTATTTTGTAAGAGTTAAATACTGTTTATGTAGGAATTTTGCATGCATTCTAGGTAAGTTACTATTCACATAAGCTACTATTATAATAATATTAATTATTTACTATTCATAAAAAACTAAAAAAATTAAAAAAAATCTAAAACAAAAAACAAAAAAATGTATTTCATTTTGATTATATTCATGTTATTTTGTTATTTTGTTATTTTTAGGTTTAGATTTAGGGTTTTTCATAATATTTAATAAATTGTGATTTTGAGGAAAAGTATTTGTCTGGAGACTGTTATTGGTTTAGAAACCTTTCCCATAACTAGTTCCTTTTGGAGATTCTCCTAACACCAGTTATTTTACGAACGTTGTTCTAACTAGGGGGTTGGTTTTTAAGGAACCTTTGGCCCACCAATCTTTCCTACGAAGATTCTTAAAGAATATAATTCCTAAAATCTACAAAATAAATAAGGCAGATGATTTTTACTCTCTACTTTATTCTCCTTGAATAAAGAAAAGTTTAGCATCTCTTTTTGAAAATTTTGTAAATAATTTAATTAATTTGTATGCATGATTAGTCTCATGTGTCTAAAACTCGTAGATTAGTTAGGAAAAACTAAGCACCTTTAGTCTCTGTTGTATCTTCACATTCACACAAAATAGATGATAATGAAAGTAACCATAATGAAAATGTTGTCCATCAACAAATCATTTATCCTGTGGTTTGTTCAATACGTAACTATTTGAAACCACCTCGAGAATTCACTCCAACGTTTCTTAATGCCTGTAACTTTAGGTGTAAAGGGGTAAATTGCTCAATTAGTCTCTAAACTTTCAAAAAGTAAAATTTTGGTCCCTAATCTTTTTTTGACCAAACTAACCCCGATCTTTTTAATAACAATTAAAATAACAAAATAAATAACAATTAAATTAAATTAACCGTTAAAGATTGTTGAACATCATTTTTAATTGAAATTACTAAATTACCCTTCAAATTAATAAAAATTAAAATAGAAAACTTATTAAAAAATCTAAAGAAATAAAACAACAACAAAAACAAAAAAAGGACAACAACTCATATCTTTAAACCAATAAACCCATATCTTCAACTTCACCTTAAAAATGAAAAGGAAAAAAAGGGGAAAAAAAAAGCTAAGAAAAAGAAAAACCTAAACAAAAACCCAAATCAATCATTCAACAACATTAAATCACTAAGCAAGAAAATATTAGATCTCAATTTTTTTAACAGAAAAATTAGACTATTTCTATTTCAATTCGATTCAGCAATCAATGAATAATGACCTTGGCCTTCCTCCCAGCCCATGTCATCCACTCCTTCACTACCTGCGTAGTCGATTGCTCCTCATCCTTCAATCCCTTACATGACTTCCCCTTCGCCTTCAGATTAACCTTAGACGCCATTAAAGAAAGCTTTGACTCTTTGAGTCTTGTCTCTTCTTTCTTTCTCCGTAAGTTAAAACTCTAGCAAATTAGATTTTCAATTTGATCATATCCTAATTTTGCAAAAAATTAAAGTCATTCATTTTTTTAATCTTTAACTTCTTCTTCTTCTTCTTCTCTGTGGAGAAGAAAAGAAAAAAGGAAAAAAAAAAAAACAAGAAAAAAAAAACAGATCTTAGATTTGCCGATGTGAGCCCTCTTTTTGTGGGCCCAATGTTTAAGCAGAGCCAAGCTCTGTCATTCCACCGTTCCACTTTCTCCCCCCAAATTGCTCCAACCATTGCAAAGGCTTCACAGCTCTACTTTCACTCTCTCCTCTAGAGTCCCTCCTTCCTCGACGACAGGAGGCGGCTTTATCCCCTTTTTTTCTCTAAAGAAGTTCGCCTTAAGCGAGAGTCTTCTTGAGTTGATCTGAAGAGCGGGAGGGGGTTTTGTTCCCTTTTTTTTTGTCCCCTTTTTTTCATTTTTTTGTTCTTGATCTTCTTTCAATTTGAAGAGTGTTGTTGATGTTTTTTCTCCTTTCTGAATTTTTTTTGGTTTCATTTTTTTCGATGATTTCTTTTTTGTTTTTTACACTAAGTTTCATTTTGTTAAGGAAATATAGTTTAATTTTTAATTTCTTAAAACGAGTATGAAGTTGGCTAAGTTGGTTAGTTTCTTATTTTTTACACTAAGTTGATTTCTTACTAAAAAGGTCATGTGCACCTCACATGACCCTATTTTTAACAGAAATTGGTTAAATTGGTCCCTCATTAACTTAAATGAAAAGTTCAAGTTAGTTTAAAAAAAAGGTTGGGGGACCAAAATCTCACTTTTGTGAAGGGTTGGGGACTAATTGATTAATTTACCCTAAACTAGAAATGATTAACTGGCTTCCAACTTTTCATGGCTTAAGTATGAAAAACTTTTATTTGCACCTTAGAGAGTTTAAAGATGTTTATTCTACTTTCACTGACCAAGATATTTCAAATGAAATTATTAGGTTTAAGCTTTTTCTTTTTTCTTTGAAAAATAAGGCTGGAACTTGGCTTACTTCTTTGAAACGTATGTGAATTGATACGTGGCAAGAAATACAAACTAAGTTTTTGAAAACATTCTTTCTAACTTATAAGACCAATGCTTTAGAAAAACAAATTCAATTTTTTTCTCAAAATGTAAAGAAAGTTTATTTTCCATGTTGTGAACGTTTTAAGGATATGTTGAACTCTTGCCCACAACATGGCTTTGAAAAATTACATCATATTAGTTTCTTTTATGAAGGTTTAACTTATGAAACCCATGAATTTATTGAAATAGTGTAATAGAGAATTCCTTGATAAAGAACCTAACGAAGCATTAGATTTTCTGGTTAATGTAGTTGAAACTTGTCAATATTGGCAAAATATTAATTCTGAAGGCTCAATTAGGTCTAATCTTGCTAATGGTTAAAGAAGTGTTCCTCATCTTAGTCAAGAGAATGATCTAAATGTTAGTATTGCTAGTTTGTCAAGAAAGATTGAAGCCATGGACCATAGAAATGTTTAGGAACCCAAAATTAAAACTTTGTGTAGTGTTTGCCAAACTATAGGTCACTCAACTTATGAATGCCCAATTTTTAATGAAGAGTCTCATAAATAGGTGACTTACATAAATGAAATAGACCAAGTTAGAAAGTCTTTTCTATCTCCACATTCTAAAACATAAAATTCACAATGGAGAAATCATCCAAATTTTAGTTGGATGAATGATCAACAACAACAATCACCACCATATATACCTCAAAATTTTGAAAATTGTCTATCATTTCCACAACAACTTCAAATTTATAATATCCATCAAATTCTCAATTTCAAAAACCTCTACAAAATTTTCCACTGCATGAAAATCTTCATTCACGAGTTAAAACTTTGGAGGATGTTTTGCAAACATTCATCCATAAATAGAAAGTCATCAACACTTGCACTTTACAAGATGTTTATGAAATTAAAGAGTTCATTTCTAAGCTCATGTTGTATCGCCCAAAATGATTTTTTAAATGCGGACATTTGTATATATAAAGATTGTCATATCCACAAGGAGGTGGGTTTTGAAAAGATTAAAAATTTTCGATTTAAAGTGACAAAGGATTTTTCAAAACAAAATTTAAAAGAAAATAAATATTTTGAGAATTTTAAAGAAGATTTTAAAACATAAAATTAAAATGGTAAAACTTCAAGAATCCCTTATATATTTCATAATTGATATGCAATTTTACCTCTAAATATTCTTTAAAGCATTTGATTTATTCTATTTTTTCTCATTAATTGCAAGCACTTTTACTAATTTTACAAGTCAACCAAAAGTGACAATATAGCAAGCTATAATGCATTAAATGTTTTCCTATAAAAAACAACAAAATAATCATTTCTCACTAATGATTTGGTACACTAATTATGAAAACTATAATTGTTGTCACTATAATTATAATCAACATAATTTTAAGATAGAAAAGTTAAAAACAAATCAAAATCATTATATTTAAATGAAATAATTTGTTATGATAAATTAGGCATCACCTCGTCTTATGAAATATCTAAAATCGACAGCATGGCAAATCATATTACAGTAAAAGTCATTCCATAAAATTAAGCATTATTTTATTATTATTAATATAAATTATGCGGCACAATTAAATTTCATAACAAAGCATGACTGAATTTATATAAAAATAGGCATCATAACAACACTAACAATAATTATTAGAGACTTAAAAAATATAATTTATTCCATAAAAATATTAACATTACAAATCAGATATAGAGTTAAAACCCGTACCAAATTACTATGTATACAAGGTTATTTTTCTATCTCATCAAACTTTCTATACTAATTTAAGTATTATTTTATTATTAAAAGTGAGATCGAAAAAGTACCCTAATAGTATCTTCTCCTAAAAGTCTAGCTCAACAATTGAGAAAAAACAAAGAAAGGAAGTGAAGAAGGCCAAATGGTCATGAAGAGTCTTCGAGAGGAAAGGGGGGTTATGATAGAAGAATTCTACTATTTTTGTAATTTTTTATTAATATTTTATTTATTAATTAATTATGATAACTTGTTTTTATTTTTTTTATTTTTTTTCTTTTTTCCTTCACACCAAGCGAATAACCTTTCAAAGCTGATTATAAAAGAAATTTCCTTTCTTTTCCTGTGCTGAAACGCGTTCTTCACTGTTCATATAAGGGTTCGAGATCCGGTGCTTCGCCAGTACAAGATGCACGATTCACAGCCTTTGGATTGCTTAGTTGGACTTAAATGCATGGCTCAAATTACACGAAGAATGCTAGGACCTCGTGAGCTGCTTGTTACCATTGGATCCGCCGCAGCATGCTGATCTAAAGCAGTGAAGGACAACTGTGACACGTAGACATCTAGCATTATTTAGGCAGCAAAATCTGACGGTCCTCGTGCTGCCATGTGGCACTTTTTAATTTTGAATTTCTTTTAATTTCTTACGTATTTGAGGCCCTTTTTGCACTGTTTTGTTTCATTTTTCCTCCAGATTTTAAAGCTAAAATATACAAACACACTAATGATCTCATGTCTATTTACACATTCTAAACTAACCCCAAGCATAAGGTTGTCTCAAGTAATATTTACTCGGTGAATCCGAGGTCGAACCTACAGAGAATGATTTATTCAGTTCCAGTACATATATTATATTAACTTTTTCTTTTTATTTAAGTTGAAAAATTTAAGGATTAATATTTATTATTCACGTAATGTATTTACAATATTTACATATTTTTACAACATTTTTCATCTTTAAATTTTGATAATTTGGAACTTTAATAACAAGAAATGCAAATAATAACTTAAGCAGAGTAACAACAATAATAATAACAATTTAAAGAAGTGAAACAACAATAATAACATGACTAAGGTTTAAATGTTTTGTTCTGGCAATTATCTTCAATATATTTTAGTTTCTCTTTTTATTTATTAGTTGGTTTAAGTATATACTATGCCATCCTATGTCGACAATAAATCAAGATTTACCAAGTATTTACTGTGTCATTCTATGTCTATAATGTAGCAAAAACACAACCTAATAAATAAGCAGCATTTCAACATAACTTAACTAAAATAATAACCAAGACAGTGAGTTAAGCATTTACCGAGCCATTCTCTGTCTACGAGTAATCAAGGTCCTCCCAAGCATTGTCCGTGCTAGTCTATGTCATCGATAAATCAGAACCGTAATTTTGGCAGAGTTTTAGCTAAGAAAATATTGAAATTCTAAGTTTTCTAAGAAAATATTTTGGCTTTACAACAGCTTAGAAAACTAAGAAAAACCAAAAATATTTAAGATAATTTTGCCAAAATTTCCCCCTCTCCCCTCAACTAAAAAGAAATTTAGAAAGATATAATTAATAAAGTACTATTGATATTATTGAGCATAATTTTTACAACATAAACTAGAAAATATTTTACAAGAAACTAGACTGAAACTAAAATAAAAATAAACTATAACTATTACGGTAGCATTTTCATACTGCAAAAGGGGGTGCTGAGACCCGAAGGATAGCTCGGTATTTATAGGCATGAAAGAGTTACTATTCTTCAATTATTTTTACTATTCAAGCGTTGATTTTCCTCTCTTTTTCTTCTGCGTGCCGGGCCTTCATCAAAGTGTCAGAATCTTGCTGAGATTCTCTATGGCGCAACGGGTGAACGTATTAAAACAAGTTGATCGTAGCCGTTGAAGACGCAATCCAACGGCTTCTAGACGAACACGAAAATGGGCCCAGGTGGGGCCGCGTGGCCCACAAACAGAGACCGTAGATTGGTCTTGATCATCTCATCGAATGGCTGGAAGAACGGCTGTACGTGGAGACGACTGCATGCGAGCAGACACAGCCCGAGATGCTCTCTGACTTGCCTGCATCTTTGTCGGCGCGTGTGACGCACTCGCCAATCACAAAACGACACGTGGAATGCACTCTGCGACTCGGCTGACGCAATGGATGACGTATTGACACGCGTCCCTACTTTGGACGGTCACGATTAATTTGGTAGTGAATCCAACGGTCAGAAAATTGCCACGTGTCCCATTTAATTTAAATTCAAATTTTCTTTATCTTTTTGATGCATTTGATGTCTGATTTTATCCGTTTTAGTGTCGTTTAGCTATGTTTTTCTTCCAGATTTCAAATCTAAAAATCACAAACACACTAATATTAATTATTTTACAAACATAATATTTACAAAAATATTAAAAATATTTATTTTACATTAAAACACACAAAAATAAATAAAAATTCCTAAAATTTCTAGTTTCTTATGGTTTGACACATATATGATTTTTATGACTTGGAAATATTTTTAGAAATTACTAAAAATATAATAAGACATATTTACAAACTTAAAACACACTATTAAATACACTACAAATTAAAATAAAATAACCACATTACTTTTACAGTTTTAACTATTTATAAACTAAATACACATTTAACACACCGAATTGACTCTAAAAATTACTAAAAATATTATTAAACATAAAAACATACTAAAAATACATTTTTAAACACATTTGCATACTAAGACATTAAAACATTGTTTATCACTGAATTGCTATAATTGAGGAGTTTTATGAGAAATATTAATGCAAAATGCTTGATTTTTTTATTCAGAAAAGTGCATTTTCTAAGTCTCATCACACCCCCCAATCAGCTTATTGCTAGTCTCTAATAATTAAAGCGATAAAACTTAAAATAGACAAAAGGTTTTTTTTTTTTTTTGAAAAAAAAAAAACTTGTGATTCCTCACTGATTTTCCTCAGGGTTTATCTCATATTCATGCCTCAAGGTAAAGATGTAAATATTAATTAAGTTATGATTCATTTCTAGAGTTTGTCAAGTATTTAAGATGAATTTTCCTTTGTGTGTGTGTGAATTTCTATTACTAATCAATGCATATTAACCAGATAAATTTACATTAATATATCTTAATTTATTTAAATAAATTCTTATAAATTTGTCTTTATCCCTCTCTCCACTAATGTAGAATAACACCTTATTAAAGACTTTTAGGACTTTATTCAGCTTGTAATATAAGGCTTGGGTTAAAGGTAGGATAGAAGATATATTTAAGGCTCAGTTCACCCATAAGACACTTACAAAAATCCCGAACCTTTAAAATGTACAATCTAATTCCCGAAGTTTACAATCCCGAACGCAAAATGAAATTTCCTTTGTCAACCACTTTTTATTTAACTTTCTTCTTTTTTTTATCCTCTTTTTTTTTACTAAAATACAAAATAACTGAAGAGTTACAATAAACGTACATATTTTACAAAGGTAATAGATATTCCTAACTCATCCTAACCTCATAAATCCAATCTCACTTGAAAGAAAAAATGCCTTATGAGTGAAAGGTACAAGAAAAGGATTATGAATTTATTAAAAAGGCTAGGCTAAATATATGGGTAACAAAGAAAATAGAACATTAAGCACAATGAGGTAACCAGGGATATAAAATGTAAACAGGTTAGCTTCAAAGGCTCAAACGATCCGAAGATGGCCTAAATTATATATATAACTTAGCGTTTTCTAGGATTTTGCCTCAAGAGGGATTTAAATATGTTATAAGATTTTATAAAAATAAACCAAATTATACTAACATAAACAGTCCCTAAATTAATATAACAAATCATAGTGCAAGATTAAGTGTTCAAATTTGGGGAAAATTTCATCCTAAACATATGGCAAACTAAAGAAACTTAAATAATATTTAAAATATACCTTAAGTCATGGAAATGCTATAATCTTGATGTCGTCATTGGACAGGAGGCAAATCACCGAAATATTTTTAGATTTTTAATTTTTTTTTAGTTTTTTTTAATTAATAAATGCAATGCAGACACACAGTTTTTACAATCATGTAGAAATACGTTTCAAGAATGCTAGTCACTCTATTACTCAGCTATTTCTACCAAGGTGAAGATGCATTTCAAGAATATTAAATACTCCTTACCTCAGCCATCTTCAAACTTGCATGCTACAAAAGAAAGATGTAGAGATGAGAATTTACAAACACAAAAGACTTCATTTTCGGACCATTATCGAGACGCGTTTCAAGACAAAACCTTCACTCAGCCATCTCGACCTATGAACATATGAATCTTAAAGTCTTACAAACAGCACACTTTTTTTATTTTCAAGGTTTTTTTTTCGCTTGGTTTTTAAAACTAGTCCTAGATTCAATCACAAAAGAAAAAAAAATTGACACAACATTTTCCCCCTAACCTAAATTGAACACTATTTCCGATGTTTAACAAGATTAAGTAAGAAGAGTAACAACATATACTTACAAGGGCGGTTATTCAAAGACAAACGCATAAACAAAGACAAACACAATAATGTTGTAAGTAAAACTAAAAGAGGTAGAGTTTAGAGAAAAAGATCCCAATCTCGTTTGCGTTTTTCGCAAAACTTTGATGTTGCCATGTCCGTTTCAGGATCAATGACGTGCATTTTTTCGAGCAATTCCTCTACAGTATGGGCAGAGATAAAAATCTTTCTTCCTGACTCCTCAAGAAACTTTTGTTCCACAACATGATCTAAAAAACTAAGCAAACTATCAAAGTAACCATTTATATTTAACAAACCAATAGGTTTAGAGTGTAGTCCTAACAATTTCCAACTAGCAATGGCAAAAAGTTCTTCTAGAGTTGCTAAACCTCTAGGTAAAGCAATGAAAGCATCAAAAGCAAACACTATGTCTCTTATTTGCTCAGGGACACCTGCAACTATTTTTTCAACACCAATGGTAGGACCACATAACGACTTTGAGCGAGGACACTTGGAATAATACCTAAAGCTCCATACCTTCAGAACGTCTTCCAGCAGAGACAGTACCCATTAAACCTAGACTACCTCATCCATAGACAAGGTTTATCTTTTTCTTAGCCAAGATATAGCCTAAATGAAATGCAGTTTCTATGTAATCAATGCCTTTTCCTGATTTAGAACCACAAAACACACAGATATTGTTGAACTTGAAAGATGACTGAGACGAGGAATCCATGATAATTACTAAGACTAAGACTCTTTTTTTTTTTTGACTGACTCTATCTTACAAATTCGCTCTGAGAAAAACTTAAGAACTAAAAGAATTTTATACACGCCTAAAGATAACGTTGGGTAAAATTAAGTAAAGACAGTTGTGATGACAAACAGGGACAGATAAATGTGACACACCTGTAGAATTTTTTTGACAACTTATACCCGACAAAACTATTTACCTTTTGACAAACTAGACTTTACTGTGCAACTTTTGACAAATGGGACTAAATTTTAAAATTCAAAGCAAAGCTTATCTTACACGACACACAAGATACCTACCGAAGAAAATTATGCATCTGACAAAAGAAGAAAAGTCAAGATATTATTCTTATAAGATAGACAGTACAATCACAATTTTTAAACAACAACTGTATAAATCACAAAAAAGTAAAAATCTTTTTGTTAATGAAATTTTATTCGAGAATGAGTTGAAGAAAACTTTTGTTCAAAACGTGTTTCCAGAAATTCCGTTAATTAGCCGTTTTGATGATTTTTCATTAAAACCATGATCATATCTCGAATAAATTTTCAACTCTTTTTTTTATTTTTTTTTTATGATGATTTTTCTTTAAGACAAACACACAAAGAAACAAAGAAAAATACTTTATAGACCTTGTTCTGAAGTAGAAGGATCTTCAGTCTGTTTTCCATCTAACATTCTTACAAACTGAACAGTTGGGTCTTTTAGCATTAGATTCCCAAGACGTTCTTTTTCTATATGAAATTGAGGCCAGAGTTGTTTCATAGCCCCCCAAACGTATCCACTTGGATGAGACTCTAGAGAAATTCAAAAATCTTCTAAGTTTTCATTCGTAAGACCATTTTTACAGAACTGAATTTTATCTTCCCTATTTCTAGATACGAAACTAGGTGAGGGACATTTTCCAGAACAAGTTTAACGAGAACATTTATGATATTTTGACTCCATACGATGAGCTCTTCTTTCTTTTTTTTTCTAGCACACAGACTTGTACCCATACCAGGCAAACCTACATTATTTACATCACTTGAACGAACAAGACCTTTTATGTACATCTTAATATCAGTAGGAAGCTTAAAACGTGAAAGTACCCAAAGACGAGTGACTCTAGTTTTGTACTTCTTTCTGATTTCTCTTTGAGAAAGTGAAGAGAAATATTTCTTAAGTGCTCATATTTTGGATCCAAGATTGAGGAATTGAGATTCTTGAGAGTGAATTGAAAGCTTTAAGAGAGAGTTTGAGAGAGAATTGTGAAGATTTTTTGTGCAAGCGGAGGAAAAGGAGATTGAAGATTTTCTGGAAAAAGTGTTTAAAAGATTGAAGAACTTTGAAAGAGTTTTGAAGGATTTCTTAGAATTTTAGCAAGAAGACAGAGAGAATTCGATGGAGAGAGACCGGGAAATTTAGAAAGAGAAAGAACAAAGATTTTTGAGCTTAGATGCACAGTAACAGATTTTATAGACAAGGGGTGGGTTTTTGTTTAGACACGGGGAAGACTATACAGACGCATGAAAATAATGGGCTAAACTAAAATGGGCTAAAGATAAGTAACCTAATAGATTACTCAGAAATGAAAATATTTTTGTGTTTTTGAGTTTTTTAATTTTTTTTTATAGAGATCTAAAATTGAGAAAAATTCATTGAAAATCATTTCATTAAAATGCGTTTCTAGAGGCCATTGATACAAGAATACCAACTAACCGTGCTGATTATAACCTCCATAATTTCTGCCATTTTAATGAATTTTTGAAATTATTTTTCTGATTTTTAGGAAAAACAAAGAAAATAAAGATACAACAAACAAATACAAAAGCATAAATACAATATAAACATTAATCTATAACTATGATTTCAGTTTCTGGTTCGGAGTCAGAATCGTCAATGTTGATGACTGTTGGAAGAGTTGCTCTATACCTTCCCAAAAGATAGCACTCCTAAAAATTTAAGTTGCCAGCAGCTATAAAGAATCTTTGCTGAAATTCTTCTTCATCCATGAGATCTTACACGAGGTCATCCATAGTGTCACCCATCACCTTATCCTCAGGTTCTTCTTCAAAAACTTCATTTTTACATTCAGCTTTAAAACTTGAATTTTTTGCTTCAAGAGATTGGTCAGAAACATTCATAGGATGGTTATCAACTTTGGGTGAAATATTCGAATCAAAAGAATTAGCCAAATCAGCCAAAGGATCAACAAACATTCCAGAAGTACTGCTCTCAACAAAGTTCACTTCACACTTTCCAGAGGGTGATTGTGCCATGTTAAAAACGTTGAATTCTGAAGTCATATTTCCAAAAGATAATTTTAGTATTCCATTTCTACAATTAATCAAAGCATTAGAAGTTGCAAGAAATGGAGACCTAAAATGACAGGAATTTGAACATTTGAATTTGTGACAAGTTGTGTATCCAAAACAATAAAATCTACTAGGTAGTAAAATTTATCAATTTGGACTAACACATCCTCAACAACACCTCTTGAAATCTTTACAGATCGATCAGCTAGTTGAAGTGTGACAGAAGATAGCTTTAGTTTACCTAAACCTAATTGTTGATAAACAAAATAAGGTAAGAGATTGACACTAGTACCAAGGTCTAACAAAGCATGTTCAATTTGAGTATTTTCGACGATACAAGAAATTGTGGGGCAACCAGAATCTTTGTATTTTAATGATGAATCATGTTGAATGATGGAACTAACATTCTCAGCTAAAAATGCAGTTTTAGTCACATTATGCTTTCTTTTAATCGTACAACAATCTTTCAAAAATTTAGCATAAGATGGGACTTGTTTGATTACATCTAAAAGTGGAATGCTAATTTTGACTTGTTTTACAGAAGAAATGAGAGAAAATAATTTTTTTTTATGATTTTTTTATATTTTTTTAATATCAAAATAGTGACGTGAATAGTAACTACTATAAATAGTAACTTACAGAAAATGCATGTAGATTTCTACGTGAATAGTACTTAATACCTGCAAAATAGAAGATATTAACAAAAGAAAAGAAGTAAAAAAAAAAAGAAAAGAAAAGTTAGTAATATATAAAAGAAAAAGAAAATATATTATACAATATTATACTGCACTGAAAACAATACCGTTCCCCGGCAACGGCGCCAAAAACTTGATCTCACGTCTATTTACGCATTCTAAACTAACCCCAAGTATAAGGTTGTCTCAAGTAATATTTACTCGGTGAATCCGAGGTCGAACCCACAGGGAAGGATTTATTCAGTTACAGTACATATATTATATTAACTTTTTCTTTTTATTTAAGCTGAAAAATTTGAGGATTAATATTTATTATTCACAGAATGTATTTACAATATTTACACATTTTTACAACATTTTTCATCTTTAAATTTTGATAATTTGGAACTTTAATAACAAGAAATGCAAATAATAACTTAAGCAGAGTAATAACAATAATAATGACGATTTAAAGAAGTAAGACAACAATAATAACAGGACTGAGGTTCAAAGGTTCTGTTCTGACAATTATCTTCAATATATTTTAGTTTCTCTCTTTATTTATTAGTTGGTTTAAACATACACTATGCTATCCTATGTTGACAATAAATCAAAATTTACCAAGCATTTACTATGTCATTTTATGTCTATAATGTAGCAAAAATACAACCTAATAAATAAGCAGTATTTCAACATAACTTAACTAAAATAACAACCAAGATAATAAGTTAAGCATTTACCAAGACATTCTCTGTCTACGAGTAATCAAGGTCCTCCCAAGCATTATCTGTGCCAGTCTATATCGTCGATAAATCAGAACCGTAATTTTGGTAGAGTTCTAGCTAAGAAAATATTGAAATTCTAAGTTTTCTAAGAAAATATTTTGGCATTACAACAGCTTAGAAAACTAAGAAAAACCAAAAATATTTAAGATAATTTTGCCAAAATTTCTCCCTTTCCCCTTAGCTAAAAAGAAATTTAGAAAGACATAATTAATAAAGTACTACTAATATTATTGAGCATAATTTTTACAACATAAATTAGAAAATATTTTACAAGAAACTATACTGAAAACTAAAATAAAAACTAAACTATAACTATTACAGCAGCATTTTCATACTGCAAAAGGGAGTGCTGAGACCCGAAGGATAGCCCGGTATTTATAGGCATGAAAGAGTTACTATTCTTCAATTATTTTTACTATTTAAGTGTTGATTTTCCTCTCTTTTTCTTTTACGCGTTGGGCCTTCATCAGAGTGTGAGAATCTTGCTGAGATTCTTTATGGCGCAACGGGTGGAAGTATTAAAACAGGTTGATCGTGGCCTTTGAAGACACAATCCAACAGCTTCTAGACGAACACGAAAATGGGCCCAGGGGGGGGTACGTGGCCCATAAACAGAGACCGTAGATTGGTCTTGATCATCGCATCGAACGGTTGGAAGAACGGCTGTACATGGAGACGACTGCACGCGAGTAGACACAGCCCGAGATGCTCTCTGACTCGCCTGCATCTTTGTCGACGCGTGTGACGCACTCACCAATCGCAAAACGACACGTGGAACGCACTCTCTGACTCAACTGAGGAGTTTATCACTGTTTATCACTGAATTGATATAATTGAGGAGTTTTATGAGAAATATTAATGCAAAATGCTTGATTTTTTTGTTAAGAAAAGTGCATTTTCTAAGTCTCACCAACTAACATTAATTATTTACAAACAAAATATTTACAATAATTTTAAAATATTTTTTTATAATTAAACACACAAAAAACACTAAAAATAGATAAAATTTTAAAATAAGCAAACCTTAATAGATATATTATTTAAGACTCAAAAATAGTTTTAGAAATTACTAAAAATATAATAAATATATTTACAAACTAAAAACTTAATTACAAACACTTTTGACTCAAAATAAAATTACCCTACATTATTTTTACAATTTTAATTATTTAAAAACTAATTAATTATTTAACACACCGAAATGATTCTAAACATTACTAAAAATATTATAAACAAAAAAAATAAAAACATATTTTTAAATATATTTACACACTAAGACACTAAAATACTTATTAACACTAAAATGTTGTTAATTAGAGGATTTAATGAGAAATACAAGCACAAATAAATGATTTAAGCCTTTAGAAATATACACCGTATGAACTCTTTAGTTCACTTCTTTACTTAACATTAAAAAAAAAAAAAAACAAATTCCCTACTCAACCTATACATTATCCTTCTGTTAATGAAATTGTCTCTTCAAGTTCTTCATTACAACAAGAAACTATTAATCTTTTTTCAACTCTTTGAAGTGGTAAAACTGTTGATAAAACTGTTAACTCAACTTTGAAAAATGATGATAAAGTTAATGTTAATGAGGGAAGTTTTGAGTGGAAAAAAAAAGTTCTTTCAAAAAAGAAATTTGTTCCAAAAGCTCCTTTTCCACAAGCTTTGCTTTCAAAAGAAAAGTTTGATAAGAATGTTGAAATTTTTGAACTTTTCAAACAAGTCAAGATCAACATTTTATTTTTAGATGCAATCAAACAAGTCCTATCTTATACTAAATTTTTAAAAGATTTCTGTACAATTAAAAGGAAGCATAATGTGACTAAGACTACATTTGTAGCTGAGAATATTAGTTCCATCGTTCAACATGATTCACCATTAAAGTATGAAGATCGAGGCTATCCCGTAATTTCTTATATTATATGAAAGAATCAAATTGACCATGCATTGTTAGATCTTGGTGCTAGTGTTTTCTTTTTACCTTATTTTGTTTATCAGCAATTAGGTTTAGATGAAATTAAGCCAACATCTATCATCCTTTAATTAGCTAATAGTTCAATAAAAATTCCAAGAGGAGCCATTGAGGATGTGCTAGTTCAGATCAATAAGTTTTACTTCCCAATAAACTTTATTGTTTTGGATATACAACGTGTTGTAAATTCAAATGTTGATCCTTGTCATTTCAGGTCATCCATTTCTTGCAACTTCCAATGCTTTGATTAATTATGGGAATGGTGTCTTGAAATTGTCTTTTGGAAACATAACTTCTAAATTTAATGTATTCAATACGTTGAAACAATCTGCTAATTCCAAAAATTGTGAAACTGAACCAATTGAGTGTTAGACATGTATGCCTTAAGGAGTAAAAATGTAATATATTTTTGGAGATATTTTTATCAATAAATAATTTATTTATTATTTATATACCAAATCTTATTCTCTTTACATTTATATTTGTTGAATGTATGTTAAGCAAACAATAGTCTGAGACTATCGGTCTAAACCTTTAAGAATTAGGCATATGATGGATAGATTATGCGAAAGACACGATTTTTAAGGTGACGGTCTAAATATAAGATCTGCAATCGAGGGAATAAAGTTGGACACTTTATTCATGTAAAGATTGTTATGTTGTCTATATCGTTATTGGGAGATGGTCTGTCTTGACCATTAGAGGTAGACTCCATGAATAGAAATATTAGCACATTATCATAGGTGACGATGTGTTGGATCGGGATATAAAGTGAATTCATTTAGATTAATAATTCTGTCTTGACAAATTGATTCACTTTAGACAATCATTTGTATTGTTTCTTAATCCTAAAATGAATAGTGGGCATGTTGTCTTGACTTATTATGTCTTTTGATGTACCAAAGGGTGGCACCCATATTTTAATAGTGGTATACATGCCGGTACATTAGGGGTATGACTCTTGATAGCGTAGATCTGTTATTCATAAATATAGAATCCATAGCTTCTCTTTTGGAGTAGTGATATTCTCTTATATGTGTTATCTTGTAATTGAAAAACTGGAGCGCTTAACCATTTGGATACATAGGTGTAACCGAATACTATACCGTCTTTGGATGATAAGTTTTTTGATGGTGAGATAATGGAACGTAAGATAAAAATAATCGAAAAGGTAAGACGAAACTTGTCATTAAGTTGGTTATGGATAATCCTATGGGGATACGATACACTATGATATGTCATGGAGACTTAGCTATACGGGCTTCGCTATTCTATATAGTTCGAGAGTGCAGCTCCAAGCTTTTAGTGGACTAGCGTTGGAGTTGATAATTATGAAATATATATCTAGGATATTGGGTTTCATATTTATCAAGAGCTTGAACTATATAGGTCCATTTAGTCCCCTTTGCTAGTTCACAAAATCCTATAATGATACGGTGTGTTTTGCCAATAATTGGTGACTTTTGTCAAATTAAATAGATTGGCTAAAATTCAGAAGAATGAAATAATTCATGTCTGTTTATCAGTTGAATTAATTTTGTGACAAAATTGATTCAAGATAAACTTGTTGAATTATCAAGATCAGATAATTTGTGTCTATTTATTGGTTGGATTAATTTTGAATTAATTCAAGATAAACTTCTTGAATTATTAGGAATTCATTTATTTCCTAGAGATTATCTAGATAAAGTTGTTTTAATTAGATATCTTCTCTATTGGGTTATTTGAATTAAAACTGAGACTTTATTCTATAAAATATCAGGTGAAAAATAAAAAATTCATTGAGATTTTAATCGGCAGTTTGGCATGCCGATCCTCAGGTTCAGCCTGCTAATGGGGCAAGTTTGGCATGCTGGTTAGACAGATCGGCATGCCGATCGCACGTTAAAAAGATCACGCGTTTTCACACGGATTTCATTAGATATTGATCCGAATTTGATTCTGCTTCAAAATTTGAGACATTATATGATAAGGACTGGCTCCTGGACCCAACCTCTATAAAAAGGGAATGAGTCTCATTATTATTCAGATCAATTGAGAGATTAAGAGTGAAACTCTAATAGTGAGATTCTGAAACTCCCTGAGAGCTCTTGTTCACAAATCACAAACACTAGTTTTGGGTTCTTTCAATTGGTTGGAAGGAGTGTCACCTGGTGGAAGTGTTGTACGTCTGAGCCCACACTCACTCCGATTGTGGATAGAGAATAGTAAAAAAAGCCAGTTGGTTGAGGTTCTTCTAGAACGTTACTTCTCTACACTAATTGAGGAAGCTTTTCGGCATTTACAAGGTTAGTAAGATCTGGTTAATTTATGCACATAGTATGTCAAACTTGTGTTTTAAAAAATACTCTGATATAAAAAATTTTAAAATTCCACTGTATATTATTTTTTCAACATTGAGAATGTTCAGTCTTTGGTTAATGAAGCATATGATCTTGCAAATTTGATGTTAAAAAAATGAAACTTGTAAACCTGATTCTGAAAAAGAAGATTTTATAAAAAAGATTTTGTTTTAAAAGAAAATTATTCTAATCGAGAAAAATATGAAGAAAGTGCTTGGAAATTTTTTAAAAAGAGTCCATTTATATCTAAACATTATTCATGTCATTCTGAATATCTTTTTGGATTAGATTGCATGAATGTTGATCCATTTTCAACTATAACGTAGTATTTTTCTTTTATTTTTATTTTTTAATTTTTGTGTGTTATTTTCCTAAAATTCAGAGAAGTTATTTTCAAAAATTCATTCAAAATGATTGAGATTATGAAGGATATAAATTAAATAATTAGTTGATATTTTTGTATCAGTGGCCTCTTGAAACGTATTTTAATGAAATGAGTAACACTAAATTTTTCTAAATTTTAGATTTTTGTAAGATAAAAAATTTAAAATTTTTAAAAAATTTAAAAATACAAAAAAAAAATTAGTCATGTTTGTACATTTAGTATGATTAGTAATCTAGTAGATTACTATTACTTAGCCCATTCTCCGTTTAGCCCAACCATATTTTTCATATGTGTCTATGTAGCTTTTCCCATGTCTAAACAGTACTCCGTCCTTTGTCTATATAACTATTCAATGTACATTAAAGATCAAAATTTTCTGTTCCCTCTCTCTCTAAAACTCTCGTTCTTTTTCTAAACTCTTAAAATTCTCTCTATCTTCTCTCTAGAATTTCCAAAAAATTTCTCAGAACACCTTCAAAAGTTCTTCGACTTTCAAATACTTTTCCTAGAAATTCTTCAATTTTCTCCTTTCGATTCTCACAGAATCTTCTCAATACTCTTAAGCACTCTCAAATCCACTTAAAATTTCTAGATCTCTTAAAAGCTCTCTCAAAATCTACCAGCAATTTCTCAATTCACTGTCAAGAACCTCATCTTTTCTTTCTTTTATCATGGACCCTAAATATAAGCATCTTAAGAAATACTTCTACTCTCTTTCTCAAAAAGAAATAAGACATAAGTATAAAACTAGAGTCACTCATCTGTAGGTTCTTTCTTGTTTTGAACTTACAACTAATGTAAAAATGTATATAGAAGGTCTAGTCTATCCTAGTGATGTAAATAATAAAGTCTACATGAGATGGATATGAGTTTGTGTGCTAGAAAAAGAAGAGCCGGTGCTTTTGAGAGAAAGTGTTCTATGTGTTTTCGTCAAAACTATTTAGATAAGTGTAACTCACTTGATTATGTGTCTATAAATAGGGAAGATAAAATTCAGTTATATAAAAATGGTCTTAGAAAAGAGAATTTGGAAGATCTCTGAGCTTTTCTTAAGTCATATCCAAGTGGGTATGTTTAGGGGTCTATGTCAATACTTTGGCCACAATTCCATGTAGAGAAAGAACATCTCAAGAATCTAACGTTAAATGATCCACTTGTTCATTTTGTAGGAAAATTAGATAGGAAAGAAACTCTCAATCCATCTAGTTCTAAATAGAATCTATAAAATGTTCTTTGTTTTCGTGTATTTTTTACTTTCTTTTAAAAAAAAGTGTTGAGAATTTGTTTGAGATATGATTTTGGATTTAATAAAAAATCATCAAAATGGTTGAGTAACAGAATTTCTGGGGACGCGTTCTAATGAACATAAGTTTTTGATTCATTCTTAAATAAAATTTCATTAGAAAAAAGTTTGCGTGATCATTATACTAGTTGTTTCAATAATTGTGTTTATTCTATTTATCTTTTAATATTATTTTCTTATATATCAGATGCATTATTTTCTTCATTAGTTATTTAATATGTCGTGTTTGTTAAGCTTTGTCTTGTTTTTAAAAATTAGGTCCCATTTTTGTCAAAAGTTGTACAATGGTGTCTTGCTTTTGAAAACTTGAATAGCATTGTCGATAAAAATTTTTGAAAGTTTTACAACTGTGTGATACATGTTCTCAATTGTTGTCATCTGCCCATTTGTCTTTACCTATACTCAATCATGTATAAGATCTCATTTAGAATTGGGGTATAGTCAGAACAGTGTTAAATAGAGTCATTCTATGTAACACCTTTTACGGACATCACAGAAATCGTTATCTTTCATCATTATGTCTTAATTATTCAATAGGAAAACCCGAATGTATAAGTATTATCTAATTATTTATCAATAAATTTTGATCTAAATTTTTCTTTTTATTTAACTAATTAAGTATATTCCAATATGAACATGTGAAATAAAACTTTATTTTTAAACAATTAATTTATTTCTAAATCTATACTATTAGGATTTCACATGATTGCAAATTTCAAATAGATTCAATACTTAGTTACCTTGAACGGTTTTCCTCCTCGGTTAGACCGACAGAATACCGAAGGTATTCGGCTAATCGACTATCTGTAGAAATAGTTAGTCTTAATATAAGAGGTATGTAATGTGTAATCAAATTATAATATATAAATTATTATCCACCAAAGTTTGAAAATCCAACAACATAACATTGATTTCATGAGCGTGGTAAAAACGTAACAAGTAAATAAGTCTCCTAATGTGCGGAAATAAATTTAACGTAGCATTATTATTATTTATATTTCATAAACATGATTCCACATTCCAACACCACATTCCTTACACACACATCCATCCGTCCATCCTCCACCTATAGTGGTTTTGAAAAAAAAAAAAAAATCCTCCAATACTATAAACAATGCTCTAGATGAGTTTGGAAGTAATTAAAAGGAGTTTTAGATTTGAAAGATTGAAGCAAAAGTATTAAAATACAATTTTGAATCAATGGAAGATTGTCTACAAAAGCCTTGAACGTAAGAAAAAGATGACCTCCAAACTACATGAAGTTTTGGGGTTAGAATCCAAAGCTACATGTAGTTTTCCCATATAGTTTTTATTAACAGAATTAAAATTCTTAATATAGTTTCTAAAAAATTATAAAAATCAACATACCACATCTAAATAAATAAAATTCAAGTAATTCATAAAAAATAGACAATTTACAAACAAATCACAAAAATCATACATTAGGTACTTTATGTCTTAGAACTTTTTTAGACCATCCACTACAAGAAAAATCATTAGTTTATAATACACTTCATAGTCATAAATATCATCTTAAATATCACATATAACATGCTTCTAAGTCATAACTCTTATTCATATTGTCGCATAAAATTGTCAAACTTTGCGTATCATCTGTTAAAGAAAACGACAGGTGTCTAAAAAAACATAAAAGTAAAAAAAAAAAGTCTTAGTTCTTAAAAACCATTATAACATCTTTTTCCCAGTCATCTCAAGGCTTAAAAAACATTTGTGTGTTTTGCAGTTCTATATCAGAAAAGGTCCAGTTTATTTGGAAGATGCATTTGAACTAGGTCAAGTCTTGGCTAAAAGAAGAATAAACTTAGCATATGGGGGAGGTAATCTAGGTTTGATGGGCATAGCTAAAGCTGGAGCTATAGCTAAAGCAACTAGAGTTTTAAGCATTATCCCCGGTGTTCTTATTCAAGGTAATTTTTATGGTCAAATCATAAGATTTGAAAAGATAGTCTCAAATGTTTGCACAAGAGTTACATCCATGACAGATCACTCTGATACTTTGTTGTCTTACCAGAAACTCTAAGAACTCTAGAAGAACTTATTGTTTTAACAAGCTGGAAATTATTAGGCATCCATTCTAAATCCATTGGTTTGTTAAATACAAATGGATTCTTTGATGGCCTTTTAAATTTTTTAGATAATTCTATAGAGCATAATTTTCTTGTAGAGTCAGGAAGGAAGCTCTTTGTCTCTTACCCAATTATTAAATAATTGCTCGAAAAGATGCAGATCATCACTTTTGAGATAGATATTGCAACTTCCAAACTGGATTAGAAGAAGGAAGACAACAGAAAACACTCTCGAGATTTGGATCTTTCTCTTTAAACTCTTTGATCTTTTAGTTTTACCTACAACATATTCATTTATATTTATGCTTATTTTATGTTTGTGTCTTTGACATCCGCTCGTATATATTTTTTGTTGCTTTTTCTAATTAATTTTGTTAAACATTGGGGACAATGTTCAATTTAAGTTGAGGGAAAGGGTAGTGTCAAAATTTTTCAAAATTTTTCAAAATTTGTCAATTTTTTGAATTTTGTGGCACTAATGTTAATGGAGTGCTTTTAAAAACCAATCAAAAATTGGAGAATGAAAAATAAAGTAAAAATTGTGTGCTGTTTGTAAAACTTTAAAATTTATATTCTCCAAAGTTGGAATGACTGAGTGAATGATTTGTCTTGAAATGCATCTCGATGTGGTGTAATCTTGTGTATTTGTATATTCTCATCTTTACATTTTCTTTTTGTAGCATACATGGTTGAAGGTGGCATGAAATACTTAATATTGTTGAAATGCATCTTCATCATGTTAGAAATAACTGAGTAAAGAGTGATTAATATTCTTGAAACATGATTCTGTGTTTGTTTTTATATCTGATTGTTTAAAAAAAAATCTAAAAATTGACAAAGCTAAAAAAATTTGAAAATAAAAAAATATTTTGTAATATATGTAAATATTTTTGTTTTTTGGTGATTACCTCTTGTCTAATGACAAAATCAAAAGTTACATTATTTTCATGGCTTGGGGTAAAATTCAAATATTGCTTAAACTTATGTTAATTTCTTGTGTCTGCCTCATATCCCAATCTTGAGAAATCAATTTCTAACTTTGATTTATTATGCTCATTTAAAGATTGTTTATATCAATATAAATCTGGTTTACTTTTATGAAATCTTATAATTTGTTGGAATCTTTCTCGAGGCAAATCCTAGATAATACTAAGTTAAGGATATAATTTATGCCATCTTTGTATCGTTCGAGCCTTTCAAGCTTACTTTTTTAAATTCTAAATCCCTAGTCACCCAATTGAACCTAAGTTTTTGCTTTTTTCTTTTCAACCATAAATTTTAGCCTAGCCTTTTAACAAATTCATAATCCTTTCTTTTACCTTAGACTCATAAGGCATCTGATCATTTTGAATGTAATTGGAGTTATGCTAATGTTATGGAAGGTTGGATAAGGTTAAGAAAGTCTGTCTATTAAGAAAGTTTATCTATTTTGATAATCTATTCTAAAATTTGTTCTGAAAATTTGTTTGTTTGTAATTTTAGTTACACTATATGTTTGCTATGTTTATTTTATCATTTTCAATAAGTATACAAAATTCAAAAATTCAAAAAAAGAAATGAAAAAAGAAGAAAAAAAGAAAAAAATATATATATATATAAAAGAAAAAGTTTGAATAAAAAGTGGATGACACATGATACAAGAAATTTTATTTTAAGTTTAGGTTTATTATTTGGGAATTAGATTGTATATTTTTAAGGTTTGGGAATTTTGTGAATGTCTTATGGGTAAACTTAGCTTCAAATTTATTATTCATCTTACCTTTTACCACATCCTTACATTACAAGCTGAATAAATTCTTTATGAACTTTAATGAAGTGTTATTTCATGTTAGTAGGGATAGGGATAAAAAACAAACCTATGAGATTTCATTAAAATAAATTAGTTTATACTAATATAAATTTTAGTTAGTATGCACTAATTAGTGATAGAAAAGCACACACACACGCGAAACTGCAACTGAAATATGAGACATGCTTATCAAAGGAACCATAAACTTGAATAATATTTGTATTTTAACTTTGAGACATGAATTCAAGATAACCACTGAGGAAAATCTACAAGTATTCACCAACTTTTAAAAAATCAATCCTTTGTTTTTTTAATGTTTTATTGCTTTCATTACTAGTGACTAGTAATAAGCTAGTTAGGAATATGATGAGACTTAGAAAATGTACATTTCTTAAACTTAAAATCAATCTTTTCGTATTCGTATTTCTCATTAAACTCCTTAATTAAAACATTTGTGTGTTAAGTAGCATTTTATTGTCTTAATGTTAAAATGTGTTTGAAAATATTTTTTTAATATGTTTTCATGTTGAATAATATCTTTGGTAATTTTTAAGTCGTTTTCATAAGTAAAATATTTGTTTAGTTTGAAATTAATTAAAACTGTAAAATGATATGTGGCAATTTTATTTTGAATTTTAATGTATCTTACAGTGTGTTTTAATTTTATAAATGGGTTCTATTCTATTTTTAGTAATTTCTAAAAATATTTTTAAATCTTAAAAATTATATATGTGTCAAATGAAAGGCCTAGAATTTTAAAAGTTTGCAATTATTTTTAGTGTGTTTTGCTTATTTTAATGTAAAATAAATATTCTTAAAATTATTGTAAATATTAAGTTTGTAAAATAATTAATTTTAGTGTATTTGTCTATATTTAGATTTGTAATCTAGAAGAAAAAACAAAGTAAAACGACACAAAAATGAATAAAAACAGACAATAATTGCAAAAAAGTCAATTCTACATCAGCGCTTACATCAACATAGGTCCCACCATTAATACAAGCTCATCTTAAGCCCATGAGCCTATCATCCTAGCCATTCAACTTTTGATCTAACAGTCACTAATCATTGTAGATTTTCTCAACTTTTGACTTCATCCTGACCATTGATTCAAGTCAATTCTATGCCTATGAAGGCTAGAAATCGTGCATCCTATGCTTTACACAACACTGGTTTATGACCAAAATCTCATATTCTTAGGTTTTGGCATTGAAAAAAAAATAAAAATAAATGATAAAAAAATAAACAAGTTGCCAATTTGGCAAAGGGAAATTCAAAACAAACAGTAAAAAATTATAAAAAATTATGCAATAGTGCTCTTTTAGAGCCTACAAATACTGAGGCTTCTACCTTAGTTTTTTACACCCCCTTTAGTAGAAATGTTACTATTTACATAAAAAGTTTAGTCTTTAGTTTTAGTTTTTAGTTTATTTTTTTGTCAGATAGTTTCTAAGTAGTGTCGTAAAAATTATGTCCAAAAATATTTTGAGTGTTTTTATTTTATATATGTCTTTTTAAATTTCTTTTTAGCTGAGGAGAGAGAGAAAAATTCTAACAAAATTACTTTAAATATTTTTTGTTTTTCTTAGTTTTCTAAGCAATTATAATGCTAAAATTATTTTCTTAGAACACTCAGATTTTTAGTATTTTCTTAGCTAGAACTGGCAAAATTCTGGTTTTCATTTATCATCGATATAGGCTGACACTGATAATGCTGGGGAGGACCTTCATTTGCCACACATAGAGGTTGTCATGGTAAATGCTTAACTTATTATTTTGTTTGTTATTTTATTTAAATAAGTTGAAATTATGCTTGTTTATTAAGTTGAGTTTTTGCTATATTATGACATGAACTGGCATAGTAAATGCTTGATAATACTTGATTTATTATTGATAGAGGATGTCATAATTTATTCTTAAACCATTTAATAAATAATTTAAAAAACTAAAATATAGTTAAGTTAATTGTTAAAATAGAACCTTTAATCCTTAGCGCTCTTATAGTCATTATTATTTCTCTTTTAATTAATCGCAGTTATTGTTAAATTTTCATTTTATATTAGCTGCATTTCTTATTATTGAAATTCTAAAATCACAAAAATCTAAAAATGAAAAATGTTGTAAAAATGTGTAAATACTATAAATAAATACTTTAATAAATATATTGGTCTTAGCAATCGCCTATTCCCTGTGGGATCGACCTCGAATTCATCGAGTTTTATTACTTGTAACAACCTTATACTTGGGGTTGTTTCAGATTGTAACTTTCAAGACCGAACTCTTATTGTTCAAATGGGGTATCGTTAATGTGTCATGTGTGTACTAACATTGTTTGTTTTGTCTGTCAGGTTTTAGAAGTGGTATCAAAGTAGAACACTATATCAACAACGAGATTTTAAAGATCAATACCACATGGACATACAGAGAAGGAAGTTCAACTATAAGACCACCTCTACTAGATGGCACCAACTATGCCTATTTGAAGGCACAAATGCGAGCATTTATGAACTCCATTGATGAACGTGTTTGGAAAAGTATTGAAATGGGATGGTCACCACCTAGAACATAGCTTAATGGAATTGCAACACCCAAGGAGACGAAAGACTGGTCTTGAACTAAGTCATATCTAGCCTCTTGGAATGCAAAAGGTTTGAATGCAACATTTAATGCTACCAGTGCTAACCAATTCAAACTTATTTCTGCATGCATAGAAGCAAAGGTGGCTTGGAAAAAGCTGGAATTGGCCTATGAATGAGCAACCATAGTTAAATAATCTAAGTTACAAATGTTGGCAACATAATTTGCTGAAATTCTAATGTGAAGACGAGACCATTACTAAATTTTGTTCTAGGCTTTGTGATATCATTGAAATGGGATCGTCACCACCTAGAACATAGCTTAAAGGAATTGCAACACCCAAGGAGACGAAAGATTGGTCTTGAACTGAGTCATATCCAGCCTCTTGGAATGTAAAAGGTTTGAATGCAACATTTAATGCTGCTAATGCTCACAACTTCAAACTTATTTTTGCATGCATAGAAGCAAAGGTGGCTTGGAAAAAGCTAGAACTGGCCTATGAATGAGCAACCATAGTTAAGCAATCTAAGTCACAAATGTTGGCAACATAATTTGATGAAATTCTAATGTGAAGATGAGACCATTACTCAATCTTATTCTAGGCTTTGTGATATCATTGATTCTTCATTTGCCTTGGGTGAAGTGTACACAAATGCAAAGATTGTTTGAAAAATCTTGACCTAAGAGATTTCACATAAAGGTGACTACCATTGAGGAGCATCATGACTTGGACACAATGACGGTTAGAGAGCTTGTATGTTCTCTAAAAACCTATTAGATGAAGCTAAGAAACAAAAAGAAAGAGAAGGATCGAGGCATAACATTGATGGCCGAGAAAGAAGATGAACATGAATCTCTTGATTGGTAAAGTGCTACTGCTTGGTATTATTCCCCATTGCCATAGTTAATTTTTCGATCAGAGAATTTTTTTTTTTTAATGAGTGCTTTATGTCGGATAAAGACATCAAAAACATGAGATTTTCATTTGAGTGGGTAAACTAGGGATGTTCACGAATTGGATTTTGCAGATTTAAGGTCAATCTGTAATTCAATCTAAACTTTCGAATTGAGAAAATCCTAATCAGCAATCTGATCCAAAACCTTCAGATTTAAAAAATCTCAAGCCGCAATCCTATCATAAATCTTCGGATTGGATTAATGGATTCACGAATTAAGCTATGATGTTAAAAAAAATCTCAAAATAAATTATTTATTTTCTTTTTTGTTTTTGCTAAACAAAAAGTCAAGAACTTCATAAAAAAAGCCAAAAGTGGCCATGCACAGTAAGAACTTCATTATTTTCTTTCCTATTTTAGAATTATGTTTTCAAAGAATTGGGCTGGGATTTTTTTGTTTCTTTTTTAAGGGAGGGCTGGGCTTTTTAAAACGCAAATTGTGTTACAATCAGTGATAATATTTTGGGAGAATCATTGCCTGGTAAAAAAAAAAGTTAAAGTTTTTTGAACAAAAAAAGGAAAAGTTTTATTTAAATATATATTATTAAAATTATAAAATATATTAATATATATATATGTGGGGTTTTAGATTCACAAATTAGAAGAATTGAGAATTCCTTAATTCGTATTCCGATCCAAAACCTTCCAACTGACATTTTTTCAATCTAAAACTAATCCAAAACACTACCGAAACCAACCTAAAACCCCCGTGAAACGGTCAACAAAATCACATGGTATTTAAAGTTGTCAACAAAGTGAATAGATGGGGTCCATGCATCAGAAAAGTTAACTTGAAAAGGAGAAGATGAGAGAAGAGAAGAAATTGTAAATAATAACAAGACTTTTATTACATTGGGAAGCATTACAAAGTTGAAATCCAAGGGCAAAGGAATAAGCATTACATTGTAAATAAGAGTTATGACATTTTAAGACTTGAGTATTTATAGAGGTAGAAGTAATATACGTGTTAGTGGGTTAAATCTACGTTGACCAAAGTAACGTATGAACTGAATTTGCAATTTGAAAGTATAATTTTGTTACACTCAAAAACCCAAAGCATTATTTTTTAATAACCTTAAAATATAGAACATAAAAATAAAAAACACCCAGTTAGATTTAGCTTAGTTTAAACTTTATAGTAGCATTGTTTACCAAACTGTAATAAAATATAAAGAAAAGATTAGAGATTTAAAAATGAAAGTAAAAAAATATGTGTCACGTCCCGAAGTACGGGTAGTGACATGGTGGATTAATTAAGTTAATTAAACCAAAATTTTTCATAAAAATCACCAATTAAATGTTTTGGGTTATTTTGAAAAACGTGATAGTTCAAAATAGTTTAAAACAATTATCGTTATTTTGAAACAGTTAATTAAGAAGTAAAATATTAAAGACCATTAAACATAAACCAGGCCCCATCGGACCCACATTAGTGCACATATATGGTATCGACAATAAAATATTACAATCACAATCCAATACGAGAGATAAATATTTAAATAGTACACGCCTTGATCTAAATAAAGCAATGACCTAAAACAGCGTTCCTACGACTCACTTGTTCGCTCTATTGCCTCCCTGTCGATCATAAGCTGTAATCCACTTAAGAGAAAAGGGTTTTAAAACAGATAAAAGAATGTGAGCGGAAGGCTCCGTAGGACGAGGTTTAGAAAAACATTAGTTCTAAACATAAATTTTCATATTTGAAAATAATTTATTAAATTTCAGAAACATGAATAAAACATATTAATTTCATCATCACCTTTAAATTCCTATTCATCTGGAATTATCTTTTATTATTTGTTCATTAGCAAAGCCATGGTATCACCATCGGATTGGCCCAGCTGAGTTTCGGGACCTGCCCCTAAGGTTGCGCTCTCAACGACCCGATCTCTGTACATGGCATCATGCTCTATTGTTTCATTTTGAACGGTATTTATAACATGTCTGATATTATGTCATTATTTAGGTCTTTTCTTACTAAGTATTCTCATTTACATTCATTATTTGGTTTATTATGAACATTCATTCTTAAATAAGAAATGAAAAATACTAAGAAATTCATTTTACTCATTCCTTAAAAAAAAAATCAATTTGAAATAGATCATTTGGCAAGAAATCTTTTTGTGGCCCAAGGCCCCCTTTGAAAATATTTAAAACATTTTGTCATTTATCTAAAACATTTTGAAAGAATCTTTAAGGCCAAAATCATTAAAAACATGGCTACCAAAAAAGAGGTAAAAGTCCTACCTCGATATTCTGCATCAGTGCTCACCACCGCAGTCCCGCTCCGCTATACGTTAGCTTCATGGACCCCCGAATGACCTTAAAGGTAAACCAAGTGTCATCCATATCTGACTCAATGTATTCTACAAATACTATGCTATCTCATGGTGTCCTAGTGTGCCATTTGTGTCCATAAAATCATACTATAATGGTTTAAATTCTCAATATGGGTTTAAAACAGTGAAAACAGGGAAAAACAGCCATTTTTCCTGCAGCCGGTCGGCCTGCCGAACTTTTTGGTTCGGCCTACTAGCTAGGCAAGACAGGCCTATCAAACTTTTCCAGGTTCGGCCTGCTGAAGGGATGAGTCCAACCTGCCGAACTGAAAAATTATGGAAAGTTCCAGATTTGAGCTTCGACCTCCCTAGCTCTAATCTTCATTTCCAACTTGTTCTCTCAATTCCCAGGCATACAAAACATTCATATATGATAGAAAAACATAGTAGAATACTTTTAAACACATTTAAACAAGATTTATATAGAAAATTTTAATTAAATCCAAATATGGGAAAATAGAGGAAAAATAGAAAAACTTGGTTCAAATCTATTTTTCATGAAACTAAACATAGATTCTAGATGATTCGGGTCTTACTAACTTAGATTAAGGGGTTTCTTACGCTTAAACGAGTTCAGATTCCAAAATACAAAGAAACTTGAGAAATTTGAGAAAAATTTCAAAGTTTTGAAAAAAGTAAACTAACCTTGAATTTTGAGCTTGAATCCGAGTTTGTGAGTGTTCAAACACGTTTCTGAGCTTCCAATCCTCCGAGAATCGAAGTTTGAGCTTTGTTTTTGAATCAAAAATTGGAAAGAGGGAGGAAGAGAAAGAGAAACAGTGAAAGGGAGAGACGAGAGAGGGAGGGAGAGCTGAGAATGAGTGAGGGAAAAGAAAAGGGAGAGAGAGGGAAATAAATACAGAGGGAGAGTGGGTCGTTTTCAGAGTAAAACCATGTGCCACCCATAGTTTTGCAAAAAGAAACGTAGTTGGCATTTGACAAATTGTTTTATTTTCAAACTTCAAAATAAAACACACATATATATAAATAATTAAAAGTGATTTAAAAATATTTCTAAGTAAAATTAATTTGAAAATATTACAAAATAGTTAAGTTAAGTTCAAATTACATTATGGCACACTAATTCACTATTTAATACACTAATCATGCTTAATTAATTTTGTGGTGTTACAGCTCTCTACCCCTAAAAGAAATTTCGTCCTTGAAATTCAAGAACCAACCTAAAACAAGATAAATGCATATACAACTCCCGCATAGCCGACTCTAGTTCTCAGGTTGCCTCATCAACCCTTGATGCTACCACACCACATGCACTAACGAAATTTCACGGCATCACAAACCTATCACTTTTTGATCGATAGCCTAATGTCGTACCTCCTTGTAGGTCGTGTCTTCCTAAATCTGCACATCATGAATCGAGACAATCTTTCTTGGCTCGAGCGGACATTTCTAAAGCATCAACAAACACGAAATATGACATGTACATGAGAGAGTTCGAGTGGAAGATTAAGACGATAAGCGGTCACTTCAACACGTTGAGAAATCTCAAATGACCCGTCATACCTAGGCACAAGTTCCCTGCTCACATTGAAACACAAGACTCACTTATACGACGAAACTTTTAAGAAAACAAAATCTTCTACCTCAAATCCTAAAGGTCGATGTCTCTCATTCGCATAACTCTTCCGCCTACACTGAGCAGCTCTCAACCATTCACGAATCACAGTAGCCTTTTTCATTGCTCTCACGAGTTTCTTCGAGTCCAATAATGATCTTGCCTCCCAGTCCAGCCTGAATCGCCGATGATCAACACGACCGTCCACATGGTGCTTCGAACGATGCCACCTTGATGCTCGCTTGATGACTATCGTTGTATGCAAACTCTGCCAAAATCTAAGACACACAAGTGTAACGTATCCTTGAAGATCCGAACGGCTCGCTCGGGCTACCGATCGGTTCGAGGATGAAAAGCCACGCTGGAATCCAAGTCTGTGCCTAAAGCTTCCTAAAAGCTCCTCCAAGGACTCATCTCAAACACAACGACCTAAAGGTAGGAAATGAAATGCACCGATTTCGTCGACAGTCAACGACGACCTAAATCGCATCGTGCCCTTGCTCCGTCCTCGACAGCTCAATGAGGAAATCCATTGTGACAAGCTCCTGTTTCACCCTCGAATAGGAAGCGACTGAAGCTAACCAGCGGGTTCCTGATGCTCGGCTACTACTTAGAGACAAACCACGTACTTTACCACATATTCTTGAACACTTTTCTTCATACTTCTCCACTGGTCTTACCTTTACAAACCGCGATACATTTTCGTGCCCCCTAGATGAATCGCGAACTGAGACTAGAAGTTTCATCCATTAAAGCATTCGCCATTCCCTCGATCGTGGACATTGCCAAATGTCTCCTAGGATTGTAACAACCCATCTGCAAGAATCCTTCATTCTTTAAACTGCTTCTTGTTCTGTATTCAAGTCCATATTCCCTGAAGATGCCGGTCCCACCATTGAGTCTGCTTTATCATATGAACAAGCGCTAAAGCCAATCCCACATGATACATTGGTACCTGATTGAGGTCTTTATGGTACTGCAGCCTATATTCGCTCACGGTTGCATCTCTCAATCTTCCTGCTCGCGAGGCCTTGACTGTCGCGATTCATAGCCACAACTCATCCATGCTGCATCATCGTACATCTGAGTCCTCATCCTAATGCACCAGTGTGGACCTCATAAAACTCGTCACCGCTCAATGTAGTCAACACAGAAGCAGTAGTCACCCGATTCCTCAACTTTTGGAAAATGCATCCGCATTCCTCACCTCATTCAAACCTGCCACTTTTCCTGATCACCCGCATCAATGAAGCTATTATCTTCGAGAAGTCCTTTAAGAACTTTCTGCAACACCCGACAAGTCCTAAAAAGCTACGACGTTTGGCCACGATCTTCGATCATTCCCACTATACTATAGCCTCCACCCTAGACGAATCTACTACGACACCCAGCTCCGAGATGATATGCCCTAGAAGCTTAGCCTTCTTGGCATGCGGTTGGTGCTATTTGGATCACAAATCCATCCTCAAGAAATATCAAGGACCTTCTAACCAACCAGACAATCCATCAATCTTGGGCAGTGGGTACTCATTTTTTACGGTGACCCAATTTCAGCTGTTGAAAATCAGCGCACAACCTAAGCAAACCATCATGTCTCTCAGCGAACAAAATTGGTGCATCCTACGCCATCCTGAATATACCCTTTATCTGCAAGTCCCTAAGGCTGTCTCTTTAATTCCTTCATTTCTATAAGCGCCAATTGATACGATGCTATGGAAGTTAAAGCGATCCTCGGGAATAACTCGATGCCAAACTCAATTTCCCAATGCGATGCTAGTCCAGAGAACTCATCGGAGAAGATATCATTCAAACTCATCAGCCATCGATGTTGATACATTTCTTCCTGCGGCGTTATACTTTTCTTCTAGACCCAAAAGAAATATATATACATATACAACATGCTAAGTTCCTTCGTCCACCTAGACGCGCTTTCATGAGTCGATCACTCATTACTCGATCGTCACTAGGGATCATTATCACCCTAGTAAGCGATTGTCGTCCCCCTATCAATCACTAAGGTTGCCTCTTTAAGGTGACAATCTACGGTTGCATCATATCTGGACAACTAGTCATTCCTAAGATCACATCATAAGTACTCATAGAGATTATAATCGAATCACTTTCCAAAATTTCACCCTTGATCATTATCTTACAAGATCTACGTATACAGTTCATGATACTCATGGGGATTATAATCGAATCATTTTCCAAAATTTTACCCCCGATCATTATCTTACAAGATCTACGTATAAGTTCACATACACTCGGCCCATAGGTGAGGTAATTACTAAAGGCTCATCAAATCCCTCTATTTCTAATTCCAAGGTATGTACAAAAGAACTCAAAATGAGAGAATGAATGGCACCAGTATCAATTAGAACCGGAACTAAAAACTAAGGAACCAGAACCGTACCATCTACTCTCACATTGCTAGTCTAAGCATCCAAACTCCCTGAGGTCATGGTGTGAACTCGAACTGGAGCCTCTCATTTTTCCTCTGATAGCGCTGCTACGTCCTAGGTTCATCAGCCGATACTGTTGTGGAGAAAACTGATGAAGCTGAAGCTGAGGAAGTTGTTGTGGTGGAGATGAAGACTGAGGTTGAGGCTGACGGCTTGCACCCTCTTCGGTCCAAGATCCTCGTCGAGCATTCCTTACTGGGCAGCTCCTTTCAATTCACTCCCGGCTATTGGCAAAAACGGCAAGGGTTGCTTCATCTGCTACTGGATGAACTGCTACCCCTACTACTAACGTTACTGCGTTGTTTCTTCACCCGAGCTTGGCAATCGCTGCTTCTCCTAGTGCTCTTATGGGGTACTCCTGATGTTCTCACCCGACCCTTGCAATACAGAGCAAAATCTCCTCCTACCAATAAAGCTAACGACTCTCACCTACCAGAATTTCAAAGTCACAAAACCACCAATTGTCGTCGAATGGGCACCTTGAGCCCTTCTTAGAACTTGATACACTTTTCATGTTCAGAAGCCACGGCGAACGGAACAAACTAGCCAACTCATTGAACTTTACCTCGTATTCTTGAATCATCTTGTCACCCTATTCCAACTAGTAGAATTCAGCGATCCTACGAACTTTGCATCCCTGCGAAAATAACGCTCACAGATCAATTCCTCGAATCTTTCCCTGCCGATATTCCTATCATCCTCCAGACACTTTGCTTACTCCCACCAGGTGTTAGCACTGCTTGTCAACTTATAAGCTATGAATTCCACTTGATACACTACTGGTATACCAAGGGTATCCAAATGCTTCACTACTGAGTTTAACCGATATTTAGCCACCTGCGAACTCCTATTTCCATCAATAGTCAGGAGAAACATGCGCCTAAGCTCCTTAAAGCATTCATGCTCGCAACTCGCCTCAGAATTACCAGATCTAGCCCTTGCTGCTATTTGCTGAAAAGTGGCAAATGTAACTCCTATCACACTTCCTTCATTCATGATACTCACATTAACCACAGTTGGATGACACCTAGGTGTCATTCTCTCAATTCTAAAAACAGAATTGGACTGCCAAAGGCCTTTTACTGTCGTAACTATGTGTGCACAATTCTCAAAGTTCAAAACCTGAAGCTTTCATACCATTCTATCATGTCTTGAAGTACGAGTAGTGATGTGGTGGATTAATTAAGTTAATTAAACCAAAATTTTGGACAAAAAATCACCAATTAAACGTTTTGGGTTATTTTGAAAAACGTGATAGTTCAAAATAGTTTAAAACAATTATCATTATTTTGAAACAGTTAATTAAGAAGTAAAATATTAAAGACAATTAAACATAAGTCGGGCCCCACCGCACCCACATTAGTGCACACACATGATATCGACAATAAAATATTACAATCACAGTCCAATACGAGAGATAAACATTTCAATAGTACATGCCTTGATCTAAATAAAGCAATAACCTAAAACAGCATTCCTACGACTCACTTGTTTGCTCTATTGCCTCCTTGTCAGTCTTAAGCTGCAATCCACCTAGGAGAAAAGGGTTTTAAAACAAATAAAGAAATGTGAGTGAAAGGCTTAATAGGACTAGGTTTAGAAAAACATTAGTTCTAAACATAATTTTTTATATTTGAAAATAATTTATAAAATTTCAGAAACATGAATAAAGCATATTAATTTTATCCTCACCTTTAAATTACTATTCATCTGGAATTATCTTTTATTATTAGTTCATTGGCAAAGCTATGGTATCACCACCAAAGTGGCCTAGTTGGGTTTTGTGACCTACCTCCAAGGTCGCGCTCCCCACGACCTGATCTCTGTACATGACATAATGCTCTATTGTTTCATTCCAGAAGGTATTTATAATGCGTCCGGTATTATGTCATTATTCAGGTCTTTTCTTACCAAGTATTCTCATTTACATTCATTATTTGCTTCATTATGAACATTCATTCTTAAATAATAAATGAAAAATACTAAGAAATTCATTTTACTCATTCCTTAAAAAAAAATCAATTTGAAATAGATCATTTGGCAAGAAATCTTTTTGTGGCTCAAGGCCCCCTTTGAAAATATTTAAAACATTTTGTCATTTATCTAAAACATTTTGAAAGAATCTTTAAGGCCAAAATTATTAAAAACCTGGCTATCAAAAAAGGGGTAGAAGTCCTACCTTGATATTCTGCATCAGTGCTCACCACCGCAATCCTGCTCCGCTATACGTTAGCTCCACGAAACCACGAATGACTTTAAAGGTAAACCAAGTCTCATCAATATCTGACTCAGAGTATTCTACAATACTATGCTATCTCATGGTGTCCTAGTGTGTCATTTATGTCCGTAAAATCATACTTTAAGAGTTTAAATTCTTAACTGGGTTTAAAACAGTGAAAACATATGAAAAATAGCCATTTTTTCTACGGCCGGTCGGCTTGCCGAACTCCCTGGTCTGGCCAGCCAAACTACACAATTTGGCCTACCAGCCTACCGAACTTTCCTAAGTTCAGGCTGCCGAAGGGATGAGTCCGGCCTATCGGACTCGTGAATCCGGCCTGCCGAACTGAAAAAATCTAGAAAGTTTTAGATTCGACCTTCAGCCTCCCGAGCTCAAATCTTCATTTCCAACCTGTTTTCTCACTTCCCAAGCATACAAAACATTCATATATGATAGAAAAAACATAATAAAATACTTTTAAACACATTTAAACAAGATTTATATAAAAAAATTTAATTAAATCCAAAAATAAGAAAATAGAGGAAAAATAGAAAAACTTTGTTCAAATCTGTTTTTTATCAAACTAAACAAAGATTCTAGATGATTCGGGTCTTACTAACTTAGATTAAGGCTTTCCTAAACTTAAACAAGTTCGGATTCCAAAATACAAAGAAAATTGAGAAATTTGAGAAAATTTTCAAAGTTTTGAAAAAAGTAAACTAACCTCGAATTTTTAGCTTGAATTCGAGTTTGTGAGTGTTCAAACATGTTCCCCAACTTCCAATCCGTCGAAAATCGAAGCTTGAGCTTTGTTTTTGAATCAAAAATTGGAAAGAGGAGAGAGAGAAAGAGAGACAGTGAGAAGAAGAGACGAGAGAGGGAGGGATAGTTGAGAGTGAGTAAGGGAAAAGAAAAGGGAGAGAGCAGGAAATAAATACAGAGGGAGAATGGGTGGTTTTCAGAGTAAAACCATGTGCCACCCACAGTTTTACAAAAAGTGACATAGTTGGCATTTAACAAATTGTTTTATTTTCAAAATTCAAATAACACATATATATATAAATAATTAAAAGTAATTTAAAAATATTTCTAAGTAAAATTAATTTGAAAATATTACAAAATAGTTAAGTTAAAATTATATTATAACACATTAATTCACTATTTAATATACTAATCATACTTAATTAATTTCAGGATGTTACAATATGACTAGTGATTTGATTTCAACTCCTTTTCTAATATTTATTGAACTTAGAAAAAGAAAATTGCATCAACATAATAACTAAAATGTGCTCCCGCTTTATAAAAGCTCTCATCCATCCCTCGTACAAACCTCCAAAGGAGTTCGTTCAAGCCTCAAAATTCAGCCACTGTCAATTACCGACAGTTTCCCATGAACAGCTAGTGACCCAGTCAACTACATTTATTAAGTATTATACTAAACAAATTGATCATTCCTAAATAAGTACGACGTATAAGTAACTTGTAATTTATTCATTTTAATGAAAAATCAATATCAAAGGTGCAATATTCCATTAACTCATTACATTATACATAACCCCTTAAACAATCACTCTTTTTTTTTTCTTTTTTTTTTCTTTTTTGGGGGAATTAAACCATCATTCTTAATTCTCAATTTTACAAATAAACCAAAGATAAATAAGAACGGGAAGCACTCTGAGGCACGTCAGAGCAACCAAGCATCTGAAAGACCACCTACACCAACACACTACCTCAATTGACTGGATACCAAATTGCATATTTAAACTTCAGATTAAAGAAATAAAATAGCATATTGAAATGTGTAGAATGAAAGAGCTATCAAAAGTTAAAGAGCAGAAGGAATAGACCAACGTAAAACACAAGAAATATATTATTATTTTTTATTTCTTCTGTACTTCTGCAGACACTGAAAATGTAGCACAAGTTATTATTCTCTCTGTTCTTTCTTCTAACCATTTTTCGTTTTTTAAGGAGAAGAAAAAAGATCATCACAAGGACCAAAGATAAAGCAGAGTACTGACAATGAAAAGGGCAATGCCAAGGCTCATATAATTCTGGCAGAAACCAACGTCATAACTTAACTAAACAGCAAAGAATCCCATACGGACCTAATCTGCTTCTGCTCAAAATTACTGTATGGCCTGCTCTTGGGCGACAAACAAAATAAAAACATCTAAGAAGAGTTCTTCACAACCCACTCCACCAAAGTAGAAATGCCGAATCCAGTGGCGGTCCGTTTCTTGTCGTTCCATACAGGGCCAGCCATGTCAATGTGCATCCACTGAACCTTTTCATCAACAAACTGCAGCCAACAAGCAGGGTTGAATTTTCAGAATTCCATATACCATACCACAACAATATTTATGAAGCAAATGAAAAAGTAACAAGTTAGGAAGATTAATCGGGCCCTTGTGAAACCACTACTAGTCTTAGAACTGAAATTTTAGAGTCTGGCTATTGAAATCCTTTTTGAAAACATGTTTGTTAACATGTATCTAGGTAAAATTTTGATAATTGGAAACATGACATTGACTCGGATTACTATCTGAAAACATAAAATAGAGTGAGTTCATCTGGTTCGGGGATCAAAACAGTTAAAAACATTTTCGTTTTTTGTATTGTAAAAGTGGCGCGGGTTCAGAAACTTTAAAAGGTAGTAAACGCCTTTTTCTTGTCTTTGTTTTAATGTTTTACATATCATAAAAATGAAAAGAAGACCTCACCGATACTTCTTTTCCATTGACCCTATAACCCATCATTCGCATCATAATATCATGCATTCCACAGATTTAACATGAATTGGAGAAGTTGGATATATCTATTTGTATCACCTGTTTCAAGAAGAGAGCTGCAGTGATGGCACCACCTTGACGACCACCGGTGTTGACCATATCAGCAATTCCTGATTTCATTGATTCCCAATAACTCTCCTCCAGTGGCAGCCTCCAAAGCTTCTCCCCACCAGCCTCTGAAGCTGTAAGTACCTCCTTGGCCAGGTCATCACTAGGTGAAAACACGCCTAACAGAAAAGATTTTATTCATCAAATAAAAGTTATAAAAGAGTTTAGAAAACTTATGGCTGATGTTTAATGATTAAAGCGAACCCAGTACTAATATTGAATAAAAATGCAAAGGCTGAGATGATAAGCCTTGTCCCTATGCAAACCTTGAACAATGTACTAATACATATTATAGCTTCTTATTACTACACCTTATCCATCACTTGCTAAAGTGAGTGCATCATAAGACTCCTGAGCTGCTCCTATTACAGGTTTATCTTACAAATGATCCCCAAAATTTTTAACCGTCCATATTCCATTATCTTTTTAACATACACACCACAAAAGGGATAAAGCTGAAACTAAAAGATTATGGTTAAGCTTGGGACATTTCAAAGTTAGAGACCAAAGCGAGATCGGATGTAAAGTTAGAGACCATTTGTGAGATTACCCTCCTTACAATCATGTGCATTTCATGGAACTCATAGGTGCAGGTATAAAGGCACAAATATAAGTTCACTCAAGAAAATCATTGCAAGGATAACCTGTACCTGCAATTGAAGGTCCAAGAGCAACTATACAAGCACCAGTCAAGGTTGCCAGATCAACAATCTGCAAAACATTTTATAAGAGGAGTTAGAACAAGTATAACACGCATGTTGAAGATTCGAAAAGATCTGTAGCCTTGTGTAAGACTATGAAAATGCAAGAAGAGAAATACACATTGCAAAAATACACTTCTGGAACAGTGTTCATTTAAACCAGAAATGGTACAAGTTTTGAATAGAATTTAATGCATTCATTTGTCCAAGAAATATGACGTATTTCAACCCGCATTATGTAGCAAGTTGATGAAAAATGGAAAAATAATTTTAAGGGTTTTTGATAAATATATTTCCCCCACCAAGCATGTACAACGATACAGAGTTTTGAAAGTCACCTTCTCAACACCTTGGTTACAAGCATATACCAAAGCATCTGCCAGAGTAAGTCTGCCTTCAGCATCAGTGTTGTTGACCTGAGATAATTCAGGACACGAAATGTGTAAATATCGAAGTAAATTATAATGCTCTAAAAAAATCTCATCTCTTTTATATTACTAATGTATGCCCAATTTTCTGTAATGGCCTAGAGAAACAAAACCAAAATTGCTCCCATATATTTCAAGCAAAAACTCGCTCTTCCATAAACGTCAGAATTACAGAAACTTGTAAGACCGTCAGTCAAATAATAAGAAGGCTCTATTCGCTAACAGATCTATGCAAGCCAAAGAATCCCTACCTCAATGGTCTTTCCATTTGATGCTGTCACAATGTCGCCAGGTCTCATGCCTGTTCCACTAATCATATTTTCACAAGCTGCAACAATGAAATGAACCTGCACATAGAAGGCACTGTGTTCAAACAAAATGCATAAATAACAAAATATAATTTCCTCAAAAATATTAAGGGACAAAAATTTACAAATAGGTCAATTCTCCATTAAGCTAATCCTCCAACAAACGACTACAAACACACAGTCTCACCTCGACACCAGGGGGTTTGATTTGACCAATAGCTTTCGCTGCACCTAAAACTGCTGCTGAACCACCCATGTCAAATTTCATGAGCTCAATGGAGCAGCCAGGTCCTGTCTTGATGTTGTAGCCACCACTGAATAAGGTCAAAAGAAAACATAAAGATTACAAGAATTTTCCAGAGTACATCACCTTCCTTCTTCTTCTTCTTTTTCTTTATTTCTTTTGTTCAGCTCTGTTTTCAAATGGTACGGAAGCACAAATAATGTATTCAATTCAATAAACCCCAACATTTACCTGTCAAAAGTCAATCCCTTTCCGACTAATGCTAACTTAGTCTTAACAGTCCCACTTGGGGGTTTGTAAGTCAAATGGATGAAATGTGGAGGATTTGCCGAGGCAGCTGCAACACCCAGGTAGGAACCCATCTTCAATTCTTTACACTGCTCTACATCCAATATCTTTGCGGATAAAACATCACTGTATGTAGCAGCAATCTTCGAGGCCTCTTCAGCAAGCACCCCTAACGTATTTAATCACCGTAGAATTAACAATACACAATCATTAGTCTAAGTTGTGATTGTGTAAAGGTACAGTGACTATGGACCACTTAAAAATATGAAAGTGAACCCCAGTGGTATGTCAGTCAATATCAAAGTATGAAGTTCAAGCACCAAACAAATTATATAAAAATAATATAAGAGAAATTTAGGCAAATGGCCTATTTTTTGCCACATTTATAAACAAATGGCAAAACTTTTCAAAAATAAAGAAAATGGAAGAACTTTTTGAAAATTAGGAAAAAGGCCCCTTTTTTTTTTACAATAGTACATCATTGATGTACATTTGTACATATTAACTATACTTTATCACTAATAAATTGGTTTATCATTGATCTACTAATAAATTATTGAGTGCATAAACCACCAAGTTAATCAATGATATACTACAAAGCAATACATCATTAATGCATTGATTAGCATCAGAACATAATTAATATACATCAGTACATCATTAATGTACAAAAAGTCCATTTCCCTGAGCTTCAAAAACTTCAGCCATTTATTTAACAAAAGCTAAAAAAGGACCCATTTTCCCCTAAATTCCTAAATATAAATATAATATATATTTGTTGATAAACTATACCTCTTAGTTTTAATTGCTTCTCAATTTGTTCCTTTGTTTTTAGAAACTACAAAGATATCCTTTGGTATTTAAAAAATTTATTTCAATTTCATCCGTGAACTTTACAAATAGAAAAAAATTGGGTGAAACAACATAACTAGCCTTAAATAATTTATGAAAAATATGTATAGATTTAAAAAAACATAAAAAAGCCCCAAACCAAGACCTTAATTTAAAAAACAAAAACAAAAACAAAACCTCATGTTCTAAATTTTTTAACCATTAAAATATTTTCAATTTTTTCTCAAGAAAAAAAAATTCAGAAATAAATTTGGTTTAAATAAGGTTATCTTTGTCTTTTCCCCTTAGTTTTTTGTCCACAAAGTCTGTGAGAGACAAAATTAAAACAAGTTTTTAAAATTTAAAGGACATTTTTGTAAGTTTTTAAAAACAAAGGAATAAATTGAGAAATAATTAAAACTGGGAAACATGACTATGTGTAATTAAGCCAAAAGATATAGGCATAAAGTACCAAACAAATAACTGAAAGACAAAGGGACAGCTCATCCGAACCAGGTGTAAGCACATTGGCAGGTGAATTCACTAGCTCTTTCCCAAAGAGTATTCCAGAAGACACATCTTCAGCATACTTGAGCTTCTTCTCTAGTTCGGGTCCGCTTCCAAGACCAAGAATGTCCACAGATTTGAGAGTGGGTTTCTTCGACTCTGATCTGTACCTACTGTCATCATGTATCCCCAAAACAGTTCCTACAACATAACCCATTCCACAAAGTTAAAACACCAAATATGAAACACCAAACATCAATCTAGAACAAAAATGCTTGACTAATTTTACCAGAGACAATCGCCGAAGCTGTACTAAGCTTTGATTCTGCAGAAAGGCCCTCAGAGGAGGCAAGGACAATAGCAACTTCACTTGCTTGAGCAGCTTTGGCTGTTGCAGCCACAGCCTCGCCGAGACCACGAAAAGCTGCTGTAGTTGAAGCAGACTGTCCGAGCCCAATCAAACCAACCCTCTTCGAGCCAAGACCAGGAAGCCTCAGAACTGTGGATTGACCTGCTTTTCCAGTAAAATCCTCCTCAGAGGAAACTTCAGCCAAGAGACCCCCCAAATGGGAATCTAGCTTCTTCAATATGGGATTCTCATACTTGGAATTCTCATCTTTCGTCAAGTCTTTCTCAGTCACTCCTACTGCGAGTATGTCGCCTTTCCATTCCGTTACATCGATCTCTTTAGCAGCAAAAGTGATCTTCACGCATTTTCACAAACATTTAGCATATATATCCAGTGAGATCTATTAAAACGTATCTCAAGAAAAGCTCTTCAGGCATTTTCACAAACACCTGGCCTACATAAATCAGTAAAACTAAAAAAAAAAAAATCCAACAGAAATTACTCTTACGGAAATGAACCCCATAATCAACAAGAAACTTTTCCAGTTGAAAAAATGAAAACCCAGATGGCAAAAATCTTTTCTTTTTTTTTTTGTTTTCAAAAGCCCGTTAGCAAAAAAATCATTCATCAATCATTTATCATAGGTTCAGACGAACACTACATGAAAAAAAAAAAAAAAAAAACCTAAACTTATAAAGCACAAAACTTGTTACAAATTAATGATCATGATTAAAAAAAATGCAAAATAGAAAATGAACACCAAAAAACTCTCCGAAAATAGCCATTTAAACGAGAAAGAAGAAGTGGATTATTGAGTCTATAGAGAGAAAGAGAGAGGACCTTTGGGGCTTCAATGGCGTTGGGCTGAGTGAGGCCGAGAGTGGCCCTAGCAATTGTGTGAGCCATGAGCTTGCCTCTCCGGTAACTCAAGGGCGCAACCGCAAAAGAAAGTCGAAGACTAGGGGCTGAACGCAATTTCTTCAAAAAGGCTGTGGAAGACGAAGGTGAAACGGAAGCGACCGATCTTAGCGTAGAAGCCAATGATACAACAACGGCGACCATCTTGAGTGGAGGAGTCTCTATCTTATTTATAGTGAACCTTCAGGCTGAAGCTGTCATCAGATAAACATCAAACTTCACAAAGCCAATCTCATTTTATTTATTTATTTATTTTACTGAAAAAAAAAAAAAAGCATTTTTTATTTTGAGAATCTATCTTTTGCCCGTGTATTAAGTATCTATGTACCACGCTTTCACACTTACCCTTTTTTATATACTTTTCTTTTTTTTATTCTCCTTTTAATTCTATATTCTTTACCTTTTTTCCTTCATATGTACAACACTAGTTCGAACACGTGCTCCGCGCTTGCATTCTATTTAAGAATGCAATTGAAACATATATTGCAAAAACAATGCAATAATTTTAGTTATAAAATGAAGTTTCCTAAACAATAAAAAATAATTAATTTAACATAGGTAAATTAGAAATGAAAAATAATTTAATAAAGTGGAGGTGAAAATAGAGAAGACATTAGGGGGTGTTGATGCCCTCGAATGGCTCAGTAACCCAAGTAGTTGTGCTCGGTAGTCGAACTTTTTGCCTTACTTAGGATTAATCCGGTATGCTCAAACTTGCAAAAGGGAGAGACTGTCTCAGAGTAAGAAGGACACCAGTGTGGTGTTTGCGAAGAGACTTTGATGTTCAAGTTAGCTTACTTAGAGTAAGAGGAACACCAATGTAGTGTTTGCTAAGAGACTTTGATGCTCAAGTTAGCTTACTCATCAGGGAGAGTGAGAAGAGATGCAGTGTGTGGGCAAAGGAGAGTCTATTACCTCTACGGTGGAGTTAATGCTCCTATTTGTAGAGTTTGATTTAAACCGAATCTCACCTATGGCCCAAATATATAGTCATACGACACCGTGAGGCAAGGCAACAGGTGTCATCATTCCATTTTATGGGGGATTTTCCAATGGAAGGTCAAGATGATACCACATAATGGCTTACTATTGTATCCTTGTGTCTAATCTTTGTGTGATTGTCAAGACTTGTCTTGCTCGGGTTAGGACCCAAGCAAATGAGAGACCTAATATGCACTCGTTGGTCTGGCAAGCTAGTTTGGCTAATATGCTTAGATAGAATTCCAAAAAGTAGTTGGATTGCACTATTGGAAAATGCCACCGTAGGGTTCTTGGTGGTGTTTGCCGAATAGGGTCTTTGGTATCGTGTCTAAATACACCACAAATAGGGAGAAAAAGAAGATAGCGATAAAGAAAAAGTGAAAAACCAAAGGAGATAAATGAAAAAAAAAAAGGGCTAAAAAGCTAAAGACGAAAAAAAGAAGAAGTAAAGAGCAAAAAAGAAAATCAAAAGGCCAAACATTTTGTTGTTTGGGAATTTCTATTGACAAACGAATTATCATTCATATATGCGTTAAAAATTATTTTCAGGTACATGTTAAAAAAAATTTTTGAGAGTGTTAAAAAATGTTTAGATATGGATTCTTTTGGAAAGAAATTATAGCCGATTGGGTAATTAGGGAAAAAAATTTATGAAGGTCACATTGGGAGAAGAGAAAAAATATTTTAATATAGGGCAAAAGGGCAAGGATGGAAAAAATTGGAGAGAAATACAAAAATAAAAAGAAGGAAATAAGTAAAAAAAAGATCTCGACATTTTCTAGCTGTAGCGAACACCATGAGAAATAGATTCTCACTTTAAGAGATGTTAAAGATAAGAAAACATTATCATATATAATAGAGATAATGTTGGAAAACAAAGTGAAGTGCGCAGCAGAATTATTTTTTAAAAAAATTTTATATCAGAGTAATTTTTAAAACACAAGTTTGACATGCTATATGTATAAATTAAACAGATCTTACTAACCTTTGTGTGCCGAAGAACCTCCGCAACCCGTGAAGAGAAGTAACGTTCCAGAAGAGCCTCAACCAACTGGTCTTCTTTGCTATTCTCTATCCACGACCAGAATGAGTGTGGGCTCACACGTATAGCTCTTCCACCGGTGACTCTCCTTCCAACCAATCGAGAGAACCCAAAGCAAGTGTTCGTGATTTGTGAACAAAAGCTCTCAGGGAGTTTTTAGATTTTCACTTAGCAGAGTATCAGTCTTAATCTCTCAATTGATCTGAGTAACTCATGAGACTTACTCCCTTTATATAGCGATTGGTCTTGGGGTCAGTCCTTATTAGATTAGGTCTCAAAAACTCGAAACAGAATCAAGTTCGGATCAATATCTGATAAGATCCGCGTGAAAACGCGTAATCTTATCTCTCGCTAATCGGCAGGCCAAACTCCCACGTAAATATCTCCGTGAATCTTTTATTTTCCACCCGAGATTCTATAGGATAAAGTCTCAGTTTTAATTCAAATAACTCAATAGAAAAGTTATCTGATCAAAACAACTTTATCAAGATAATCTCTAAAAAAATAAATCAATTCACAATAATTCTACAAGTTTATCTTGATCTAATTTATCCAATTAAATCAACCAATAAACAGACAAGAATTATCTTATCCTAATAATTCAACAAGTTTATCTTGAATTAATTTTATTACAAAATTAATTCAACCGATAAACAGACATGAATTATTTAATTCTTCCAAATTTTACCAATCTGATAAATTCTGACATAAGTCACTAATAGTTGAAAAAGCACGCCGTTTCGTTATAGGATTTTGTGAGCTAGCATAGGGGACCAAATGGACCTATATAGTTCAAGCTCCCGATAATTATGAAACTCAATATCCTAGATATACATTTCATAATTATCAACTCCAACGCTACTCCACTAAAACCCTGGAGCTGCACTCTCAAACTACATAGAATTACAAAGCCCGTATAGCCAAGTCTCCATGACATATAATAGTGTATCGTATCCCCATATGATAATCCATAATCGGCTTTAGGACAAGTTCTATCTTACGTTCCCGATTATTTTTATCTTATGTTCCATCATCTCACTATCAGAAAACTTACTATCCAAAGATAGTATATCATTTGGTTACACTTATGTATCCAAATGATTGAGCGCTCCAGTTTTTCAATTACAGGACAACTCATATAAGAGGATAACATCACTCTTAAAGAGGAGCTATGGATTCCATATCTATGAATAACAAGTCTACGCTATCAAGAGTCATGCCTCCAACGTACCTGTATGCATACCACTATTAAGATGTGGGTGTCACCCTTTAGTACATCAAAAGACATAAGTCAAGACAACGGGCCCACTATTCATCTCAGGATTAAGATACAACACAAATGATTGTCTAAAGTGAATCAATTTGCCGAGACAGAATTATTAATCCAAATCAATTCACTTTATGTCTCGATCCAACACATTGTCACCTATGACAACATGCCAATGTTTCTATTCACAGAGTCCATCTCCGATGGTCAAGACAAACTATCTCCCAAAAGGGATATAGACAACATAACAATCTTTGCATGAATAAAGTGCCCAACTTTATTCCCTCGATTGCGGATCGTATGATTTAGACCATCACCTTAAGAATCGTGTCTTTCGCATAATCCGTCCATCATATGCCCAATTCTTAAGGTTTAGACCGACAGTCTCAGACTATTGTTTGCTTAACATACATTCAACAAATATGAACGTAAAGAGGACAAGATTTGGTACATAAATAATGAATAAATTCTTTATTGATAAAAAAATATCTCCAAAAACTTATTACATTTTTACTCCCTAGGGCATACATGTCTAACAATCTCCCACTTGCACTAAGTGAGTAAATATGACAAATCTCGCATCCCCATAGCTTCCACATGCCTCTCGAAGACTCTCCCAGTAAGTGTCTTCGTAAATGGATTAGCTAAATTGTCCTCTGACGCGATCTTGCACACCGTGACATGCCCGCCCTCAACGAAGTCCTTTATCACATGATACTTTCGATCAATATGTTTACTCTTCTTGTGAAATCTTGGTTCCTTAGCATTAGCTACCGCCGCACTGTTATCATAGTACAGTGATACCGCCTCATCCATGCCAGGAACAACCTCAAGATCCTTAAGGAACTTACGGAGCCACACTGCTTCTTTCGAAGCATCACTAGCTGCCACATACTCGGCCTCCATCGTTGAATCTGAAGTGCAATCTTGCTTAGCACTTCTCCAACTAATGGCACCGCCGCCCAGAGTAAACACAAAACCCAAAGTCAATTTTCTAGAATCCAGACAGGATTGAAAATCTGAATCAGTATATCCTAGAGGAGTCAGGTCCTCACCTGAATATACAAGCATATACCCTCGAGTCCTTCGCAGGTACTTGAAAATATGCTTTACCACAATCCAGTGGTTCGGTCCTGGATTCGCCTGAAATCGACTTACAATCCCGATTGTATAGCTAATATCCGGTCGTGTGCAAAGCATGGCATACATGAGACTACCCACTGCTGAAACATAAGGCACCTTCTTCATGTATTCTCTTTCTTCATAAGACTTTGGAGAGTCTTTCTTAGAAAGAGTAATTCCGAACCTAGATGGTTGTCCACCTTTCTTGGAATCCTGTATTGTAAACCTCCTAAGAATTTTATCTATGTAGCCGACCTGAGACAAAGCTATCATTTTGTTCTTTCTATCCCGAAAGATCTAGATACCGAGAACAAAATTAGCCTCTCCTAAGTCCTTCATGTCAAACTGCTTGGTCAACCATAATTTGACCGATGACAATGCCCCAACGTCATTGCTAATCAGCAGCATGTCATCTACATAGAGCAGTAGAAAAACCACCTTCCCATCCTTAATGTGTTTATAAACACATGGTTCATCCACATTTTGTGAGAACCTATAAGTCTTGATCACCTGATCAAATCTTATGTTCCAAGAATGAGAAGCCTGCTTAAGTCTATAAATTGACTTTAACAGCTTACAAACCTTACCCTCTTGACCCGTGACATTAAACCTGTCTGGCTGTTCCATATAAATGGATTCATCAAGATAGCCATTTAGAAAAGCCGTCTTGGCATCCATCGGCCAAATCTCATAGTCGAGAGCGACAGCTATGGACAAGAGAATCCGGATGGACTTAAGCATGGCTATAGGCAAAAAGGTTTCCTCATAATCGACTCCTTCCTTTTGCGTATAACCCTTAGCTACCAGTCTAGACTTCAAGGTTTTGACCTTTCCATCCACTCCTCTTTTCCTCTTGTAGATCCACTTACACCCTATGGGTTTTACCCCTTTGGGAAGATCCACAAGCTCCTAGACCTGATTAGTCTCCATAGACTTCATCTCAGTGTTCATGGCCTCTGTCCAAAGTTTTGAATCAACATCCTCTATAGCTTTTGCGTAAGTATAAGGATCCCTGTCATGTTCATCCGGTTCAGTCAAAAAGACCTCCCCATTGAATATATACCTCTCAAATTGATGCCTGATCCTCCCACTACGCCGAAGCCCCTTAGGTCGTTGTTCAGGTTCGTTTGGTTTTTCTACACTAATCGGAATGGTTTGTTTGGAACCTCCGGAGTGATCGGATCACTCCTTAACTCCTCAAGCACCACTTTGCTTCAACGTTTAAAGTCGTCCATGTAAGTCTCCTCAAGGAAAGTTGCATTAGTTGAAACAATGACTTTATTTTCCTTTGGGTTATAAAAATAACCCCCTTTAGTCCCTTTTGGATATCCTACAAACACGCAAACTTCTGAACGTGCTTCCAACTTATTCGGATCCTTAAACAGGACATGAACCAGACATCCCCAAATGCGAATATGGTTTAAGGATATCTTCCTTCTTGTCCATAACTCGTGAGGAGTTTTAGGGACCGATTTTGAAAGCATATTGTTCAAAAGATAACATGTAGTTTATAGTGCATATCCCTAAAAGGATAAAGGTAATGATGAATAACTCATCATGGACCTTACCATGTCCAATAAAGTCCTATGTCTTCTCTCCGCTACGTCATTCTGCTGCGGAGTGCCCGGCGCAGTCAAATTGGATAAAATCTCATTCTCTAATAAGTGTCCTAAGAACTCATCAGAAAGTTATTCTCCACTTCGATTAGATCGAAGTGTCTTTATAGGTCTACCCAATTGCTTTTCCACTTCAGCCCGAAACTCCTTGACCTTGTCAAAAGTTTCGCTTTTGTGGTGCATCAGGTACACATACCCATATCTTGAGTAATCATCAATAAAAGTGATGAAGTACTCATACCTTCCTCGTGCCCGGATGTTCAACGGTCCGCAAATATCACTATGCACAAGTTCTAGAACCCCTTTGGCCCTATTGCCTTTAGACCCGAATGGTCATTTGGTCATTTTACCCTCTAAATAAGATTTACATTGAGGTATAGATTCTACCTTTAAGTCCATCTCTTACCAACCTTTGAATCCTATTCAGGTTAATGTGACTAAGGCGCAAATGCCAAAGATAAGTCTTATTAGAGTGAGAAGTTTTAAGTCTTTTAGAGTTATTATCATTTATCTCAGCATTAAGCAATAAGTCCATCTTAGGCTTGATAAAATATAGATTATATTGCATTCATCCAGAACAGATAAAAAATTTATTTTTACAAATTACCACTTTTTCATTAAAAGATACCACGTATGAGTTTTTAAATAAACAAGATACAGAAATTAAATTCCTTTTAAATTTAGGAACATAAAAACAATGTTGCAAAAATAAATTCCTATAGTTATCAAAGTAAAGATGGACATCTCCCATTGCTTCTGCTGAGACCAAAGATCCATCATCTATCTGAAGCGTGAAGTCTTCATGCAGTAGACTTCTCGTTTCTTTGAACCCCTATAGAGAAACACAAACATGATTAGTTGCACCGGAATCTATGACCTAAATATCACTGAATTCCTCAACCAAACAATTTCTAAATATAGAAGATCACAACTACCTCATTTGAAAAAGAAGTCCTTGCAATGCTTCTTGATATGCCCGACCTTCCCACAGAAGAAGCACTTAAGCTACTTTAGGTTCTTCTTCTTCTTCTTCTTCTTCTTCTTGCTCTTGGTGTTAGCAGGAATAGAAGACTTCTCGTTCTTGGCCCGTTGCTTCTTTCCATTCCCAAAGATAGAATTGGAACTAGAAGCAGCTACCATGTTGGCCTCACCACCCGTAGGAGACTCCCTGATCAGCAGTTCAAACTCCTGTAACTATTTCATTAATTCTGTCAAGGTCATATCCCGTCTATTGCTCAAATTAAATGTAGCTCTAAACTGAATAAATTCTTTAGACAGAGTTTGAAAGACCATAGTCATCTGAGTTTCAACATCGATATCGGCTCTATTGGTTTGAGCCTCAACGAGGTAACCTATGACCAACATCATATACTCTTTTACAGATATCCTCAGTCTCTGTTTACAGTTTAAGAGTTTTCGAAGTGCCCATTGCCGCTTTGTTATGGCCTGGTCTCTAAACATATCCTCAAGATTATCCAAAATCTGCTTTGCAGTCTCATAATCCTTATGTTGAGCCTGCAACACATTATTCATGTTGGCCATAACATAGCAACGGGTCTGATCATTAGTATCTTTCCAGCGGTCATACGCTTGGAATTGCTCATTAGATGAGTCTCCCATAGGGTCGGGAGGACAAGGGGTTGTCAGAACATATTTTAGTTTCTCAAAGGACAGGACGATATCCAGGTTCCGTTTTCAATCATTGCAATTCTCACCAGTTAACAGGTTTGTGTCAAGTATCTATGATAAAGCGTTTTTAGACATTCTTAATCTATAATAAAGAATCATATACCAAACATATGCAAACATATCATAATAATTTAGTAAGATAACACAATCATGTAAAATCATACAAATGTGTTTATGTGTCAAAACCTTGAAAATATCACAACCTTACAATGATAATTCCCAACTCAGAATTCAACAAGCTCCTAGGGGAGTCATGCCAAATTCAATTAGCAACACGGATCCCCTCTTGATTAATATATGTCATCCAGGACCCGTATGATCCAGCATATATTAATAATCGTTTTTTTGACCATTAATTTTATTAACAATGCTCTTAGGAGAGGTTAATAATAAAATTAATGTGAGTGTATAACCATCGTTTTAATATTTTATCCATGATTTATAATCACAACCTAGGTGTGTGCTGTAATGACCGAAAAAATCAAGAAATTAATAAGTATGATTAATTGAGGATTTTTCCATCATTGCTAAGCTAAGTACATGAGAAAGTACAAGTGAGCATTCATTAACATGCAAATTTGAAAGTTTTACTAGTCACAAGACCTTAGAAATAAATAATGTTGTGAATGCATAAATTTATATGCTTTATTTATAAAACATGTAACAATGTAATGTTGTGATAGTACATTAAAATAATTAAAAATAATTATTTAATGTGCTAAATTAAAAGTTTATGATTTATTGATTTCACGTACGAGTCAAAGAAATGAAGTTTATAAGAATCTCAATTAGAATGTTTGAATTGGGATTACTTGACAAAAAGTGGAATTTCCAACTTACTATGATGATGTGAAAAATTCCTATATGATGTCAATGCAGTAAAAGAAACCCAGATCAAAAGTGATCATGAGCTCCATACCATAAATTGAAAATGGTGAGCACCAAGTTTAAGTCTGCAAGATGTATGACATGTTTTACTAAGATTGATCTCGAAATTTATAGAGATCATAAAATAAGATAAGAATTTTAAGAAAATTATAAAGATCATTGGAAGTTCAAGAATTTCAATATTTTGAATGTGTATGGTTAATTATTATACACATTAATAATTACGTAAAGTTTATTATTATTATTGTAAAGACAATAATAATAATAACAATTGTCACAGTACTAGTAAAGAAGAAAAAGGACGTTGATGGGGTCCACAAATGTTAATCTATTGCTAAGTTGTAGAACCATAAACAGCTCTTTATGAGAAATAGTTCAAGTTATATCCGTAAAGCACGAAATTGTGCTAAGTTGAGAATTTTAAATTAAATTGACTTTTAGATAGTCAATTTAATTTACAAAACTTTTACAAAATTACAACTATTATTTTCATAATGAAATTTGAAGTTTACAATATGAAAATTTCTAATGAGAAGTATATGTTATAAATTTTAAAGTTTTAAAAGTAAAATAAATAATAATAATAATAATAATAATAAGAATAATAATAATAATAATAATAAAATAATTATATTGAGCAAAGTTTTAAATACATAATATTCTTCTTGGAATTCATATACATGTATATATACATATATGTGTATACAGTTGTAAAAATAGTTAATCATCGGTCTTGAAGACAAATGTTTTAAAGTTTACGGTTTCAAAATTAAATCACAAAATCCATATAGTATGGATAACTTTTATGAAAATGATTTTTATGACAGAATGAAGATGTTTATACGGTAGTGATACAACAAGAAAATTAAAATTTATGTAATATTTTAAAGAATAAGAATATTACAATTTTAAAAAAGTACAGTTATGTCTATAAAAATTTCAAGTTACGGATCAAATTTGATCTATCCGACACAACACAGTTTAGACTGTGTAGATGCAAAGTTGTCTATAAATATATGGACAAAAAAAAAAGGAGCCAATCAGATCAGCTCCCCCTTCTCTCTCTACTTTCTCTCTCCTCAAACTCAGTCCAAGATCCGACCTCCATTTTCGACACCTCCTACACCATCGGAAAGATCTCGAGAAGCTAAGTCCGACGGTATGCCGTGCCACCCACAACTCCACCGGAGGTGACCACACGCGCCGGTTGAAGCCGCGAAAACACGTCATCTTTCCGACGTGATTTCTCCTCCGTCCGACCTCCGATTGACACGATCTTGGTGTCAACGGACTCAGAATGAAGAGACAAAGAGAATGGCACGATCACTGAGCTCGATTTCAGCTGTAGCAAAATGGCAGAGCTGCCCCATTCATGTCGCCGTGCCACGACCCGATCTTGCCGTCACCGACGTCGTTGATCGACACTGCCCAGACCAAAAGAATCAGAGGGTTTCGGTGAGCAAAATGCCTGAATCAATTGGTTAAATCATCACCGGTGGCCGGAGATCGAAGACCACCATTTAGCGCTGCCATGGAAGCCACCGTCGCCGCCGTTCCTGACCCCATGGCCCCAAATTGATTGGGGGAAAAGACTCAGAGGATCACATAGAAGCTAATCCCCCAACCAATTTCAGGGGAACTCCGCCGGAGGACCACGATCGGCCTCCGCCTTTGTGCGCCGCCGTGAGGAGCTTCGGGCCGCCGTTCTACGCAGCGGTGTGGTGCACCACCGCCACCAACATGCTCAGACCACCATGGGGAACAAAACCCCCAAGCCAATTTGGAGCTACCACCGCCGGAGGTACAAGATCGGAGCCTCGATTTTTGCCGCCGTCGTCGAGCTTCGATCCGCATGGTTAGAGGCCGAATATGGTAAAATTGACACCACCATTGGACTCAGAAGGGTCGACTTCGGGGGGGTAGGCTTGAGCTCAGCCCCCAACGGAGCCAATCGCCGTCGGTCAACCACCGGTCAACGCCGGTCAACGGTCAGTCAACACCACTTTGGGTTTTTGTGATCCGGACCTCCGATCGATGATCTGAGACCGCCTCCCGACTCGTTTCGACGCTCTGAACGCGATGGTGATCTCCGTTTAAGCTAATTCCACTCTGATAAAAATCATTCGGTACCAAATGTACGCGAATCGAGGCGACTTAGACTGCAATATCAGAGTCCAGAATGATGTTTTCAACAATAATAAATCTCTATGGATCATTCCTAGCCATCCATAGTGGTCTGAGGAGCACTGCTGAGGATGCAGCGTAGACTGTGGATGCAACGAGATGCAACTGGACCCGCACAGCTCGGAGTCTAGGTAAGTAGGAATCTCGCCTACAGTATGAATAGTTTTAAAAATAAATTAATTTTAAATATTTTCATAAAATTTATGAAAATGTATGATCAGTGATTTATTACACTGTTATATGTTATGATGTGATATGTTATGTTATGATGTGATATGTTATGTTATGACATGATGTGAAATGCTATGATGATGATGATGATGATGATATGATTAATGTGTGATGTATGCATTATATAAATTATATTGTTTAATCACTTTCAAGTCAAGTGTGATAATGATTTACGACTCATGTATGATTAAGATTTACGATTCATGAATTACGAAATTCTGATGTTATGTAGTGATAAGTCATATTACATATACACAATAAGACAAGTGAAACTTATGAGACAAGTTAGGGTGTCGTACCAACCTCCCGACCCACGGGGAGGCTCCATGTTAAAGAAATGAATGATCTTGGTGTCGTTGGGATCTCGCGAACCCTAACTTCCCAAGACTCGCGCGCAACCGGTACGATCACTCGGGCCCAAAGTAAGAAGATAAGGTACAACTTAAATAATTAAGCATAAATCAAGTTGATAAGCAAGCATAAAATGCTCATGCATATTTTTATTAAAGTGATTTTTAATTATGTTTTGCGAGGTTAATTTTCCTACTTGTTGACCGAAAGCTCATTTAAGTATGTTCATGCTGTAGGTAAGAAAAAAACCTATCAGCGACACTTGATGGGCAGTGGTGAGCGGCGGACGAATGGTGAAGATGGGAATGGATACCGCTCACGCAATGTAATATTTCCGCATTAGTATTTTACGAATTTATGCATGTTTTATTTTACGAAATTTCGTATACTTACACTTTACGAAAATTTATGTGCATATGAATAAGTAAATAATTTACGTAATTATGTTTTAAAAACCGAGCTTGTGATTACGCAACCTTGGTCCAGAGGATTTCAAAGTTTAAAGATGTTGCAATAAACGATGCAACAAATGCACGAAATTTATAGGAAAGAAAATTATAGGTTTATATGGAATTACAAAGGATTATTGGAGTTTTACATTAAGTTAAGAAATGAATTTTATGAATATGTTTCTATGAAATTATTATTAAAGTTTTAAAGAAAAGCTTTAAGAAATTAGTATCTTAAACTTAAAGGTTAAGTTATAAGAAATCATGTTTTGTTTAGTTTAAGAAGGTTTACCTTTAAGAAAATAATATGATATTTTATGATGTTAAAATTATAAGCAACAATATATAATAATTGCTAAGAAAGTTTTAGAGAGCATTTAAATGAGATTTTATTTTAATATTTAATTTAAAATTGTCTTGAAAATAGTTTTATCTATTGAGAAATGTCTTTAAAGTAATAGTTGCTAAATAATTACTCTTATGTTAAAAAGAAAAAGTTCAAGAAAATTACTATGGTTATGTTTCAAGAGATTAATGTTATGAATTATGTAAAGGATCATGCTTTTAGAAATTACAACTATGTTAAGACGTAATGCTTATTATTACGCTATTATCACGTTTGAGAATTTTATGTATTACGTTAGGCTTACGCAACGAAGTTTTGAGAAATGATTATTATATCTTTTAAGGTTATATGTTAAGAATTCTTTATCAAAAAGAATTCGTTTGTTATTAAGATTTGAAAAATAGTTATTATTTCCTCTAAGGTTTCATGTTAAGGATTCCTCAGTAAGAATCCATTTAAAAAAAAAATTATCCTAAATTTCTCTACCTTAATTGTAAGTAAGTTTAAGATTATGATGATGTTTAAGTTAAGTGACGGCCACGTAAGGACGGGTCGTTACATGTGCAACCATAAATCATGCTAAAATACCTTATCCTCTCAGATATCCAATCTGGTACATGATAGAAATCCCTTCCTAGGGGTCGGGACCATCATGTTCTTCCTATGGACCAACGATGGAGGCCTTAGGTTTTCTCTTCGAAAACCTTCTCCCACTCAATCTTTTGAAATCAAGGTTTTGTTTTAAAATTATGCATGAATAATTTTAATATGAGCGGCACTTCCTATTCTATATGACATGTTATCAATATACATGGCAAATCATATTATAATGCAGACAAGCAAAGCAATCAAGCAAAGTTACAAGCAAAATAATAATTACCGTAATATTATGGTTCACCCTAAAGAATAGAAAACTAAGATTATAAGAGAATAATCGAGACATATATCGATTCTTCATCCTTGAATCCTCAAGTTGTATCATTCTTTATGTAATTCCCATATTTAAGTCTTCAATCTCGTATGAATCAAATACTTCATACTTCCAGTAATATCTAAATTTAATGTTTCTCAGAATCGTCTCAAAAATAAAATTAAAACTACACTGCATTGCATCTTTTTTTGAAATTTTTCAACTCTTGGTCGGCAGGCCGATCTGGGTGATCGGCCTGCCGGTCATGCTTCATCGGCCGACCGATCGAAAAGATCGGTCTGCCTACCCATGAAAGTTTGGCCTGTCGAACTAAAAGCTCGGCCTGTCGGCAAAGCCACCTGATTTCTTTCCCACCGATGGCCTGCCGAACCACATGTCTGGCCTACCGATCTCTGACCATCGGCCTGCCGAACTAGAGGGTTCGGCATGCCGACGGAGTAGAAATCTCCCATTCTAGAAAATATAATTTTAATGCAATTCATCAATTTTATTTTCAACAATTCAAAAACATAAAATTAGAGACTCAGGAAATACCTGGGTGCTCCATTATCCATCTTCTAAATCCGCTTTCTAGATCTGTCTTCTCCGAATAATTATTTAATTACAAAATTCTTACAAATTTAAAATTAAATAACAATTCCTAGACGGAGATGATAGTCTGCCATCTAATTGCATGAAAAACATAGATACACATTCTAACCTCTAAGGAACCATAACCGGCATAAATTAATTAATTAATAAATAATTAAATAACAATTTAATCAACCATAATTAATTAATAAACATTCACCACATAATCCATGACAACATATAATTATATGGAAACCTAGAGTGCTAACTGTCTATAAAATTAAATTCAAGCATAGGAGAGATTAAGATCACAAAATTTATATATATAACATGATCACAAACTCGTAAATTTACGTAAAAACCACAACTCTGATACCAATTGTTGGAAAACAAAGTGAAGTGTGCAACAAAATTATTTTTTAAAAAATTTTATATCAGAGTAATTTTAAAACACAAGTTTGACATGCTATATGTATAAATTAAACAGATCTTACTAACCTTTGTGTGACGAAGAACCTCCACAACCCGTGAAGAGAAGTAACGTTCCAAAAGAGCTTCAACCAACTGGTCTTCTTTGCTATTCTCTATCCACGACAGGAATGAGTGTGGGCTCATACGTACAGCTCTTCCATCGGTGACTCTCCTTCTAACCAATCGAGAGAACCCAAAGCAAGTGTTCGTGATTTGTGAACAAAAGCTCTCAGGGAGTTTTTAGATTCTCACTTAGCAGAGTATCACTCTTAATCTCTCAATTGATCTGAGTAACTCATGAGACTTACTCCCTTTATATAGCGATTGGTCCTGGGGTCAGTCCTTATCAGATTAGGTCTCAAAAACTCGAAACAGAATCAAGTTCGGATCAATATCTGATAAGATCAACGTGAAAACGCATAATCTTATCTCTCGCTAATTGACAGGCAGAACAGGCCCCATCGGCAGGCCAAACACGTAGATCGGCAGGCCAAACTCCCACGTAAATGTCTCCACAAATCTTTTATTTTCCACCCGAGATTCTATAGGATAAAGTCTCAGTTTTAATTCAAATAACCCAATAGAAAAGTCATCTGATCAAAACAACTTTATCAAGATAACCTCTAAGAAAATAAATCAATTCACAATAATTCTACAAGTTTATCTTGATCTAATTTATCCAATTAAATCAACCGATAAACAGACAAGAATTATCCGATCCCAATAATTCAACAAGTTTATCTTGAATTAATTTTATTACAAAATTAATTCAACCGATAAACAGACATGAATTATTTAATTCTTCCAAATTTTACCAATCTGATAAATCCGACATAAGTCACCAATTGTTGGAAAAGCACGTTGTGTCATTATAGGATTTTGTGAGCTAGCAAAGGGGACCAAATGGACCTATATAGTTCAAGCTCATGATAATTATGAAACCCAATATCCTAGATATACATTTCATAATTATCAACTCCAACGCTACTCCACTAAAACCTTGGAGCTGCACTCTCGAACTACATAGAATTACGAAGCCCATATACCCAAGTCTCCATGACATATCATAGTGTATCGTATCCCTATATGATAATCCATAATCGGCTTTAGGACAAGTTCTGTCTTATCTTCCAGATTATTTTTATCTTACGTTCCATCATCTCACCATCAGAAAACTTACTATCTAAAGATAGTATACAATTCGGTTACACTTATGTATCCAAATGGTTGAGCGCTCTAGTTTTTCAATTACAGGACAACACATATAAGAGGATATCATCACTCCTAAAGAGGAGCTATGGATTCCATATCTATGAATAACAAGTCTACGCTATCAAGAGTCATGCCTCCAATGTACCAACATGCATACCACTATTAAGATATGGGGTGTCATCCTTTGGTACATCAAAAGATATAAGTCAAGACAACAGGCCCACTATTCATCTCAGGATTAAGATGCAACACAAATGATTGTCTAAAGTGAATCAATTTGCCGAGACAGAATTATTAATCCAAATCAATTCACTTTATGTCCCGATCCAACATATTTTCACCTATGACAACATGCCAATGTTTCTATTCACAGAGTCCATCTTCGATGGTCAAGACAAACCATCTCCCAAAAGGGATATAGACAACATAATAATCTTTGCATGAATAAAGCGCCCAACTTTATTCCCTTGATTGCGGATCATATGATTTAACCATCACCTTAAGAATCGTGTCTTCTGCATAATCCGTCCATCATAAGCTCAATTCTTAAGGTTTAGAACGACAATCTCAGACTATTGTTTGTTTAACATACATTCAATAAATATGAACGTAAAGAGGACAAGATTTGGTACATAAATAATGAATAAATTCTTTATTGATAAAAAAATGTCTCCAAAAACTTATTACATTTTTACTTCCTAGGGCATACATGTTTAACAGATAAACCAAACGAAGAAAATATTTTAACAAAACACATCTTTTTTTTTTAAGGATAACAAAACACATCAGTTATAAGAATTAAAGGGGGGAAAAGAAGGATGGATATACGATCATGAGAAAAAAATTTTAAAAAAAAAAGTAAAAAGAAAAAAGGAAGAAAGGAAGAAAATTTAAAGTAGCAAAGCAAAACAAAAAAAAAAGATTGGAGAAACACATATGTAGCAATGTGGGAAGAGCTTTTCTCAATTTTATATACGCTAGTTATAAACTAATTATATACACACGCTTGCGCGTGCTTAGGCGAAGAAACTTGTAAAAAAAAAGAGAGAAAGTAAAAAAGGCAGGAAAGAAAAATTAAAGAATTAATAAAAAAAAAAGGAAGCATGGAATCGCTCGTTCCTGAAAAAAGAACTAAAAAAAGGCCATGCGTTAGGTGCAAGGGAAGCACTTTGACGCTTTTAATATGGTAGTAGATTATAGATACAATAGAGATAATCAAACGAAGAAAATATTTAACAAAACACATCTTAAAATGCATATAGGATTATAAGAATTAAAGGGAAAAAAGAAGGTTGGATATAAGACCATGAGGAAAAATAAAGAAAAAATAAAAAAAATAAGAGTAAAAAAGAAGAAAATAAAAAGTAGCAAAGCAAAAAGAAAAAAAAATGATAGGAAAAACACATGTGGAGCAATGTAGGAGAGACACATGGAGTGATGTGGGAAGAGCTCCTCAGTTTTATATATGCTATAGTTTATATCTTCTATCTCAATTTTCTTTTTTATCCTTATAACCTTATATATATAATTATGTTAAAATATGTCTATTATATTATTTTCTTTTAAGATGTGTGTATATGTCCATTATAAATCCTCGCATTTTAAAAAAAGAACAATCGAAATACTATGTACATAGTGCATGCTTTTGACTAGTAAAAGAATGTTATAATTTATTAGCAACAAGAGACATTACTCCCTAAACTTTTGTTTGTCATTTGTGACTTGTGGTCATAAAATTTACACAGATTTCTATTATTTCACAAAGTTAATCTTGTATCCATCACAGAATAACCTGAAATTTTACAACATAATTTACACTGCGTAAAAAGTATTTTATTTATTATTGTTAAACCCCCGTTAAACATTTCACACTTTCTAAAACTATTTATATCAAATTTAAGGATGTGGTTATTCTACACATTAAAATACACATTAAATTTTAGAAATTGTTTGTCAATTTTAATGTTAGGAACTAAAATTACTAAAAAAAACATAAATTTAGTGGATAATTTGTCAAATTAAAAGTTTGAAGATTAAATTGTCACAATACTCATAATTAAAGTAATACATGACAATAACTCTAAAAAAGGTCTTAAAGTCTAAATTTATTATTTTGTGTATTGTATTTTGCATTTTGTTTGGCTGTTTGAGAGTAGACTAGAGGATAATGTTAACACTTAAGCGTCACCTATTAGCTTGTTTGATTCAGAGTTTGAACATAAATTTAAATTTGGAAGGGAACAACAGGGTTGTGCAAAAAAACCGCCAAACCGTTAGACCGAACTAGTTTGACGATGATCAGACAGTTAAAAAATAGTCCTAACTAGAGCCGACCTTTTTTTAAACATTCTGGTTCCAAAATATTTATACGTGGTCCGGACCGGATCGAACTGTTTATCTAAAATTAAATATATTACTATGGTGTTTGGCATGGTGGTGGGAACCATTGATTAGAACTGTTTTTACTATAGCATGTGAGATCTTTACACCGTAACAACTTTTTTTTTTTTACTGTAACATGTGAAAGCTTTATATTGTTCATAACTGAGATAATGATTAAAACCACTCTTGTCAAACAACATGTATATATAATATTTTCTACCTCTCAATAACTCAATCTTCTAAAATGACACAATTTCTTTTTATTTTATTAGGCCTTCACTTGGACAAAAGACCCTAGTCCTCGCTTTATCTTTTTTTTCCCTCAAAACTCCTTCACGGCTTCACCTCCAGTCCTCCACCATCTCGTTCATTCTTCCTCGCAATTGCACCATCACAGCAACGACATGGCAACTCCATTCTTCCTCTCACCATCGCAGTAGCAACACGGCACGACGGTAGCTCCATTTGTCCTCACTATCCAACCCTTCCTCTACCTCTTCTTTTGATTCCTTTGAAAAACCCTGGTCAATCTCTATGCTATCCTATTATTTTTTTTTCTTCTTGTTCTTCTTCTATTCTTCCTTTTAGGATCCAAAGCTAGCAATTTTTTGTGTAATTTTTTGGTGGAATTTTTAACGGTGGTGACTATTGTTAAGTTGTGTTGTTCTTTTTTTTTTCTTAGATGAAAATTAGATCAGAGACTCGAAGTTTATGTAGTCTTCTTAAACTAGTACAAAAAATCACAACAAAAAAAAAGTTCAAAAACATCATAAACCATCGTTCAAATCGAATCAGACAGTTCTAAAACGATCCACTCCAGATTCTTTTTTCCCAAATCGTAAGAAACAATCTACTTCCAAAGACTTGACGTGTTCGAACTAGACGAGATTGTGCACACCCCTAGCAAACACTATAACAAAAGTTTGAACTAGCGGTGTGAAAAAAACGGGCTGTGTATCAATCCATGGACTAGGACTATGTAGAAAAACTACCCAACTGTAAGACCAGACCAATCAAGTAGTGACTGAACCATTTGAGAACCATTTAAAAATGGTCCCCAACCGAACCAAACAATTTAAAAAAAGTCTGCTTTAGTTTCAAAATTTATAACTATAGTCAGTCAGGACTAGACTAGACAGTTTACATTATATAATAGAAATAAACATAAATAACATATTCCTCAATCCTCATATTAGATCCATAAAAAAACCATCTTTTAATTAAAAAAACACAGTTTTATTTTTTTTTTTTTACCCACTCCATTTCTTGGATATTTAGAGTTTTGGACAATCAGGACTAGACTGGACAATTTATATTATATAATAAAATTAAATATAAATAACATATTCCTTAATCCTCATATTCGATCCCTAAAAAAGCCATCTTTTAATTAAAAATGACACTGTTTTAATTATCTTTACCCATTCTCATTTTTTGGATATTCAGAGTTTTGAAATTATACAAATCTAGAATAAAAATCACAAAAATCTCTTAAAAAAGTCTAAAATTGTTGTTCAAACTGAACCAGACCATTTTAAAACAGTCCAATCTAGTCCTAATATCTTAAACAGTTTTATCTAGTCACAAAATTTCCCAAACTGCTAAAGCGGTTCAGTTCCAAAGACTTATCAATTTGGGACCAAACTGGATCATAACCAACAATATCTTTTCCATCTACACCACATATTTACAAAAGTAAAATTATAATAATTTTTTAAACATTATAGAAATAATATATATGTAATTGTTGTCATAATGGTAACATTTTATGCAGCATAATAAGATAGTTATTACTATAATAATTTTAGATATTAATGGAAATAATTTTAAAATTTTAATACATTTCAATTTACTATTCAAATTTTTCTTCAGTTGTTGATGTTATTCATGAAAAAAGTTGGCTACATAGAATGACTGTTATAGTGAAGAATATGACAAACTTTAAAATATTTTAGAAATAGTAAAATTATATGGTATTTAATATATAATAGGGTTCATTTGTGCATGTGTTCCATTTGCTACATCATTTCTTAAAAAAAAAAATCTCATTATGAGAATGTATTTATAGATCAATTGGAAATTCAACTTAAGCCAAAAGTTTTGAACTAAACTTGGCTGGAAATTCAATTTTTATGAGCAAAACACTGGTAAAATTTATTTGAATTACAATTTGGGCTCTTTACATATATGCCACAAAATTAATGCTAGGATTAATTTATGCCATAAAAAGATAGTTGCAGATAATGCCACGCCACATCATCATATTATATTAAAAATTCCAAACATACCATCAAGGTTGGATACTGCATGGTATCTGGATGTTATCTGACATGCTTGGTAGATACCAGACAGTATCTGAATTTAATTTTTTTTCCTTCGAGCATATTATTCATGACCTGAATCAATAATCAAGAGAATTATTTATCTACTTCTCATTACAAAAGGACTGGATTTTATCTTATAATATTAACAGTTATGGCAATTTACTTTACCATGCCTTCAAAATACAAGGATAGGACTAGATTTTCAAATCCGTACAAATTAAATCAAAAGACATAATTTTATAAATAGGAGTCTGTAATTAACTCAGAATTAAGATCATTTTATTTATGACCATCAGTCGATGTGATTAGAACTCGTTATATTCTAGCCGAAATTATTTAGCTATTCATATTACATTATGTCTAGTTCTACATAATTTCATTATGTACAGTACATCCATTTAATGCCTCACTATATTAAGATTTGGATAAGACTATTCTAGTCTCAATAAAAACTACTAGCACTAGAAACGTCGTTCTATATATAATTAATTATGAGAATTTCTACAATAAGAACCGCCAAAAAGGTCTCATTGATGAAAGATAATCAAAGGGTGGGCATTACATGGATTAATGGGTGGGCCCTATATTCTAATTGTTGAAATTTTGAGTTTATTGTAGAGGATTTCATCTATCTGAGACGTTTTCAGGCATTGTTTTCTTTCTTTCTTTCTTTTTTTTTTTTTTACTAAAATTATATCAAACCCACATTCATACAGCTTAGATAAAAAAAAAAAAAAGGTATGAACTCATGATCGGTGAAGAAGAAGAAGAAGGGACATCTCTGAAGAAAATCTCTTCCACCACTATAGACTCACTCTTTTTCTTTACTTTGGTTTTTTTTGTCCCTTTCGATGCTTCGCTTCGCTTATTTGAAAAAAGATTCTTGTATGAGAGATAAAAAGGTAAAAAGGAGATGAACATATTGGAGGCTTTGGCTGTAGAAAGTAAGAACTTCGAATCATGTTCAGATTTTAAATGTTGGATGTACAAAAGCTATATAATGAATTAAAGAAGAAGAAAATTTGAAAAGCAAAGCAAATAATAATTTATTAAGACAATGGGAAACGGTTTATGAGTGTCACCTATGCAACCTAGGCCAAATCGTGACAGTGGATTTGATCCATGCTTGGTAGCAGTCCACCTTCTGTCGTGATGGTGGATCACGAGGTGCTAGATGGTTGTAACAGGGCCATCCAAGGTGTATCGTAATTGATAATACTATAAAAAATGTACATTTTTTAAAACTAAAATCAATAATTTTGCATTTATATTTCTCATTAAACTACTTAATTAAAGCATTTGTGTCTTAGTGTTCAAAATATGTTTAATTATGTATTTTTAATATGTTTTTATGTTTAAGAATATTTTTGATAATTTTTAGAGTTGTTTTGATATGTAAAATATTTGTTTAGTTTGAAGTTTACTAAAACCGTAAAAATAATTTGTGGTAATTTTATTTTAAATCTTAATGTATTTTATAGTGCATTTTAAGTTTATAAATATGTTCTATTGTTTTAAATATTATATCTGTGCAAAACCAAAAGGACCAAGAATTTTAGAAGTTTGTAATTATTCTTGGTGTGTTTTTGTGTATTTTAATATAAAATAAATATTTTTAAAATTATTGAAAATATAATTTTGTAGAATAATTAATTTAGTATGTTCGTTTATTTCATATTTTAAATCTGGAAGAAAAACGAAGCAAAATGGCACCAAAAATGGGCAAAATCAAACAACAAATGGAAAAGAAACAAAAGAAATTTGAACAGTCCACCAATCTTTCTTGGAAACATTCTTAAATGATTAATTTTCAAAATCCACAAAATAAATAAGGCGGATACAATTCACTCATTACTTTATTCACCTCGAGTAAAAAAAAGCTTAGCATCCCATCTTAAAATTTTGTATATAATTTAAATAATCTGTATGCGCATTTGGTCTTGTGTTTCTAAAACTCGTAGAAAGTTAGAAAAAGTTTAGAACCATCTTTAGTTTCTGTTTTCTTCACATTTGCTAAAATAGCTGATGATAAAAGTTTTCATAATAAAAACATTGTTAATCAACAAATCATCCATCTTATTGTTTGTTCAATGTATGATTATTTGCAACAATCTCAAGAATCTATTCTATTGTGTCTTGTTTTTCCTCTCAATGTTTATAACTTTTGATTCAAACCAAGAATGATTAACTTGCTTCTAAATTTTCATAGCTTAGAATCTGAAGATTCTTATTTGCACTATATAGAGTTTGAAGATGTTTCTGCTACATTCACTAACCAAGATGTTTCAAATGAAACTGTTAGGCTTAAGCTTTTTTATTTTTCTTTAAAAGATAAAGTTAAAACTTGGCTTACTTTTTTAAAACTTATATCAATTGGTACATGGCAAAAAATACAAACTGAGTTTTTGAAAAAATTCTTTCCAACTCATAAAACCAATGCTCTAGAGAAACAAATTTAAATTTTTTCTCAAAATACAAAAGAAGTTTATTTTCAATACTAAAAACGTTTTAAAGAGTTGTTAAACTCTTGCCCACATCATGATTTTAAAAAACAGTGTTAGATTAGTTTCTTTTAAGAAGGTTTAACTTCTAAAACCCATCAATTCATTTAAAGAATGTGTAATACAAAATTCCTCAATAAAGAACCCGATGAAGCATTAGATTTCTGAGATAACTTAGCTGAAACTCTCAATATTGGTAATATATTAATTTTGAAGGCTCAATGAGATCTAATCTTGCTAATGCTCAAAGAGGCATTCATTAACTTAGTCAAGAGAATGATTAAAATGCTAGGATTGCTAGTTTGTCAAGAAAGATTGAATCATAGAACGTAGGAATGTTCAGGAACCTAAAATTGAAACTTTGTGTAGTGTTTGCCAAACTCTAGGTCACTTAACTTATAACCGCCTAGTTTTTAAGGAAGAGTATCATAAACAGGTGAATTACACAAACCAATTGGATCAACTTAGGAAGCCTTTTCTATCTCCACATTCTGACATATACAATCCACAATGAAGAAATTATCACAATTTTAGTTGGAGGAATGATCAATTACAACCACATTTAACTCAAGATTTTCAAAATTATACACTGTTTTCATAACAACCTCAAAATTCATAATTTTATCTAATCTACAATTTCAAAAACTTCCACAAAAGTTTCCACCTCCTAAAAGTTTAATTCACGAGTTAAAACTCTTGAGGATGTTTTACAAAAATTCATTCAAAAATAGGAAGTCACTAACACTCGTGCTTTATAAGATATTCATAATTAAAAAGTCCATTTTTAAACTCACTTATTCACTTAACATTAAAGAAAAAGGCAAATTACTTGCTCCACCTGTACATTAAACTTCTGCTAATTAAGTTGCCTTTTCAAGTTCTTCACCACAACAAAAAAGAGTTAATTTTGTCTCAACTCTTTAAAGTGAAAAACTGTTGATTCAATTTTAAAAAGTAATGATAAAGGAGGAAAGTTCTGTAAAAAGAAAATATTGTTTCAAAAGAAAAATTTGTTCTAAAAGTTCATTTTCCTCAAGTTTTGCTTTCAAAACAAAAATCTGACAAATACCCTGAAATTTTTGAACTTTTCGGGCAAGTCAAGATTTACATTTCACTTTTAAATGTAATCAAACAAGTCTCATCTTATGCTAAATTGTTGAAAGATTTGTGCACAATAAAAGGAAAGTATAATGTGACTAAGGTTGGAATTTTAGCTGAGAATGTTAGTTCCATCATTCGACATGCTTCACCATTGAAGTTCAAAAATCCAAGCTGTCCTATAATTTCTTGTATCATAGGAAATACTCAAATTGACCATGCATCACTAGATCTTGGTAATAGTGTTAACCTTTTACCTTATTCTATTTAATAACATTTACGTTTAGGTAAACTTAAGCCAACATTTATCACACTTTAGTTAGTTGATCGTTATGTGAAAATACCAAGACGAGTCATAGAGGATGCGTTAGTTCATATTGATAAGTTTTACTTCCCATTAGATTTTAATGTTTTGGATACACAACCTATTGTAAATTCAAATGTTCAAGTCCTTATCGTTTTAAGACGTCCATTTCTTGCAACTCTAATGTTTTTATTAATTGTAGGAACGGTGCCTTAAAATTGTCTTTTGGAAATATGACTTTTGAATTCAATGTGTTCAATACGTTGAAACAATATGCTAATTTTGAAAAAGATTAGTTTTTGGTTGATGAAGTATATGAGCTTGTAAATTTAATGTTAAAAAAAGATACTTATGGAAAAAAAAGGATCTTGTTTTAAAAAAAAAATTGTTCTAATCTAGGAAAATATGAAGAAAGTGCTTGGAAATTTTTTTAAAAAAAGTCCATTCATATCTAAACATTATTCAGGTCATTCTGAATATCTTTCTCATCTAGATTATATGGATGTTGACCCATTTTGATCCGTAACTTAGTATTCATTGTTTCTTTTTTTTTTTTGCTTTATCTTTTGTGTGTCGCTTTTTTGAATGTTATTTTCCTAAAATTTAGAAAAGTTATTTTTAAAAATTCATTTAAGATGACTAGGATTATGAAGGGTATAATTAAATGATTAGTTAGTATCTTTATATTAGCGGCCTCTAGAAATGCATTTATTGAAATGAGTAACAATGAATTTTTTTGAATTTTATAATTGTGTAAAAAAATGAAAAAAATTAGAATTTTAAAAATACAAACTTTAGCTTTTATTATATGTTTAAATTTTTGTTATTTTTAGTATGTTTAGTAATTTAGTAGGTTGCTTTTACCCAGTCCAATGTATATTTGGCTCAATACTGTTTATAATAATGTCGTTCGTGTCTGTACAACTTCTTCTGTGTCTAAACAGTACTCCACTGTTTGTTTATATAACCATTTAGTGTACATTAAAGCTCACAATTCTTAGTTTACACTCTCTTTAAATTTTCTTTTTCTTTCTAAACACTCAAAATTCTCTCATTCTCTCTAGAATTCCCAAAAAATTTCCTAAAAACCTCCAAAGTTCTTCAACCTTCAAAAAATTTTTATAGAAATTTTTTAACCTTTTCTTTCTTAATCCTATAAAATCTTCTCAATACTTTTAAACACTCTCAAATCTACTCAAAATTCCAGATCTCTCAAAAGCTCTCTCAAAATCTTCCAAAAATATCTCAATCCACTTTCAAGAATCTCATCTTGTTAATACTTGATTAATTATTGACAGAGGATGTCATAGTACATTCTTAAATCATTTAGTAAATAAAATATAGTTAGGTTAAGTGTCAAAATTGAACCTTTAATCCTTAGCACTGTTATAATTATTATTATTTCTCTTTTAATTAATCACACTTATTGTTAAAGTTTCATTTTAAATTCGCTGTATTTCTTGTTATTAAAGTTCTAAAATCATAAAAATCTAAAAATAGAAAAAATGCTATAAAAATGTTAATAAATAAATAGTTTAATAATTATACTGAACTTTTTATCGAATTTAGATAGTTTTATTGCTTGTAACAACCTTATATTTGAAGTTATTTCAGATTGCAACTATCAAAACCGAATAGTGATCTAGACAGAATCTTCACGACGAGATCTGGCGCAACCTCTGCCTCATAATCCACAGAGGTGGTAGACAGTTGCAAAGGTGGGTCATGACCATCGTGGCTTGCTGTTATGGTTTACCAGCGGCTGTGAAGGAGATCTAATCTCCTCATTATTTTTTAATTTTTTATGTTCTTAGGTTTTTAATATATTGGGTTGGGTGTGTGTGGACTCACCAAAGTAACATTGAGCTTATTTATATTTGACATTTAGATGTAGATCCAAAGGCACAGAATGAGTCTCATCAATAAGGGCTTTTTATGGCAATCTTCCCCCTCAATCATATATTACTAACAATTTTTGATTATCATATTTAAATATTATCTTTCTGTGTATAACAATATTTAAGGTCACATAAATAATCATAAAATTTTTATAAAATTCATAAAGTATTCTAAATACATATACACAAATATAATAAAAATTTATTTTATTTATTTATAAATATACGCTTTATAAAACATTAAATACTGTAAGCGCATCTATCCTAACAGTTATATATTTTTTCTTCAACCAATCAGACAAGTACACTGTCACCTTATTGGGCATTGACCATTGCATTGTTTCATTTGGATTTTTCTATTTTGATATCATTTTGTTTATTTTTTTTTTATTTTAATAATGTTCGACAAAGGGGCTTGGTATGTCAGTATTAGTTTTAATGGATGTCAACCTATTACAATACACTCAAATTCCGTGATGCTTTTTAAGCCTTCTTTTTCATTGTCTTTTTTAAAATGATTAATTACTTAATGCTTGTTGCATTACTGGTAGAGTACCATGCCCTTTCAAAATAAAAAAAGTAGAGTACCTACCACATTACTAATACACAAAATATGTAAAATACACTACCCAACGGCAGAAACACAATTTAGTGAATGAGGACACGTGCTCTGTGTAAATTTTTAAAATTGAATTTGATTTTGCTCCTTTAATTTCTTAAAATTTAAATTGTGACCCTTTCTGCATAGAAATATTATAATTGTACACTTATTCAATATATAAAATTTGAAACTTTGTTTCTTTTCGGAAATCTTTTTCATAATGTCTCCAATGAAAAAAATAGGGTTTGACAAAATTTTATTGGCTACATGTGAAAAATTTGTTAAGAGGCATGGTGATGCAACACAGAAGCATACAAGAAAGAAATATTGACAAAATCTATTAATTTGCACAAAATACCGAATAATAGAGTATCTACTAATTTGATGATTTACGGCAAATAAAGATAGATAACAAAACATGTTACTTCTAATGAATATCGGGAATTACACTTCAAATGTTTAGAGTAAAAAACTCTTAGAATAAAAATTTTCTAATCAAACGCCTACATATTAGGAGCCAAAACCTAAGGTGAATATGATTCAAAAGCAAAATTAATTTCTAATTTGAAAACAAATGTAATTCCTATAATAAACATAATCCCAAAACGAAAATCATAATAATCAAAGAAAAATAATAAAAAATAACCCAAATAATAATTTGAAAAGTACCTAAAATATCCATGTGATTAGTCAAAAATACTACTTTGAACAATTTGGTATCCAAAAGCATAAAATGTCTTTTTTTGTTGGTAAAATTGATACATGATACAGTGGGATCTTAAAAATTTAATTAACCATCGCTGATCTTACTCATATTGCTATAGACCATAAATAGAATTCTAATTAATTGTATCCATTGATGATTGGAAGCAGCAATTCTAACTGGTCTAATCTCTAAGAAGATGTCAATTGTCAAGTCTTTAATGTCATGTCTCTTCCTTCAGGTGATTGTGTGTGTAGATACAACTTAGCAAACCGTCACCACATCATCTTTCCTTCCAACCAAAATAGCGTAGAGAAGCTAGGACTATTAAAAGGGAATAATCTAAGCTTTACTCTCCCTAGTTTGCACTATGACAATCTAAAAATTAATAAGGACCCAATCAAAAGTCTATCAAAGCTGGAAGATATGTTTCTCCATTCTTCCATGAAATTCATAGCAATCATAGGAGAGCCTTATCCCTTTAGTATATGCCCATCATCAACTAAGGGAGGTTCAAAAATCAACCAATCACAGTGGGATTTTGTGGTCTCTTTATGATTCGTGATAACTCCAAATTCAAACAATTCCAATTTGAATTAGAATTCGATTATTTTAAAATAATAGTCCAATTTAAATGATTGTGAATAATTATCCTTCAAATACTACTAGAATTTAAATTAATTATTCAAATATAAATTTTAATAATTAATCATTCCAAATCCCAATAATTAATTTGAATAAATATTTTTAAATTAATTAAACAATTAATTATCTGAAGCTTCCACTAATTGGCACCCATAGTCCGGGTGGATTGGGCTTGATGCCAGTCCTTCTAGACTATACCAACTTGTTAAGAAATTAATAGGTTAGCATCGAGACTAGATATGCTCTTTAAAAGAGGAGTTTTTGTAAGAGTCATTTTTAAAGATTTATTTTTGACAAATGTTACATATATATATTTACAGTTCTATTTAACATATAATATGAATAATAGTATAATATAACTTTTTTTGATACAAAAAGAGGGGAAATGCTACTACTTTTAAGTAAGGCTCAGTGTGACTCGAATCCTCAACCTATGATTAGGGTCAAGGAACTTATAATCAACTAGGCTGTGAACTCTCAACCTATAATTAGGGTGAAAAGGAGTTACAACCAACTAAATTATTTTTACTCGTCACTATAATTTTTTTAAATGTAACATAAATAAATACAACTTTTAAAAATTTGGTACAATATATAATTTTCTCTCCCCAAATTTTCATTTCATTGGGCTATTGCATTGCTAGACCAAAAGGCCGCTAAAATCAGCCCATATCGTTTTTGGTGGTGCACTGGACAAGACGACGTCACCGCCGTTTTCTTTTTCCCTTTCTTAAGTCTCACAACTCCAAGAAGAAGAAGAAGAAGAAGGGTTTTAGCCTGCGAAAGGAGGAGAACCAAAAATGGTGGGAACGAATCTGAAGGGGGAGACAATGAAACTGATGGAAAAGAGAACCGCCATGGAAGCCGAGATGAACGCCATCATCGACCGCCTCTGCCAGCCCGGCGGTCCCGGCCTCTCCGGCAATCTCCTCGACTCCGAGATTGACTTTCTCTTTCCTATCTTTCCATATCTCCAGAGATTTTATCCTTTTTTTGTCTATTTAAATATATGCGTTGTGTGCTAATTACGAGTATTTAGGGGATTTTATTGTTCGATGTTTGTTAGGGTTTTCCACGGTCCGATCTCGACATCCCAGTCGTGCGAGCAGAACGGCGTCGACTTGCTGGTATTTTGCTCACTCTCACTCATTCTACTTCTGTGTAATTTTAGATTTTTGGTTTCCGCTGAGAGTGCATATTCATTGGCGGTGTTGGAGGACTTATAGTTGAAAATTGGAGTTCGTAACGTTGAAATTTGATGAATGCAAATGTGTTGAAACGTTTACTAGGGGAAGAATTTGTTCTTAGATATAGTGTTACATGTGAATGTTACATTTAAGAGTAGATTTCTACGCCATTTTCATTTTTCAGGCATTACGTTGGACTTTAGATATCAAAGTATTGAAGATATTCATTTGAGGAAGATTATTCTACCAAAAGTTAGTTTTGTCTTTGAAGTTTACATTATACTATTGGAGAATTGTGATGAATTTTTTTTTTCGATACTTTTTTTTTTTTAAGTTTCCCTTCGGTCCTCATGAACACGAAGGACCTATAGGCATTGTAATATGTAGAAGTATGTTGTATAACATGTCATTTACTCTACACAACAATGACTTTAAAAAGGGTATAATAAGTAAATTCCTCGCTATACTTTTCCAAGTCATTGTTACACAAAACAAATGCCATGTTTCATCCTATGTCTACATGCTACATGTAAAATCGGCCTTTCGTGAAAGACCAAAGCCTTTGACTTATTTTGTTATGTACAGGAGTTTTATGAAGGGTAAACAGATGGCTTATCTTTGCAGCCATAAATAAAATAAAGAGAATATACGGACTTCTCTTAGATGGGGTTCAAGATTTTGGCCATAATATTTTATGTACGATAATACATAGCCATAGGTAGGCTTTATTTGCGTTTTTCTTCACTCTGTGTATTGCAAACTGATCATAGTGTGGCTGCTATTGGTTTCAAGTGCCGATTGGTAGTGTTATTGCAGGCGACATTAGCTACATATGTTGCATTTCGACTTGATATCTTGTAATAGTTTGCACTTTGCTATGATTCTTCTTATTTCAGAGTTGCGAAATGATCACAAGGAGATCACTGAAAAGATAAATGAGAATATACATGTTCTGCATTCCGCAAGGCTTACTCCAAGATCTTTATTTGAAAAAGAATCAGGTATGGCAGAAATTGCTCATGTCCTTTTTTTTCCCTTGCTTTTGTGAGATCTTCAGAAGATGCGTGTTCGATAAAATTCACAAACACAAGTGCACGTTATCGATCAAATAGTAAAGTACTAAGTACGAGTATTGTCTCATAGGGATTGTTGTATAATAACCTAATTAAATACTAAAATTGGATTAACCCTAAAATTTATCTAGCAAATCGATTGAAAATGAAACTAGGTATAATACTAAAACTGAAACTAATTTTAGAAAAGAATATAAGTGAATTAAAGGGATTAAAACCAATGAGAATTAAGCGTTAAGGCATCTGATTTCACCATAATTGTTAGATGTGAATTTTATATAATTATGCATCTTGATTGATAATAAACATGTGATGGCGGAAATTCCCAATTTATTCATTATCCTATCTCTAGGTCTAGTCAGCCTACTCAGTTTATTAATCCACTATATCTCTATGTGAATTTACAAAAACCTAAGTGCATTAATATCCATGAATATTCCCGGTTTACAATGAATCTGTTGGGTTATCTTATCACTGAAAGCCACACAAATAACTTGGTATATCTCTATCCACATTTAATTTATGGTTATATGTTATATGAAGCATCTGCATATTCTCTCTTCTCAGTTTCAAACATGCACATCAGATCATTTAAATGGTAGCTAATCATTCAAAAGCATTAAGCATAATAACAAATAACTCACATGAATAAAATCATTTATGGTGCATAAATAAATATGAAATTCACATCGTCATGATTAAGCTACATCATAGCCTTAACTAAGAAAATTAGAACATAATTGAAGAAGAAATAAAAACTGAAAATTTAATTGAATCAAACATCAAGAGTTAGGAGAACAAGAAATTCTGTCACCAATCTCTCACTTCTTACTCCGGATTGTTTGAAGGCTCCTAAGAAAAATAAACGCTCTGAAAAAATAAAAACCTTAGATTTCTTTTGATAATTATATTGTTGTCTATTTATACTACTCATAAGTTAACTAAGCCCTTGTTTCACGTCCAGAAATCACGCATCGGAATCACAGTTGGTGCCGCGGCTCTCTTCTGGCGCCATGGCGCTGTCTTTTTTCTCATCGTAGCGCCACGGCGCTCCAATTCCAGCGCCACGGCGCTGGTCCTCTGTCAAAGCTTGGTTGAACCACCCGCATTCGGGTGCCGTGGCTAAATGGCTTCAAGCGGGCACGTACTTCCGCCTCCTCATTCACTCCATCCAATCGTTTTGTAAGCGAGGTCACTCAAAAGCGACATAATGATGCCATTATTAAGAAAAATATAGTATCAGAACGGGGGTTAGACTTTAATAATGGTTTTTTTACAGTATTTTTTAATATGGTTATGCAAAGAGGGTGGAGAAGATTTCTTGAGCAACCAGAGGCGGCTGTAGTCCCACTTGTTCGGGAATTTATGTGAATGTTCCAGAGAACACTAACCTCTAGGTAAGTGTACGAGGTAAAATGGTTCGTTTTGATAAAACGACTATTAATAGGTATTATGGGCTCCGTAATATGGATAATGATGAATATTATGAATACGTAAATGAACACTTGGATTTTGATGAAGTTCTTGACACAGTGGCTACTACAAGCACCACTTGGAAATTAACATGGAGCGGCAAAGCGGTGTCTTTTCCCTCCTCCGCGTTAAACAAGGAGTACAAAGCTTGGTTGTATTTTATTGCTGCTAAATTAATGACTGTAATGCATTTCTCTGATGTTATCAAGGACAGAGCTGCCTTGTTGTTTGCAATTGTTACAGGTAAAACGATTGATATGGAGAAAGTGATCTAAGATAGCATTCTTAGAATCGCTATGGGTTCCACGACTAGTGGTTTGGGTCACTCCTTCATCACCAGACTGTGCATCGATGCCGGAGTCCTGTTCGACCAAGGAGAAGAATTGTTACAACCATTGAAAATCATCAGCAGAAAGGTTGTGGGAAGCATTCGTGACGAAGATGTACTTCCTCAGCCTCGGCAAGACACTGGTGCCTCTTCCTCGAGCCAGCCCTCACATCCTGAACAAGTCAATCCTACAGTTGAACCACCTGTATGCGGGCACCGCGGCTCTACATTTGGGTGCCGCGGCGCCTCTGCTCTACCAAGTAACCTCCAGTTTTGCTTGATTTGTCGTTTCGTGCTCCCTTTTCTTTCCCTTTTTTCTTTCTTTCCTCAACCTACATCAATAAAGGTAAACTTTCATGCACAAGTTGGGTGTTTCATGTAATTTTTCTCAAGAATATAACAATATTCGTTAACTAAAAGCGGCCAAATAACTTTCTAAACTAGAGTTGTAGGATTGACTTGTTCGGGATGTAAGGGTTGGCTCGAGGAAGAGGCACCAGTGTCTTGTCAAGGCTTAGGACGTACATCTTGGTCACGGAAGCTTCCCACAACCTTTCTGTTGATGATTTTCATTGGTTGTAACAATTCTTCTCCTTGGTCGAATGGGACTCCGGCATCGATGCACAGTCTGGTGATGAGGGAGGAGTGACCCAAACCACTAGTCGTGGAACTCATAGCGGTTCTAAGAATGCTGTCTTGGATCACTTTCCCCACATCAATCGTTTTACCTGTAACAATTGCAAACAACAAGATAGCTCTGTCCTTGGTAATATCAGAGAAATGCATTACAGGCATTAATTTAGCAGCAATAAAATACAACCAAGCTTTGTACTCCCTGATTAACGCGGAGGAGGGAAAAGACACCGCTTCGTCGCCCCGTGTTAATTTCCAAGTGGTGCCTGGAGTAGCCACTGGGTCAAGAACTTCCTCAAAATCTAAGTGTTCACTTAAGTATTCATCATTATTTATATTGTGGAGCCCATAATACCTATTAATGGTCGTTTTATCAAAACGAACCATTTTGTCTCGTACACTTACCTGAAGGCTAGTGTGCTCTGGAACATTCGCATAAAATTCCCGAACAAGTGGGACTACGGCCGCCTTTGGTTGCTCAAGAAATCTTTTCCACCTTTTTGCATAACCATATTAAAAAATACTGTAGAAAAATCATCACTAAAGTCTAACCCCCGTTTCGGTACTACGGTTTTTTTAACGATGGCATCATTATGTCGCTTTTGAGCGGCCTTGCTCATAAAACGACTGGATGAGGTGGTGGGAGTATGTGCGTGCTTAGAAGCTTTTTTTTTTTTTTTTTTTCACGCACACGCCTAAAAACTAAGCACTCAACACAAATGACTACTCCCTACAACTGCATAGAGGGTACCCAACACTGCCAAAATTTCACTTGCCAAACACCACCAAAACCTAGAACCTTAAATGCATATAGTAAAACCTAACATGAAAAACTGAAATCACAAATATGCTAGGAAGCTTCAATGTTCATGAAAGATCACAAATAAATAAAATAAGGACTTACTTGATGAGAAGACAGAACACGAGGGGTTTGCAGCCAAAATGTTGGGTATTGTTCGTTGCAAGATTTTTTAGAGAGAGGATGCAGTAGTGGAAGAAAGTGAATTTAGTGGTTTAGTGAGAGAGAGTGAATGGGTGAGAATGTGGGAAAGAGGGTGGGTGGTTATATTGAAGCCCTTTTTTTTTTTGTTTTGAAACAATGCAAACAGCGTCGCGGCGTTGGTTTTCTGCATCGTTTTTTTTTTTGGCGTTGCGGCGCTTTGAGTCTGCCACAACCAACTATGCACGTTCCCAGATGCTCTAAATTGAGGACTGCGGCGCTTGGATTCTACCCAAAGAAACTCAATTTACCCAAAGGCTTTTTCTGCATGCGCCCTTGCTGACTTCAACACTTGCATAACCAGATCGACACTTAAGAAACAAAAGTAACCTAAATTATTTATTTATTTATTTATTTTTATTATTATTATTTTTTTATTTTTTACAAATAACATGATAAACAGGGAAATGCTTGGGTTGCCTCCCAAGAAGCGCTTGATTTATTGTCTTCAGCTAGACTGTCTCAACTGTCATTTTGTAGGAGCTTGTAACTCGATGGTGGTTTTATGCCTGTTAACCCCACCGCCAAAGTAGGGCTTCAAGCGCTGACCATTGACCTTAAATGTGCCTTTGGTATCATGTGCAACCTCTATTGCTCTAGATGGAAAGACTTGTGTTACTGTAAACGGTCCTGACCACTTAGACTTCAGCTTACCTGGAAACAATTTAAGGCAAGAGTTATAGAGCAAGACCTGTTGACCAACTACGAAATCTTTTCTGAGAATGTGCTTATCATTCCATCTTTTTGTTTTCTCCTTGTAAAGCTTAGCATTTTCATAAGCATCAAGCTGAAATTCATCCAACTTATTCAGTTGCAGCAATCTGGCCTCACCAGTCAAATGTGCATCAAAGTTTAAAAATTTAATTGCCCAATAAGCCCTATGTTCTAGCTCTATTGGCAAGTGACATACTTTTCCAAATACTAGCCTGAAAGGGGACATTTCAATGGGTGTTTTGAATGTAGTCCTATATGCCTAAAGTGCGTCGTCCAACTTAATAGACCAATCCTTCCTGGAGGCATTCATTGTCTTCTCCAAAAATCCTCTTGATTTTCCTATTTGAAACCTCCACTTGACGGATGAGAAGCTAGTGCCACCTTATGTGTGATCCCATATTTACCCAAAAGTGCCTCAAATTGCTTGCTACTAAAATGCGACCCTTAGATCACTTATGATTGCCCTAGGGGTACCAATCAGGAAAAAATGTTCTTTTTCAGAAATTTGACCACAACCTTAGTATCATTTGTTGGCACAGTTGTAGCCTCTATCCACTTGGACACATACTCTACTACCACTAAGATATATTCATTTCCAAAAGAAGGTGGAAACCGTCCCATGAAATCAATACCCCAAACATCAAATAATTCGCAAACAACAATATTGTTCAAAGGCATTTCATTCTTCTTGGAAATGTTTCTAGTTCTTTGGCATCTATCGCATGCGGCTACATAAGAGTGTGCATCCTTGAAGAGTGTGGGCCAATAAAAGCCTGATTGCAACACCTTGGTTGCAGTTTTAGAACAAGCAAAGTGGCCACCTGTCTCTCCATCATGACAAAGTTGTAGGATACTGACTATTTTATCCTCGGGAATGCATCTTCTTATCATCTGATCTGCACAAACTTTAAACAAGAATAATTCTTTGCAAAAATAATGTTTAACATCAAAAAAGAATTTTTTCTTTTGTTGATATCACAATTTAGGGGGTAGAACATTATTTGCCAAATAATTAACAAAATTAGCGTACCAAGGAGCTCGTGTGGACTTGATACCTGCTCGTTAGGAAATTCCTCCAGAATTGGGCTTGCCACTTCATCAAGATGAGGAATTCTGGACAAGTGATCTGCAACTAGGTTTTTGGTTCCTTTCTTATCTTTGATTTTCAAATCAAACTCTTGTAGCAACAAGATCCACCTGATTAGCCTGGGTTTGGATTCTTTCTTTTCTAGCAAGTACTTCAAAGCAGAATGATCAGAGTAAACTATTACTTTAGACCCAATCAAATAAGAACGAAATTTAGCAAAAGCAAAAGCTACTGCCAAAAGTTCATTTTTAGTTGTTGTGTCTCCCGACAAGGTCTAACTGGCGTAATAGATGGTTTGAAAAATTCCATTCTTTCGTTGGCCTAGCACCGCTCCAACTGCAGAATCGCTTGCATCACACATGAGCTCAAAGGGTAAATCCCAATCAGGTGTTGCCATGATAGGTGTTGACACAAGCTTTTCCTTCAACGTGTTAAAAGCCTGCAAGCATTCATCAGAAAACACAAATGGAGCATCTTTAACCAAAAAATTAGACAGAGGTCTAGCGATTTTAGAGAAATCCTTTATGAATCGCCTATAAAATCCTGCATGTCCCAAGAATCCACGAACAAGTTTCATAGATGTGGGTGGAGGTAATTTTGCAATAACCTCCACCTTGGCTCGATCAACTTCTATACCGCTCCTAGAGATCTTGTGTCCAACCACAGTTCCTTCCTGTACCATAAAGTGACGCTTTTCCCAATCCAAAACAAGGTTAGTTTCCTCACATTTTTGTAACACCAAAGCTAAATTATGTAAGCATGAATCGAATGATGAGCCAAAGACAAAAAAGTCATCCATGAAAATTTGAATGAATTTCTCAACCATATCAGAAAAAATGGCCATCATACAGCGTTGAAAAGTTGCCGGTGCATTACAAAGACCAAAGGGCATCCTTCTATATGCAAAAGTGCCATAGAGACAAGTGAACGTGGTCTTTTCTTGATCCTCGGGTGCAATAAGAATCTGATTATACCCTGAATATCATCTAGAAAGCAATAAAATTCATGTCCTGCAAGTCTTTCTAACATTTGGTCAATAAATGGTAAAGGAAAATGATCTTTCCTAGTGGCGTCATTTAATTTCCTATAGTCCACACAAACACACCACCCAGTAACTGTTCTAGTTGGAATTAATTCATTATTATCATTCTTTTGAACAGTCATACCTCTTTTTTTTGGCACAACTTGCACAAGACTTACCCATGAACTATCAGATATGGGATAGATGATCCCAGCGTCCAATAGTTTGATGACCTCAGCTTTCATTACTTCTTGCATTTTTGGGTTTAGACACCTTTGCGGTTGAATGGTGGGTTTGTATTTCTCCTCCATAAGAATTTTGTGCATGCAAATGGAGGGGCTTATTCCCTCGATGTCTGCAATCTGCCATCCAATTGCGCCTTTGTGCTCTCTTAACACCCTGAGCAGTTTTTCCTCCATAAGATCTGCCAAAGAAGAAGAAATAATTACAGGCAGTAAGGATTAGCCATCTAAATAAGCATATTTCAAATGAGAAGGTAATGGTTTGAGCTCAAGAATGAGAGGCTCTTAAATTGACGGCTTAGGCTTTGTGGTGGACTGTCTCACTTCTACAAGTTGCAATGCCTTATACCTCGGAATTGGTGGATTTGCCTCCATAAAGTCTACATATTCCCTTATTTCCTCATTCTCAACATCCGCACTAATAGATCGGGTTAGACAAGCTTCAAGCGGGTCCTTGAAAGCATTTTCCTGAAAAACCTTAGATACTAGCTTATCAATAGTGTCAATTCTAAAACAAGACTCATCAGTTGGGGGATATTTCATTGCTTCAAACACATTAAAGGTGACATGATCATCATGAACCCTAAGAATTAATTTTCCTTGTTGCACATCTATCAAGGTTCTTCTTGTCGCTAGAAAAGGACGGCCTAAAATGAGTTGAACCTCACGATCTTCCTCCATTTCCAAAACAACGAAATCTATAGGAAAAATAAAATTGTCAACCTTTACTAGTATATCCTCCACAATGCCTCTTGGGTGCTTAATTGTTTGATCTGCAAGTTGAAGTGATACTGTGGTTGCTTTAATCTCTCCCAAACCTAATTTCTTAAAGACAAAAAAAGGCATTAAATTGATACTAGCACCTAAATCACATAATGCTTTTACGAAATAAGAATTGTAAAACTCCCTGGATCTTTTAGTTTAGCTGGCAACTTATTCTAGAGAATGGTTGAGCATTCCTCATTCAACTTCACAGTTTTATAGTCAAGCTTTTTTTTGTTTGCCGAAATCTCTTTCAAGAATTTTGCGTAACTGGGCATCTGTGCCAAAGCATCTGCAAAAGGAATGTTAATATGCAACTTTTTGAATACATCTAGAAATTTAGCAAACTACTTATCTATCTTATGCTGCTGGAGCCTTTGGGGAAATGGAACAGGAGGCACATGGGGCTTAGGATTGTCTGGGAAAAGCTTGCTCTTGCATGCCTTATTTGATTGCACTGCAATTTCTTTTTCCTGTTCACTAGGGGCCTCTTTTTGTGCATCTTCTTTCCCCACTTGCTTGTCACTTCGCAAAGTTATTGCCTTCACATTCTCAATGGGGTTCTTTTTTGTGTTGCTTGGCAATGAACCCTGTGGCCTACTTGAGATCATGTTGGCCATTTGTCCTATCTGTATTTCTAAATTTCTGATGGATGCCTCTTGATTCTGAAGCCGTGCATCCGTACTCTTCATAAAATCTTGAGTGCACGAAGCCAGTTTAACAACAATGTCTTCCAAATTAGGGTTTTTCTCTTCTTGTTGCTTGAAGCCTGGTGGTGGTCTCATTGCATTCTGATTACCCCATGAGAAGTTATGATGATTTCACCACCCTGGATTGTAAGTGTTGGAGCAGGGATTATTTTGAAGCCTGTTAAAATTTCCAACAAAGTTAGCATTTTCAGTAGACTGAGCAAAAGTGTTACCTAATTGGCATTCAATGCTAGCATGTTCTCCTCCACAAAAGTCGCACGTTGCATTCTGAATTCTCATAGTTGAAGCACTCATATGGTCTATCTTTCTGTTAAGTTCTTCAAACTGAGCTGTGAGTGCAGACAGTGCATCCACTTCATGAACTCCTGCAGTTCTCCTAGTTTGTAGCCTTTCAGTAGGCCACTGATAGTATTTGATGCCATTTCCTCTATTAGATCAACAGCCTCCTTGGGTGTTTTATCTACAGCTGCATCAATGGTAGGCCGAAGACTTGCACTAGACCCATTATAAAAAGTTTGTACCTACATCCAGACTGGTAATCCATGATGTGGGCACCTCCTTAGCAACTCCTTGAATCTTTCCCACGCCTCATATAGCGACTCATTGTCCATCTGTAAGAAATTAGTAATATTGTTACGCATTTTTGCAGATTTTGCTAGAAGGAAAAACTTACCGAGGAATTTTTGGGCCATAGTATCCCAAGTTGTAATTGATCTTGTAGGAAGAGACGTGAGCCAATTCTTGGCTTTATCCCTCAAAGAGAATGAGAACAATCTTAATCTAATTGCATCATCTGACACTCCATTAAATTTAATAGTGTCACGGATTTCGAGGAATGCATCAATGTGGGCATTTGGATCATCACTTGGTAGTACACTAATTGCATCGATTGTTGTGTCATTTGGATGAGAGACGGCTTGATCTCAAAATTGTTTGCTTGAATGGCCGGCTTCCTGATGCTTGAAGTGGCGCCTTGAACAGTTGGTGCTACATAATCTCTCAAAAGTCGGCGAGGATTTTCAGCTTCACCTGCATCTGCCATTTTCTTAGTGTGATTTCTTTGTTCCCTTAACAGTCTTCTGAAAGTACGCTCGATTTCTGGATCAAACTTAACAAGTTCCCCTTGTTTAGTTCTTCTCAAACACCAACGCACTCCCTAAAAATAAACAAAATAAAAGAAAACTAGATTAAATCAAGAATTATCCGGTATTAATATTAATTAGTATTAAACAAGTAGTCCCCGGCAACGGCGTCAAAAACTTGTTCGATAAAATTTACAAACGCAAGTGCACATTATCGGTCAAATAGTAGAGTACTGAGTACGGGTATCGTCTCACATGGACTGTTGTATAATAAACTAATTAAATACTAAAATTAGATGAACCCTAGAATTTATCTAGCAAATCGATTGAAAGTGAAATGAAACTAGGTATGATACTAAAACTGAAACTAATTTTAGAAAAGAATATAAGTGAATTAAAGGGATTAAAACCAATGAGAATTAAGCGTTAAGGTATCTGATTTCACCATAATCGCTAGATGTGAATTTCATATAATTATGCATCTTGATTGATAATAAACATGTGATGGCAGAAATTTCCAATTTATTCACTATCCTATCTCTAGGTCTAGTAAGCCTACTCAATTTATTAATATACTATATCTTTATGTGAATTTAAATAAACTTAAGTGCATTAATATCTATGAATATTCTCGGTTTACAATGAATCTGTTGGGTCATCTTATCACTGAAAGCCACACAAATAACATAGTATATCTCTATCCACATTTAATTTATAGTTATATGTTATATGAAGCATCTGCATATTCTCTCTTCTCAGTTTCAAACATGCACATCGTATCATTTAAATGGTAGCTAATCATTCAAAAGCATTAAGCATAATAACAAATAACTCATATGAATAAAATCAATTTTGGTGCATAAATAAATATGAAATTCCTCTCTCATCACTAGACTGTGCATCGACGTCGGAGTACCATTCGACCAAGGAGAAGAATTGTTATAACCAATAAAAATTATCAACAGAAAGGTTGTGGGAAGCTTCCGTGACCAAGATGTATGTCCTCAGCCTCGGCAAGGCATTGGTGCCTCTTCCTCGAGCCAACCCTCACATCCCAAACAAGTCAATCCTACAGTTGAACCACCAGTATTTGGGCACTGCGGCTCTACTTTTGGGCACTGCGGCGCCTCTGCTCTGCCAAGTAGCCTCCAGTTTTGCTTGATTTGTCGTTTCGTGCTCCCTTTTCTTTCCCTTTTTTCTTTCTTTCTTCAACCTACATCAATAAAGGCAAACTTTCATGTACAAGTTGGGTGTTTCATGTAATTTTTCTCAAGAACATAGCGATATTAGCTAACTAAAAGCGGCCAAATAACTCTCTAAACTAGTGTTATCAATGTGGTACCTGCTAGAAACGAATTTCTTATAGTTATGGAGGTCATAGGTTTTAGTATTTGTTGAATTGTTATTATCAAGAGTTTTTGGCGGAGTTGTCCCTTAAAGGTTTTGCTTTTCTGCAATGTGGTCTTTAAAACTTTTTTTTATTTTTGGTGGTAGTTGAGTCCCTAAACTTAACAAAGTGTGGCAATTAAGTTCTAATCACAAACGCCCATCAAAATTTAGATGTGACACATTTAAAAAATAAAGAACAAAAGCAAAAGGCATTATATTATTGTTGATTTTTTTTAACAATTTGGTTGGCTTATATGTACGTCATTGTAGTGCTCGAAATTCCACTTATTCCCTTGTAAATGGTTTATGTGTGTCTTATGTGATTTTTTTTGTCTCAATTTTGACGAACGCTTGTGATTAGGGAGTTAATTGCTACACTTAGTTAGGTTTAGGAGTTATACCCAAAAAAAAAAAGTGTAAGGACCACATTGCAAAAAAAAAACAAAAAGCTTAGGGGGAAAATGCGTCAAAAACTGTAATATCAATTCATTACTATTACATGGATGGCATGATACGTTTTTCCTTTGGCATGTAAAATTATATTACTTATTTTGTTTGACAAAAAAATTCAAATCTCACTTTTGCTGACGGTGCTCAATTGTTTACATATCTATGTTGTATTTACGTTGAACTTCAGATGGTTTTACTTCTTAACTGCAGCTGGTGTCTGTCCACGCTTTCTGAGCCTGTCTTTGTTTTTGTTTATTTTGAAAGTCTCTCTTTGCAAGGCTAGTGCTACGAGTTTTTGATGGATTAGGATAAAGGCTTAGCAACTACTTTTTTATTCACTAGGTTTCGATGGGGAATCAAATAATCAAACATCAGTCACTCTGAATGATGTTGCATCAGCATCTGCAAACAATGTTCCCGGGGTCTCTTCTGATGCCAAGGATGTGGACTTGGTAGTCAGCATACCCTTTGCAATGGTTGATGAAATTACTGTCACCAGCAGCAGAAGATGGTTTGCAACTTGGCGATCAAATCATGAAGTTTGGGAACGTGGAAGCCGGTGACAATTTGCTGCAGCGACTTGCTTCTGAAGCACAGAGTAATAATGGCCGTGCGGTTCCCGTTGTACTTAGGAGGCAAGGTGCTGTCCTTAACATAACAGTGACACCAAGAACATGGCAAGGCCGAGGTCTACTGGGGTATGTGTGTGTGTATTTTTTTTTTCTTTCTTTTTTTTTCATTTGCTGCCTCATATAAAGAATAATAACTACTTTCGATGCCTGGGCTGCATTATTATTGTCCTTTTATGCGTTTTTGTATATAATAGGTTTTGCAATTCACTGTCACATGGGTTGGGCTGGGAAACAGATGTCAGATATTTAACCCCAAGAGTTGGCTGTCAGTACTATAACTTAACTAATGATTCCCACGATAAAATAAGTCCATAACATGACATCCTTTCTCAGCTTCCCTCCAGCCGAAGTTTAGCCCTTGTTTGTGATTTAGATTTCTTCACTAACTTTTAGCTGGTGGGTTGTGTGGATGTTTGCAGATGCCATTTTCGGATGTTGTGAGTTTGTAACTGGTGAGGCTTTCAGTTTCCCATAAGCTGGCTGGTGCATTATAGTCGTTTTTATTTTTATGAAACTAAGCTGCAACACATTTCTTAGCTGCTGATACTGGAGTTTTACTTCCGTTCCTTTGCTCGTAAAGCACTTTTTTGGACCTGGCTAAAATTTGATACAATTTTGTCTCCTGATACGCGAGGACCTCTTTGGGGTACCTGAGCTCTCTCGAGGATTTAAATGACCCGATTAATTTTATTTTATTTTATTTTTTGGTGTGTGTGTTGGTGCTGTTGTGAGCGCACTCTGGGTCTAGCAATGCTCAGAGTGTTCCTGTTTTGCCTTTTTAAAATGGAGTTCAATTTGTCCTGTTGAATATTGGAAAGTGCGATTTTGTAATTTAAGTGGGGCCGATAAGTGAAGACAATCTCGTTGGTTGTAAGCTTCTCCACTTCAATAATAAGTTGAGGGTTCAAGCCACCCTAATCTTACTTAAAAGTAGTGGTATTTCCTCCTCTTTTTGTATATATAAAAAAAAAAATCTAAGTGGGGCCACAAAGGGGCTATCATTATGATTTTACCTTTCTATAACTTTTATGTATGCAATAACTATTGGACGAAACATTTTTCCTGCAACAAAAGCGAAATAGGATTACCATAACCCCTTCATTTCATTTAGGGTTGTTTACGGATTGATTTTATGAATTTGGAGTTGGTCTATAACACAATTTAAAACCTTGGGATTGGAAAATTATTAATTCACAATCCTATCCAAAACCTTAAAGAAAAAAATATCAATTTGTTACCTTTTAGAATGTGGATTAAATTTCACAGATTTTCAGATTGAATTAAGATTTTTGAAAATAAGAATAATGAAAGGTTATTCTTTTAACGTAAAAAATTAAAATAAACAAGCTTTAATATAAAATAGGTTAATAAAACTTAATTTGTATAAAATAGGTTAATAAAATTTAGGGTTATTAACACTAATAACCTTTCAACTTTGGGGTATTTTTCACTTTGCCCTCTAAACTTTAAAAATCATCATTTTATTTTTTGAACTTTTAAAACTCCTCACTTTGGTATTTGAATTTTAAAAATGATCATTTTGCCACTAAACTTTCAAAGCTCTTCCTACTTTTTCTCCTGAATTTTTTATTTTTTCATATAAACGAAATTAAGCTTATGTGATTCGTATATGGGACACTTGTAAGGGCAAAAATGTAATTTTTATCACTTTTAAATTTTATTTCATGTTTATACTTTCATTTAATTTTCTTTTTTTGCTTTCATTTAAAAAGGGTTTGTATGCACATTTTATCTTGATATTGTTTGTTGATATCTCCATATTTTTAATATGTAACTCATTTTTTTAATATTCAAATTTAGACGTCAGCAAACAATATCGATTTATTAAATGAGTTACACATTAAAAATGAGAAGATATGTGTAGACAAACTTTTCCTAAATGTGAGTTCAGGAAAAAAAAAAAAAGGCATGAAGTGAGAGTTTAAATGCGAAACAAAACTTAGGAGTGATAAAATCTCAGCTTTGCCCTTACAGGTGATTTATGTACGAAAAACATGGGCTTAATTCTGTTTATTTGAACAAAAATAAAAAATTTAGAAGACAAAGTAAGAAGAAATTTGAAATTTTAGGGGTGGTCATTTTTAAAATTTAGGAGTTAAAGTGAGGAGTTTTGAAAGTTTAAAGGATAAAGTGGTAATTTTGAAAGTTCAGGGGGGTAAAGTAAGAGACAACCTAAAGTTCAGGGACTATTAGTGCTAATAATCCTAAAATTTAACTTGTTGCAATCCATTATCTAGTCCTCTTAAAAAAAAAAAGTGAAGTCTTGTTATTTAATTATCTATATTTTTAGATTTATAAAGAGATATATGTACTTATGGGGTTTTAGATTGACAAATTTGAGGGATTGAGAATTGCTCAATTTATAATCCAATTTAAACCTTAAGATTGAGTTTTTTTCAATACGTTATCAATTCAAAATTCTTTACAACTCAATTCCAAACCTTTGGATTGGATTGGATGTATTTTGTGGATTGACAGATTTCATGAATACCCCTAATTTCATTTAGTGATCATGACTATTAACTTTCATTTTGAATGTGAGTATACATTTGCATGTGGTTTGTGTTATATGGTGCGTTTAGTATAATGATTCGGATCAAAAAGTGAAACTCAAATTGAGTGCAATATCTAAATTGTTGTTTGATAAGGCTTAATTTCATATTTGAAACTCAACTCAAATTGAGTAGAAAATCCAAATTATATCTCGTCCCTCTCCTTTTCAATTTGGATTTGGAACTCAACTCGGATTGAGTTTTTCTCTCTTATACTTTAAGGGAAAAAAGGGAGTCCTTTAAGTCCCCAGCTGGGGGGAAGGGGGGATGGGGGGGGAGATGGTCGGCATGAAACCTGACCGGCATGAAACCTGACCATAGATGAACTTGAAATACTAGTTTAACAGTCCAATGAAACATGGACTACCTGACTTGGGTACACCTAGTCCCGGTTGACTTGGAAATAAAACTCTCAACCATGACTCGACTTGCAGAATTCCTAAAGGACTCAACAAGTCTTGGGGGTATAAGGCTATTATGACATCATACTTCAAATTCGAGCAGAACATGCTTAAAAAGAGCAGAATATGCTTCAAAAAAAAGCTAATAAACATAAATTCGAACATCTCAATACTTAAGAAAATTCAAGTATTATATAAATATATGTTTGGGGAGGTACAATAACCGGGCACCTCCCATACTCGGATATAAACAAACAAGGAAAAAGAAGAAGAAGGAAAATGAGAACGAAAACCCTAAACATCAGGCCGAATGTTGTCTTCGGTGTCCTCAACGTCCAAGTCAACAACAGCTTGCACCGTGTTTTGCTCCTGCCCACTGCCATCCTACTCGATCGGGGTTGGGTCTCCTCCTAGTCCTCTTCTTCCTCCTCGCCTCCACTCTCCTCCTCAGGGTCGATGACAAGCGACCAGTCAATTACGTCTGCCTCAGGTTGCTTTGTCAGGAAGTAACCTTGCAAGTCCTTCATCCTGAGGAAATAGTTATCGGAGAACTCCTTAGTGCCTTTGAAGTTCTCCATTGCCTGGCGTGTTATCTTGGCTAGAATGATTCACAGCTCCTCCTCAAGGAACCTTTGGTGCTTCACCCTGGCTACCTTGGCCATTTCTTATGGACCAAGGAGGTCACCTTGGGCCTTTTGAACTTCTTCCCAAGCACCGTTAACCTCCTCCTTGGCGACCTCTAATTCAGCTTTGACCTGGGTCAGCTCGTTAGCACTCTCCTTTAGCTTGTCCTCGGTTTCAATAGTCTTTGCAGTGGCTTTGTTAGCCTTATCCTGTTGCACCTTGACCTATTGCTCGGCCATGAGGTAGGAAACCTTGAAGACTGCACAAGCCTGCAAAGTTCGATGTTAGTAAGTTGAATAAGAATGATCCTATTTAGGGAAAAAAAAAATCTTGGGGTTTGAGATGAAACCCACTTCAACTAATTGATAAAGGCTAATTCATAGCACTCTTGGTAAGACTTGTGCTGGAAGGAGCTGAAGAAATCCTCCAGGGGCACTAGATTGCTAAAGTACTTAACCATGGATAGGCGTAGAAGATACCAGGTTGTCCTCGGCTGATTTGTTGGAGGAACTACTGGCAGTGGAGGCGGATGAATATCTTGGCTCGTCAAACCCCCATTGCAAGACACCTATCCAAGCTGTTGGATGCTCAGGGGAGCAATGATGTCAGGCTGCTTGGCCCACTCGGACCTCTTTCTTTTCGCCTTAACCTTGGCTTTAGCCTTACCTTGGCTTCGAAGCTCCATTATCCTCCGGAGCCTTTCTTCCCTAAAGTGCTAGCGGGACGACATCTTTGCAAAACAGGAGAAGCAAAGTCAAGGGATATTCAAGAGAAATATCAACAAAAGCGAAATGATTGGTCCTCGGGTTAAACTTCTAATCTGGAGCAGGCCTAGTGGGTAGATTAGCCTTATTACATCCTCAAAGTCCTCGTCGACAATATGAGGCCCCAAATCGGGGCAATATGAGGCCCTAAATCGGGGCAACCACCACGAGAGTCCTTGGAACTGAACGATGATGGCACCCCCGCCTACTGCCTGGGTCGGGAGGAACTTGGCCTTAGAACATCAGCGAGCTCGTGTTGAGCTATTGTCACTTGCTCGACCGCTTGAGCAAGTGGGACATCGTCGTGTTTGGGGTTGGTTGAGCTGAAAACCCTAAACCAACTATAATTTGCCAAGCTTGTCTTGCTTAGCAAAAATTCCTGCTGCCAGATAGAGTCATGCTTCTTCAGCAAATCCTTGGTAGACTACGTGTCCGCCCTCGATGCCCACGACCTCTTCGACCACAGATGGCCCTGCTTAAACTTTGTCGGCATGACTTGGTCGGTAGGAACCTTTTTTCTAGCTAGGATAGCCACCTTCCATCAACATAAAACCACTCAAATTTTCACACCTTGTTCGAGTTGGGGTTGTCGATGATGAATTCCTTGAAGAATCTAGTAAAGTAATACCACCTGACCTGCCGTGGAAACTTCTTTATCTTGAACATTTGCTTAAAGGCCTCCCACGGCATCTCAGAGGCAAAACTGTACATCCATAGCACATACATAGTGGTCAACATGCGGTAGCAATTTGGGTTCAACTATGCGGGGCATAAATTCAAGTCATTGAGGGCTTGACACATGAATGGGTACATTAGAAGATAGAATTCTGCTTGGAAGAACTCCACATAGAGCGTGATGCACCCTTCCGGTGGTTCAATGGGGGAATCCCTTGCCTCAGGCAAAATCAAAATCACATCGTCAGGAATCTCATACTCTTGACAAAGGATGTCTAGGAGAGCCTGGGTCATTGTTGAAGTATACTTGGTGGCAGAAGTTTGGCCAGGCTGGTGTACTTGATAAACCACGGCTCCTTGGACCCTTGTCTCCAGAAGCGTCGACACTCCTTCCTTATTCTCGGCATTGTCGCCTTCCTAGACTCGTTGCCTCTCCTCAGCACTATTGGCTGCCTCAGCACTAACCTCGCCCACTACTTGGGCCCCCTCAGTGGTATCTTGGTGAGAGGAGCTCAGTTCACTCACAGTGGCCAGGCGCGTTCTTATTCGGTTACCCGTGATGTGCTTATAGTGGCCGCCTTGATGTATGGGTATTTCCCCTACATTGTTAGATCACACGATTCCTTCCAAAAGGTCCAAAAATTCTTGTTCAGGGGTAGTCCCATGCCCCAAGTTAAGAATTTAGGCCAACCGAGCAGCCCCCTTCTTGATCCGTGGACCTCCTAGTGCTTCCCTTCTTTGCGGGGCTTGACTGGTCGGACTCATTACTCTCATCTAACCCAAAGACGTTAACTGAACGGTTCTGAGAATCACTCGAAGCATTCATTTTATGTTCGGGAATTACTTGTTTAGGTCGAAGAAAGTAAAGTTTTACAACTTCGTCGAGTTTTGCTCAGCAGCTAGATGCAAGCTTAGAGGAATTCGCAAGCAAAGTAAACCAAATGAATATGGGGCTTCCCCTATTTATAGCCAAAGATCGGATGTGGAATACGAGGAGAGGCAATGATTACGCTCATCAGGAAATAGCCAATGGCAAGCTGGCACATGTCAGCTGAGCTTGATCAACTGCATCAAAGGGCCTCTAGGAACCTATGATCTTGAGAACATATATTTAAGGACCTTCTTAGTCGACCAACCCCGCTCAGGCAAAGTGCAACCTAGCCGAGCACTGACCAGGTGCATTGGGGGGCTACTATTAGGGGATGTGCTCGATGCCATTTCCTAAAGAGCTCATCTTAGTTGTCCGACCACCTTGCTTGGATAGATGTCATTTTTGGAGCTCACTTGATCGGCACTTCTTCCCAAAGTGATCCTTAGGGCCTCCTTTGGCAGCCACACGAGATGTCGCCTCCTCGGAAAGAACACGTGCTTGGGATTGACGGATATAGCCTGAAACTAGGTGACAACTTATGTCCAAAACCGCCACATGGCTTCATTATAGCCCTTAGATAAAGGCTTGTCTATCTTTTGAGTTTGTGACACTTGTCACCAGTACCCCTTGACACCACCACATGGAGCACCTGAGTAAAGGGTTAAAACCCACTTCACACCCGGTCCAATTGGTGAGCTATAAATAGGAGCATTTACTCCTCCAACTAGGTAAGTGGACTCTCTTATAGCTAACCCTACTCTTACTTTCAGTCGAACAAGTACTTGATTTGAGTACCAGAGAGCCCTTGGCAAGCACCACACCAGTGTTCCCTTGACCTCCGAAGCATCCCCTCTTGTTGTTGCAGGTTCCCCTCAAGAAGCCCAGACGAGCAAGACGGTAGTCCGACCACCGTACACAGCCACACGTGGTGATGATCAACAGCTAGGCATCAACAATGTTATTTGATTTATTTTAATTTGTTAAAGAAAAAAAGGGTAGGTTGGGAATTATGTATTGTTATTAAGGTTAGTTCAATAATTTTAAATTATAAAAATAGAAGCTATTGTAAAAAAGCAACCCTTGGCAGGTTCTCAATTTTTGCTGTTGGGCAGCAGTTTTTAGAAACATAGTTTACCAAATACCTTAAACTATTGTAGGTAGTTACAGAAACAAAAAGCAGCCCTCGAGAAGTAATGCTAAACGGGTCTATTAGGTAGTTGTTACTTTTCACAAATTACACTAATAAACTGTTGCTTGCATTTGTTCCTCCTAAACACATATATATACGTACATGCACACTTTATCCAAGAATGAAGAACCCTATCCGTATATGTAACATTTGATTTTTAAGACGTTCCCGTCAACTAATTCTTTTTATTTATTTATTTTCCTTTTAAAAAAGGGTTTCAAGTGGGAGCATGAAAAGCATTAAATTATCGAAAACCACTACGAACCTGACTTATAACTGTATGCCAGCATAGCAGTAGTCTTTTTCGTCCATGAATGAAGCCTCTCTTTTTTCACTCAACTTGTTCAAACTCAAAGGTAGGAAACGACATCCTTTTTTTTTTGGCATTTTGTTTTCTCTTCATTCTACCCTGCAACTTTCTCTCTTTTATATTTTCCTTAATTTTCCTCCATGACTTTATGGTGCAATGCTAATTTACTAAACATAGGATTAGTCAATCAAAACTAGAGTGTGACATGTATCTTATTATGGTTGGTGTGTCATCAATGAAACCAATATCGTCTTCATTAAATTACAAAAAAGGACCACATGGACGTCAATTGTCTGCTTTATATTTAAACAAAATTGTCTGTTTTATAGAAGTCGTTAATGAACCTTCTTAATAATTGGTGGCGTACAATTTGTTTCAGGAATCTTTTGGTTTCACAACCTCCATAACAAATAAGTCATTTTATAAATTTTTGGAGAAAACAACGAAAATTAATTAATTGCTAAGCTAATTTGGTCAGTAGTTATCCATAATTCTAAGCATGTCTTTGTATTTAAGGGCCTAAAATGTAGTTAATATTTGCTGTTTTTGTTGTGTTCCATTGATTATAATAGCTCATAAAGAAGTTTGTTTAAGATAGGAAAGAAATTAGAAAACAAATATGTTCATGCTTTTATATGTATAAGCGTAGATATAAATTCTGTTTTACTTGCGCTATTTTACTGATAACTGATAGAACAATTTTATGGTCACACACATGTACATACATACATACATATATATATATATATATATATATATATATATATTTGAAAAGAAAGAAGACCTAAGGCTTTGTTTGATACACGGGTTCGGAAACAGTAGTTTTAAACCTATGTAGTTTAAACGGTAGATTTAAATTGACATTTGAAATGTAAAAGTTTAAAACAAGAATAAAACATCATACTAGAAAGTTGATATTTGAGAAACTATAGTTTATGAAGAAAAACGAAAATGTGAAGCATTTTTACTGTAGCAAGATTGTTATAAACAGTTAGAACATAAGGTGAGTCAAGTTCTCAAAACTGACAGTTTAACACGTTTTAAACGATCCTTATCATTTGAACGATTTATTTATTGCACATACTAAATGTCCATTTTCATTAGCCCATAAATTCAAAACCACTTAAAATATTTTAGGCATGCAAATCAAACGTGACATTAATTAACATCTGTTTATTCAAATGATGGCAAAAAGGAACAAAATATGAAACCAAAAAAAAAATCTTTTTCTTTTACCAACAGCTTGCAACGACGTGTGTTGAGTTTTTTTTTTTTTTTTTTTTTCAATAAAAGTAAAACTTTTCGTTTGTTTTAGGGGACTTAATGCTAAATTTTGAATCATGAATTTTTATTTTTGCTCATAAAAAAACCTCGTTGCTTGAGGAAGAATCCTGAAAATCAACGTCAAACATTCGATCAATAAGGAAAAGTTTAGATTACTACACTGATGTTTATCCATTAGGCGTTTACTTGTATATTTGCTTATTTATTTCTTTCTCCAAGAACAAAATTTCTTAAGATATTTTTTAAATTTCTCTTAAAGTTTTTGACGTCGAGAAACTTGATGACGGTCTCTGGTTTTTTTTGGTGATGGCCCTTGGCCATATTCTCCAGCTTCGTCGACATCGATCTCCTCCTAGATGCAGGTGAGAGAATTTTTAAATCATGATTAGAGTACCTACCTTATTTGATATTAAGCAAGAAATGTCATAATTTTTGGGATTTCAACAATTTAAAGACCCTATTTGATATTAACCAAAAAAATGTAATAATTTATGGGATTTCAACTATTTAGAGAAGGATAAGGATCTCCCAATATGGAGATATAATACCTGTTATATTTATACTATTGTTAAATTTCTATATAATAAATTGAAATCAATAGTACAGTTATAATTGTCATTAATGTCATTATACATATAGATCAAGTTATATAAAGAATATTCACAAAGTGCAACTATATTTTAATTTTAAAAACATAATTAAGACAAATGTCTCATTAATCTAATTTTTAAATCTTATTCAAATGTCTCATTAATCTAATTTTTAAATCTTATTCAAATTTAATATAAATCTTTCAAATTCAAATCTTCAGTTTAGTGGAAAGTTAACTAAAGAAGGAATACCATAACAATTCAAAAAATTTAGAATGCAAATTGTTAAAATTGGAAGTTTGGAAAGCAAATTTCAAAAGGGAAAAAAGTAAAAAAGGGTCTTTCTTTTCTAAGGACCTTCACTGGCAGGATTTTGTTTCGTATAGTTAAATCTGATCAAATTCAAATTTGATGCCTAAAATACATAATTACTGACATTTATGCTCTTATTCGGATGGGTGAAAGTTGGAGGGAAAGAAAGTATCGGAAAGATTTTGGGATGGAAATTGAAATGATGGGATGTTTGGTAGAAAAGAAATTAAAATGGAAAGAAAAAGTGCATGGAAGAAATGACATGTGGATCTCACCAAAATTGATCTCTTTATATAGAGGTATTTGCGAGGGAAGAGTTTGACAACAATACAAAGAAAGTAAATTTTGTTGTGAATCAAGTTTATGTGGATGCCACCTCTTGGTATTTCATGAGTTACATGCAAATATTTTATTACAAATTTATAATTCACATTTGGACTACATTATCACCCCATTAAATCCCTCTTAATATTGTGCATTATGTCTCCTTTAATTGTATATGAAACCTATGTAAGTTATGTCTATTACCATTACCTCTAGTATGATGACTTGGCCTATAAATAGTAGTTGTACTAAGCTTGTAAGTTTTATCCCTCACAAGTAAAAGTATAGAAAGTTGTTTTGTCTCCAATTTTCTCTTGTCTTTCTCTATTGTTCTCTTTAGTCTTTTGTTATACTTTGCTTTATTTCATAATACGTTATCAGCACGAGTCTCTTGTCTGTGAGCTTTTACAAGTGTTGATTGCTCTTTGGTTCAATCACTTCTCGTTTTGAAAGGTATATTGTGCATATATCTTCACTGATGTTTATGTAGTGTAGCCATTCTCTCTTACAATTCTAAGGACATGTCTACTTTATCTATTATTGAATATAGCTTTATATCAATTGCACACTCCTTCTTTGAGATTGGTATTTCTGTTGACTTTTGATCATTTCATTAATTTTTTTTTCTCATCTAAAATTAATTTTATCAATTTCACCATCCATCACGTTGTTGATATGTTATACATGTGTGTAGTGTTAACTATTTGATGTATTACATTTGCTTTTAGGTTAGTAGTTGTATAATCTATCTTTGTTATAATTAATTGTTATATTATTAATTTCATTTTATTACATTAACAGATTATTTCTTTTATCATCAATAACTATATAATTACAAAAAATGAATTTATTGTATAAGTTTTCTTTTATGATTAATATGCTATTTTTTTTTCAATTAGTTTTAATGACATAATTTTCAATGAAAATTTTATTACAATATTTTTTATTTTCTATGCACGTGCATGATATTTGGTATTCTCATATTGTAAATTTTTGTCCTTTTGTTAATTAATTAAGAATAAATTATTGTAATTCTCATTGACTTTATTTTATCGTATACTAGTTCGCACAATGTCGAATCTTACAAAGCTAGAGTTCGTTGCTCTTGATATTTCTAGCAATAATTATTTGGCATGGACTCTTGATGCTGAGATCCACCTTGATGCTATGAATATTGGTAATACAATAAAAGAAAGGAATGTCGCATCCTCACAGGATCGCGCAAAGGCAAATTTATTCCTTCGTCATCATCTCCATGAAGGATTGAAAAACTGAATATTTGAGGGTAAAAGATCCATATGTCATTTGGAATAATTTAAAGGAAAGGTATGACCACCAGAAGACTGTAATTCTTCCTAAAGCTCGCTATAATTGGATGCACCTACGACTACAAGATTTTAAAACCGTGAGCGAGTATAATTCAACAATGTTTAAAATTACTTCTCAATTAAAATTATGCGGAGAGAGTCTTACTAATGAAGACATGTTAGGAAAAACATACTCTACTTTTCATGCCTCTAATGTGCTTTTGCAACAGCAATATCGAGAGCGAGGCTTTAAGAAATATTCTGAATTAATATCATGTCTTCTTGTTGCCGAACAAAATAATGAACTGTTGATGAAAAATCATCAATCTCGCCCAACTAGATTAATGCCATTCCCTGAAGCGAATGCGGCATATGTTGAAGATCCTGGGCATGGTCGGCATGGTGGACGTGGACGCGGTCGCGGTCGAGGTTATGGTCATGAACGTGGTCGTGGTCGTGGTTACTATAACCAAAACTCCTCAAATTTCAAGAAAGTTGCATTTCACCATAAAAAATGGGAGAAGAATGAGGAGAAACAAGAAGAAAAGGGTTTTCAGAATAAAACCCCTAAGAACAATGAAGATACTTGCCATAGATGTGGCATAAAAGGACATTGGAGACGTACATGTCGCACGTCTAAACATTTTGTTGATCTTTACCAAGCTTCTTTAAAGGGGAAAGAAAAAGGTGCAGAGGTAAACTTTGTTGAAACAAACTTTACTGAACGCCATGATCCCACAGATTTTACACACTTGGACGTTGTAGATTTCTTTGAGAATCATGATAGAAATTTTGAGAATTTAATTACCGAGGGAAACATCAATATGGCTTGAAAAGATGTTCTCCCACCAATCTATCTTGTTTTTTTTTTTTTTTTTTTTTTTTTTTTTTTTTTTTTTTCTGGTGTGACCATAATTTTTAATATGTTTCGATTTTTTTTTATTTTAGTTTGGTTGTAATTTCGGTGTGATTTTACTATGTTTTGTAATCTCCATATATTTTCTTATAAAAAAAAGATTGTGTTTAGTATATTATTTTCTTATCTCTTTGTTTTATTTTTCATGAAGAGACATGGATTTCAAAAATCATTCAATCAGTATTAAAGTTAATGATGAAGCCTTTTGCCTAGTGGACAGTGGAACAACACACACTATTCTCAAAGATGAAAAATATTTTTCCAATCTTATATTAGCTGAAGCTAATGTTAGTACAATATCAGGTGTTGCAAATCTCATTGAGGGCTTTGGTAGTGCTAATATATTATTACCTGGTGGCACAAAGTTTATGATTAACGACGCTATGTATTCTAGTAGATCAAAAAGAAATCTACTAAGTTTTAAAGATATACATCGTAATGGTTATCATATTGAGACAACAAATGAAAGAGACGTTGAATATCTTTATATTACATCTAATGTCTCAGGAAGGAAACAAATATTGGAAAAGCTACCAGCATACTCCTCTGGATTGTATTATACATTTATAAATCCAATTGAATCCTATGTGGTGATGAATGAAGAATCCAAAGATTCAAGGAATTTTATTGTTTGGCACAACCATTTAGGTCATCCGGGTTTAATAATGATGCGAAGGATTATAGAAAATTCAAATGGACATCCTTTAAAGAACCAAAAGATTCTTTTGTCCAAAGATTTTTCATGTGCTGCTTGTTTTCAAGGAAAACTAATTATAAGGCCGTCCTCAATGAAAATTACAATTGAATCTCCTACATTTTTAAAACGAATTCAAGGAGATATATGTGGGCATATTATTCCATCATGTGGACCATTTCAGTATTTTATGGTGCTAATAGATGCATCAACACGTTGGTCACATGTTTGTTTATTATCTACTCGCAATGTTGCATTTACGAGACTCCTTACTCAAATAATCTGATTACGAGCACAATTCCTAGATTATACAATCAAGAAAATTCATCTAGATAATGCAGGAGAATTTACATCCTAAGCCTTTAATGATTACTGCATGTCAATTTGGATTACTGTTGAGCATCCTGTTGCTCATGTGCACACTCAAAATGGATTAGCAGAATCCTTTATTAAAAGGTTGAAATTAATTGCTAGGTCTTTACTTATAAGAACAAAATTGCCTAGCTCTGCTTGGGGACATGCCATATTACATGTTGCAGCACTTATTCGCATAAGGCCTACTACATATCATAAATACTCCCCATTACAGCTTGTTTCTGGTAAAGAGCCAGATATTTCCCATCTAAGAATTTTTGGTTGTGCAGTATATGTCCCAATTGCTTCACCACAGCGTACTAAGATGGGTCCTCAAAGGAGACTGGGAATTTATGTTGGATTTGAATCCCCATCAATAATTAAATATCTCAAACCCTTGACAGGTGACCTCTTTACGATACGATTTGTCGATTGCCAATTTGATGAGACAGTTTTCCCAGCATTAGGGGGAGATAAACAACAGCTGAAAAAACAAGAAATTTCATGGAATGCATTATCATTATCTCACTTTAATCCTCGTACAAATCAATGTGACTTAGAAGTTCAAAAAATTATCCATTTACAAAAGGTCACAAATCAGTTACCAGATGCATTTACCGATGTCAAGAAAGTAATAAAATCACATATACCAGCTAAAAATGCTCCTATTCGAATTGATCTTCCTACCGAAAAAAATATTAATATGGTAGCAAATGAATCTAAGGCACGCCAGAAGCGTGGTAGACCCATCGGTTCTAAGGATAAAAATCCAAGAAAGAAAAAGGAGCTAAATAATAAGCAAGTTGGCATTTCCAATGTTATTAATGTTCTTGAAGAGCCCAGTATAAAAACAGTTGACATAGCTAAAGAATTAACCCTAGAAGAGGTTCAAGTATTTGAAAAAGATGTTAATGAAGAGATCTCAATAAGCTATGTCACTTCAAGAAAGAGATGGAACTGAAAGGAAATTATTGTCGACAATATATCTACATATGCAATAGCTCTTGATATTATAGAAGAAAACGAGGATCTTGAACCAAAGTCTGTTGAAGAATGTCAGTGTAGAAATGATTGGCCAAAATAGAAAGATGCAATCTAGGTAGAATTAAGTTCACTTGAAAAACGTCAAGTTTTCAGGCCTGTTGTCCAAACACCTGAAGGTGCAAAACCTGTAGGCTACAAGTGGGTATTTGTGCGAAAGCGTAATGAAAAAAATGAAGTTGTCAGATATAAAGCACGAATTGTAGCACAAGGCTTTTCGCAAAGACCTAGTATTGATTATGAGGAGACATATTCACCAGTGGTAGATGCAATTACATTTAGATTTTTATTAGCCTGATAGTTTCAGAAGGACTTCACATGCGTCTAATGGATGTTGTAACGGCCTATCTGTATGGGTAACTTGATAGTGACATTTACATGAAAGTCCCTAAAGGCCTAAAAATGCCAGAAACATGCAATTCAAAACCTCGGAAAATGTATTCAATTAAATTACAAAGATTTTTGTATAGATCAAAGCAATTTGGACGTATGTGGTATAATTGTCTCAGTGAATGCCTTTTGAAAGAATGATATATTAACAATCCAATTTGTCCATGTGTTTTTATTAAAAGGTATAAGTCTGGATTTGCTATTATTGCAGTTTATGTTGACGATTTGAATATCATTGGGACTCATAAAGAGCTTACAGATACGATAACATATTTGAAAAATGAATTTGAAATGAAGGACTTAGGAAAAACAAAATCTGTCTTGGCTTGCAGATCGAGCATTTATCAAAAGGGATTTTTGTTCATTAGTCAACATATATTGAAAAGATATTAAAGTCTTTTAGTATGGATAAATCCCATCCAATGAGTTCTCCCATCGTTGTACGATCCCTTGATGTGAAAAAGGATCCTTTTCGTCCTCGAGATGATGAAGAAGAAATTCTAGGTTCAGAAGTACCATATCTTAGTGTTATTGGTGCACTAATATATCTTGCTAATTGCACAAGACCTGACATATCGTTTTCTATTAGCTTACTAGTGAGATATAGTTCTTCACCAACTCGAAGACATTGGAATGGTGTCAAACAAATACTTCGTAATCTTCGTGGTACAACATATATGGGTCTGTATTATACACAGGATTCTAAGTCAGAATTAATTGGATATGCGGATGCAGGATATTTGTCTGATCCACATAAAGTACGATCACAAAAAGGTTATTTGTTTACATATGGTGGTACAGCTATCTCGTGGCATGCAACAAAACAAACCCTAACTGCCACATCTTTGAATCATGCTGAGATATTGGCAATTCACGAGGCAAGTCGAGAATGTGTATGGTTAAGATCCCTGGTGCAACATATAAGAGAAGCGTGTAATTTTTAATTCAACAAAGAAAGTCCAACTGTGTTGTATGAAGATAATGTAGCTTGTATCACTCAACTCAAAAGGGGTTACATAAAAGGAGACAAAACAAAGCACATTTCACCAAAATTCTTTTTCACGCACGAGCTTCAAAAGAAAGGAGAGATCGACGTACATCAAATTCGCTCCAGTGACAACTTGGCAGATTTGTTTACAAAGGCACTTCCTACAACAACATTTGAGAAGTTGGTACACAAAATTGGTATGCGTCGACTTAGAGATCTTTGAAAAAGAGATGTTGACATGAGGGGGAGACACTGCATATTGTACTCTTTTTCCCTTAGCCTAGGTTTTTGTCCCATTGGGTTTTCCTAGCAAGGTTTTTAATGAGGCAATCCTAAATGCAGAACATACAATAATTATGTACTCTTTTTTCCTTCACTAAGATTTTTTCCCATTGGGTTTTTTCTTGATAAGGTTTTTAATGAGGCATATTATTTGTATGGTGGACATCCAAGGGGGAGTGTTGTGAATCAAGTATGTGTGGATGCCACCTCTTGGTATTCCATGAGTTACATGCAAACATTTTATTACAAATTTATAATTCACATTTAGACCACATTATCACCCCATTAAATTCCTTTTAATATTATGCATTATGTCTCCTTTAATTGTATATGAAACATATGTAAGTTATGTCTATTACCATTACCTCTAGTATGATGACTTGGCCTATAAATAGTAGTTGTACTAAGCTTGTAAGTTTTATTCCTCATAAGTAAAAGTATAGAAAGTTATTTTGTCTCTAATTTTCTCTTGTCTTTCTCTATTGTTCTCTTTAGTCTTTTGTTATACTTTGCTTTATTTCATAATAAATTTACTAATTTGTCATTCTTTTCCATCAAAATTCCAACAAAAAATTTGGGCGCCAAATTAGACAAATAGCTAAATAATATTTAGGTAAAATGGTAATTTTATTAATAGTAGTTTTTTCCATTCTTTTGGTTTTTCTTGTAATATCAAACAAGAGAAGATAAAATCATTTTTTTTTCCACCTTCACATATCAAATACGTAAAGAGAAAGTCAAAATCTTTGCTTTCTATATAGTTTTCTTTCATTCATAGTTTTCTCTTCCCTCTTATTTTCTTTCTTTCTTACCAAACGGAGCATTAAAGAATTCTGAAAAAGTAAAAGTAGGTTGCATAATTAGGGGATCTTTATTAAAATGCAACAAATTCTAGGCTTGAATTGATTTATGTCACAAAGAAAAAATATTTGTAGAAAATGCTACTTCTATGTTACATAATATATTTAGAATACAAAATATACTTTTAAGCTCTTTGGTTCATGTCAATTAAGCTTCATAGTTTTTTTATTGAAATGCTTGTTGATCAAAAGAGTATAATTGTCTAACAAGGTAATTTTGTTTAAACAACATGGCAGTGAATGCAAGACTTTTTTGGGGTGTGGCAAAGTTCAATTTTCGGTGCCATTTTTCTAAAATATCACGCATAATTATGTGAAATTTTACATTTATAAGCTGTTTGACACTTCAGTTGTAACTGAAGTTTTAAGTTTAAGAACTATAATATATGAGAGCTTTACACTGTAGCAATTGTTGTTTTTTTGTTTTTTGTTTTTTTACTGTAGGAGCTAAGAGCTTTATACTATTTACAGTTAGAACTGACATGTTGAAATTGAAGTGCCAGACGGATACTTAACATTGAAAATAAAAAAAAAGGATAAATTACATTCACCTCTGAGTTTTACCGAAATTATAGAGACACCTCTAGGCTAAAACTAATTACATTGACACCCCCTAACTTTTCAAAAAAATTATAAAAAGGACCCATTTTGTTAGTTGATCGTTATGTTTGACCATGATTTGATTGTTAATTTTGATTAAATGCCCAAAAAAACTTTTTTTTAACTAATTATGGAGTTAGAAATAGTCTTTTTGCTCTAACTTTACATACAAAATAAGTTTAATAAGTTTTTACTTGTAACTATAAACTTCACTTTAGTTACAAACAAAAATGTTTTTTCTTTATCTTTTTCTTGAAAAATCTCCTTTTCATTATAATTACTGAACGAGTTATCTTTATATTGTGTTAAAATATTATAAATATTCTCCATCTATTAAATATCTTCCTTCTTTTTTGAAAAGTCATTAAATATCTTCTTAATACTATATTTTTTAAACAAAATTACAAAATAAAAAAAGCATATAGGAAAATGTGAAAAAGAAAATAAAAAACCAAGAATATAAGTTCATTTTGAATAGATCATGTATTAAAACATAATAATAACTTCAAGTTTTAAAAGTAAAAATGAGAAAAATTAGAAAATTCCCTAATCCTTCCTCTCTCTCTCCTTTCACCAGATCTGGTGGTGTGACGAGGAGGGCAGGCTACATCTGGGGCGAGGGCTAACGATGGAGGCCGACGATAGGGTAGGTTGGTTGGGGCGAGGAGAACATTAGGGGCCCTTGTGGGTGGCTGGTGGTGGCGCAGATTAAGACCTAATGGGTGGGTCAATGGGGAATAGGCTGGTTGGGCTAGTGTCGACGAGGCAAATTGGAGGCATAATGGGCATGGCGGCTTGATGGGCCTACGCAGGCGGGCGGCTGGGGTGGGGGGTAGGGTGATATGGCATAATTGCACATTATTTTTCCATCATTTTCCTTGCATTTTATTTGTTAATCTTTGTTTCTATTGTGTTTTTATTATGATTTTATGTTTTGACTTTTGGAGCAGCTAAAATGGCACCCTAACGCCAAAAATTCCATGCCCTCATGAAAGAAGATAGAATTGTGGCACCCCTGCGGGGTTTTTCCTCGTCCTCACTAGAAATCCTACAGCCTAGGATTTGGCACAGTAGTGCCAAAAATTCCTCGCGACCACGCCAAACATTCCTTATGGATTTTGCCTTAGCTCGCAACTGTGAGCTTTTCTCCATGAGGCTGTTCACTTTTGGTCCATCTTAAATCCACTTTTGTGCGTAACCGCGCCGTTTTTCCCTGCCCTTTGCATGTGTCTTAGTTTTACTTGAATTTGAGCTAAATAACCTCCAAAATTGAATGGCTATATATATTCCTTATGAGAGAAACAAAGGAGACATTTTGGGCCTCAGAAGCTCGTATCAACTTAGCAAAAAAAAAAAAAAAAAAGAGAGAAAAGAAAGAGAAAATGGAGGAGATCCAAAGGTTACTACTTAAGGAATTCTTGAAGATCTTCACATGTACTTTCTACTTCATTTGCTTGATCTGTAATGTTGTTAGATTTTGTATTTTGTTTGTTAATTTTAATTATGTCTAGCTAAGTTTTCTGTCATTAAAGGTGAATTCGAAACATTGGACATGTTTATGCAGTTGATTGCATGAATTATTCTTTGAATTTCTTGTTGGAATTGCTAATGTTTCACTAAATTTATTATTCATGGCTAATTTTTATGGTGTTATTTAGGTGCACAGCTAAATCTTGAAAATTGCCTATTTTTAGGTTATAAATCTTGATCTGTAATTGTCTTGAATTTTTAATCATAAGTAGCAAATTGTGACATACAATTACGGTGAGTCTTTTGCATGATATAACATAGGCTGAATGAACACAGCTTCTGCATGTTTGTTGTCTAGATTACCTTTGTTTTTCAACATAATGCTTCCATTAGATTAAGCCTAGCTAGCTTCTTCCTAAGTTGTTTGATGGAAATGGGTTTTATATAATGCTTGTCTTATTAAATCTAAACTATAAGGAAGGATCAAGATAGTAGAGCTTCTCGCTATATTGTTGTTAGTTTCAACAGAAAATTCAGGAATAATTATGAGATTAATTGCATAAACATTGTTGAAAGGTGAAGAATAAACCTTTAACCCATTTTACCGCTATTTTATTGCATTTTTATTTATTTGTCATTGTTATTTGAATTTTAAATTAGTTTAGTTGAAAACCAAAAGCCCCAATTATTTAAGAAAAATAATAGCAAATTAATTAAATTCAATCCTCTACGAGAATGACCCTTATTCATCATTTTACTCAATAACAACAACTTTACAATTAGCAACATTTTAATTTTTGGTATTTTCATTAGGAACTTGTCAAAATTTTGGCACCGTGTCGTCAGAGATTGAAATTTTAATTAAATTGTTATTAGTTTATCATTTAATTTCAGTTTTTTTGTTTTTGTTTTTGTTTGTTTTGCTTATTTTTCAAGTTTTTGGAAGTTTAAATGTCAAACAAAAATATTGAAGACAGACTTTTAAGAATCAAATACTTTTTAAAAAATCCAGAGTCATACAGTCACATTCACTACTTCCATTTTCACTATCACCTCCACGTAAAACACCTAGTCTACCACTGGAGTTCAACCAAGCTCTGAATGTCAACTTACCACCATCTAGTGATTCTTCGAAACACTTGAACCAACAAGAGCAAGAAAAGATGGCAGCAATGGATCGAAACTTAAGGAGTTGACGGCACTGGTTTTTGACCAACAACCACTTTGCATTCAATACCCTAACCTTGAAGTAGCCTTTAAGCTCAAGTCTGGACTGATCCACCTCTTACCCATGTCGTATAGATTTGTAGTTGAAGACCCACATAAGCACCTTAAGGAATTCTTTATAGTGTGTTCAACTATGAGACTGACTAGAATATCAAAAAAGCAAATCAAACTGAGGGCCTTTCTTTTCTCTCTAGAGGATTTTGCTAAAGAGTGGCTTTATTATCTACCTTCTGGCATCATCACTGCATGGAATAAAATAAAGAAACTCTTCCTAGAGAAGTATTTCCCTACATCAAATTTAGCTACCATCTGAAAGAAATTTGTGGCATCTGACAGCATAATGGCAACTCCTTCTATGAATATTGGGAACAGTTCAAGAAATTATGAGCAGATTGTCCTCACCACCAAATCAGCGAGCAACGTCTCATCCAATACTTCTACGAAGGTCTTATGCCAATGGATAGAAGCATGATTAATGCCGCAAGTGGAGGAGCCTTAGTTGACAAAACTCCCGAAGCCACAAGAGCTCTAATTCAAAATATGGCTACAATTCTCAACAATTCGGCACCCGTCAAAAACCACCACCACCACCAAAGAATGTGAATGAGATTGGTACTTCTTCAACCATTGAGTTACAACTTTCATATCTCACTTTACTTATTCAACAAATGGCAATGGGAAATATGCAATAAGCGAAGGCATGTGGAATTTGTTCTACATTCGGACATTTCGCTTACATGTGCCTAACCTTGCAAGACGATAATGTAGAGCAAGCTAATGCCATAGGCGAATTCCTAAGCCAGCCAAGAAAATATGATTTCTTCTCCAACACCTACAATGAAGGATAGAGGAACCATCCCAATTTCAGCTATAGAAGAACCCAACAACTGGTAGCCCCTAACCCAATTATGAGCAAACCACAACCAGGCTTTACTCAACCAAGGCCTCAACAACCATACCAAGCTTGACCGCAACCAGCTCTATAAAATAAAAGTTAATATTTGGAAGATCTTGTCAAAACCATTGCTACAAGCACTGTGCAATTCTAGCAAGATATAAGGGCAAGTTTCCAAAATTTGGAGCATCAAATGAGCCAATTGGCTAGTATTATGAGCCAATTGGAGGCATGAAATTCAGGAAAATTACCCTCCTACATTATGGTTAACCCAGTAGAAAATGTTAGTGTCATCACATTGAGGAGTGGGAAACAACTAGAGAATTCACCAGCGAAAACTCTAGTGGAAAAAAGAGTAGTAAAAAGAAGGACAAACTCAAGAAGGACAAAGCTGCCACTCCCACTAGCAAATCACTAACCTCAAAGGTAAGTTCCAAGAGTCTTATCTCTCGTTATATTCCTCCACCCCCTTTTCCTAGCAGGTTAGTAAAGTCCAATAAGGAGCAGCAAGAGAAAGAAATCATGGAGATGTTACACAAGTCCAAGTAAACATACCATTTTTGGATGCCATAAAGTAGGTGCCATGCTATGCCAAGTTCCTCAAAGAGTTGTGCACCACAAAGTGGAAACTAAAAAGTAATGAGGTAATAAGTGTGGGAGAAAATGTGTTGGCAATTTTGAAAAAGAAGATTCCTCCAAAATACAAAGATCCAGTTATATTCACTATATCTTGTACCATTGGGAACATGAAGTTTGATAGAGCATTGATAGATTTACGAGCATCGATTGACATCATACCATATTCAATTTATGCTTCTTTAAATATCAGTACAATTAAGAAAACTGGTGTCATTCTACAACTTGTCGATTGCTCAAATGTTATTTCTATAGGAGTTATGGAAGATGTGTTGGTGCAAGTGAATAGATTGGCATTCCTAGTTGATTGTTATGTCCTTGATATGAGGAATGATTCTTCGGTCAATTCGGCATCCATACTTTTTGGGAGACCATTCTTAAAGACTGCTTGAACAAAAATTGATGTGTTTGAGGGAATCTTAAACATGGAGTTTGATGGTGAGGTGATACATGTCAAGCAAGATGGGGATGAGTAAAAGCAAGTCTAAGTCAGGCTGATGATGTTAAACTAAGTGCTTATTGGAGGCAACCTAATCTATGGAAAAACTGCAACAGATTTGATCTTTCTAACTCTTTGTACTTTATGTTTTCAGTATTTTTGGTGTGTGCTTTGTTTGTGTTTATGTTTGTTTTAATCTTCTATACTTAGTCTTATATTGAGGACAAAGTAAGATTTAAGTGTGGGGGGAAAGTTTGTGATTTTTGTTGAATTTTTGTGTGTTTTTTAATTTTTTTTTTTTTGTGTGTTTGCATATTTTTTGTATCACTAATGTGTGCATTGTTCTAAATCCCAAGAATTAATTCTCAAGATGGCCCTATTGAAGGCTGATATTACAGAGGTCATGGTTATCCACGCCTTCTCGAAACACATTCAATGGCATATAGGTTCCATTAGAATTCTCTAAATTTAGATTTTTGCATACATTTGCATATTAAAAAAACATAAAACATAAAAACCATAAAAATTGTTTGATTTATGTTTTTGTTTTAAGTTTTTGAGTTTAGGATGTCTTCTAGCCACTTTGATGAGAACTGAGCATTATTATTATGACTTTGATTGATGATGAGTGTTCTTTTGAATTTTGTTATTATTCATTGGTTTTTATATTTTTATGACGATTGTACTTAAATCTTTTTACACAATAGCCATGTTATTCGTTACAGAGATACACATACTTAGATGAGTAGATTCTACGTTATCTTTTTCTTGTAAATTTGGTTTTGAAAAAGTAGGTGTTTTGTATTAAACTTTGTCAGAAACCTGTCGAGGCGAACGACTGATAGAGTATCATTTTAGAATCATAAGGTATTAATATTTTCTTAGCACCAAAGTCAAATCAGCCAAAAACCCGATAGATGTTCCAAATAGAATATCCTCCCTAGTAAGCCAATTTGAGCTTCTCATGTAAACCTTGTTGTTTGGCTAATCACATTTTTGTACCAAGCTTGACGTGCTTATACTGTTACCCATGTTCTAAGATGGATTAGAACTTAAGAGATGCATTTCAAGTGCAAGGGAGATTTTGTAAGGAATGGGGTTAGGGATAAAGAATAAGTGTAGGGGATAGTATAGATCGAGAGCAAGTAAAAAGAAATTTTGTAAGAATAGCTCATAAAATAAAAAATAAAAAAGAAGAAAAGAAAAAGAAAATAAATAAAAAAGGTTAAATAGAAAAACAAAAAATAAAAAAATAAATTATTGTGAGCTGTTCAATTCATAATTTTGGTATGAGCAAGGTCGGGTTTTAATTGAAGCTAAGGTCCAATGCCAATAAACTTGCCCTCTGTAATTACTTCTTTAGGTTTTAAGTATCTCAGTTTCGAATTCCAAGATACCTCTAATTCCATGAAGTCTGTAAAACCATTGCATTATCCATACCCTTCTTTCTTGAGCCATTACCCTTTAGCCCCGTTACAACAGGTATTTAAAGTCTTTTCATTTTAGGCGGTGTCTTTAGCGTAGTGGAGAGAGTCTATGATGTTTGACACTTTCATTTTGATTTTGATTTTAATGTTTGTTTTGTAAAGTTTTGAGTGTTTGCTTGTTTATAGCATGCACAGAGCAATAATCGTTAACATTGGCTAATTCACACATGCACTAAGTATTTTAGTCATAGGATGTATAAACTTTTGAATAATTGTGGATTCGATTCAATATTTGTTTGATTTCATAGTCATATCTCTTTTTGTTCTCTTAGGTTGAAGGTTTGAAGATTAGTTTTGTTTTTTGTGTCTTTGTTTTTGTTTGAGTTTTAGTCGAGGACTAACAAAAGTTAAGTGTGGAAGAATTTGATAGGCGTATAATTTTACATTATTTTTCCATTTTGCAAGTGTTTTGAATGCTAGTAAGAGTTTTGGGATCAAAAACGTTAATTTAAAGGCATTTTGAAATCAAGGAATTGAAGTTGGAAGAAGATAAGGCTTTTGGAGCTACTAAAAAATGGTGCTTTAGTGCTAAAAATTCCATGCCCCCACAAAGAAAGACAGCACCATGGTGCCTTTGCTTTTCCTTGTCCCCGCTAGGATATAAATCATGATCCGTAATTGTATTGAATTTTTAACCATAAGTAGCAAATCGTGATATACAAGTACGGTGAGGCTTTTGTGTGACCGTGATATGAAATGTAACATAGGTTGAATGCACACAGCTTCTACTTGTTTGTTGCCTAGATCAACCTTTCTGTCTTAGCGTAATACTTCCATTAGATTGAACTTAGCGAGTTTCCTCCTAGGTTGTGTTGATGGAAATGGGTTTAATATAATAGTTGTCTTATTAAATCTAAACTGTAAGGAAGGATCGAGGTAATGGAGCTTCTTGCTATCTATGGTTGTTAGTTTCAACAGAATTCATAAATAATTCATAGATTAATTGCATAAACATCATTGAACAGTGGAGAATGTATCTTTAACCCGTTTTACAACTATTGTTTACAAACCCTTGAATTTTACTGCATTTCTATTTATTTGTAAGTGTTATTTGAATTTTAAATTAATTTACTTGAAAACCAAAACCCACAATTATTTACAAAAATAATAGCAAATTAATTAAATTCAATTCTCTGGGGGAATGATCCATGCTTATTATTTTACTCAATAATAACCATTTTACAATTAGCAAGGTTTTAAGTTTTTTCCATTAGGAACTGTCAGTGGGTGACAATGTGGAAGAGGTGAGAGGGGTGTGCTGGATGGGGCCTAGGGCAAAAGGGATCGGCTAGAGAGGCGGGTTAATGGCCGATAGCAACGAGTGGCATCCGGGATGTGTACAGATGGATGGTGGGCGAACGGTGGGAGGTTGGGATAAGGAAGGGAGGGTTGGTTTGGGGCGTGGGGGTGTATGGTTGGTTAGAATGTTATGTTTTTTTTTTTTTTTTCTAAATCAATGGTTGATATTTTATTTTTTTACATCAATGATTAAAATTAAACAAGATTTTTTTATTATTTTAAATAAAAATTAACAAAGTTAAGGTAAGGGTATCAATCTAATTAGTTTTGATAGAAAGATGTTTGTATAGTTTGATAAATCAAAAGGGATGTGACCGTATCCCAAGAAAAATTAGTGAAAAACCCCCCAAAACAATGGAAACTAGAAAAAGCAATCCCAAAATCAACCGGCTACAACCAGTAAACCCGAACCGGCTGTCCAAGCCATCCGCGTCAAACAAATCTCAATCCTTCTGTCTCTCCTTCTCTGTCTTTCATTCATTGACACCTTGAACTCTCTCTCTCTAACATTTTTACAGAGCTAAGCAAAAAAACTCCAAGTGCTCAGATCGAAAAACTCGTCAGCTCTTCAACTGCGATACATACAATAATCACTCTCCTGCACCGGCATTTTCTCGGGAAAATTTGTTCGTTCTGCTCCTTTCATCATTTTCTCGGAAAAAGTACGGGAACAATTGCAAAGAGATACCCCGTGTTGTCAGCTTTTCTGTCTCCAATGTGCGGGAGAGACTGAAACGGCACAGTTTCATTTCTCCGCTTTTCTTTTTCTTTTCTAGAGAGAGAAAGAGCTGGAGTCAGAACTCAGAAACCCTTCGTTTTCCTCCTCTCGTTTTTCTACAAAAATGCAGAATGGGAATCTCTGTGCTGCGAGGCTCTTTGAAAGCTCATTTTCGTTCTCGCTTTTCACTAACAATATGTTCTTATTTCCCTGAATTACCCAGCTTGTTTGTATAAAATAAAAAAGCTTCTTCCTTTGGCATCAAAAGGTGAAACCATTTTCTCTTTACTGTTATTTTTCTTTCCTTGCTTTATTAATAATTCCTAAATGTGTCTTCTCTTCAGGGTTTTAGGCCTATTTGAAATCTAGGATTTGGGGAAAAAAAAAGAAAAAGCTTTTGTGTTGAGGGGTTTTGTTGAAACTTACAGATTTTAAACTTTGACGATTTATTTTTTTGCTAGGGGTTTAATTCAAATATGTTAACTTTGAGGGGTCTAAACGTTAGAGATCTGTGTTGACAGATTTAGTAAAGCCTTGGTTCAAAATTCAAATGGACATGGCTATAGGGAAGCATTGTGATTTCACATTTATTGAGCTTTATGCAGTGATTTGAGCTAATTTTGCTGGTGGGTTTTTGGAATTTGGAAGCAATGTTAACGTTTGATTACAAAAGGACTCACTAGAACTGGAAATCTTCTGTGGGGAAGATTGAAATTGTTTCTTTCTTGGAAAAAAAGAAAAAGAAAAAGAAAAGAGGCTTTGTTCCTGAGAGCCAAAGGATTTTACTATTTTTGCCCCATCAATGTCAGGAGCCCCCAGAGTGAGGTCAATGAATGTGGCCGATTCAGATTCTAGGCCTGTACTCGGACTGGCCGGAAATAAGGCAGGTATGTGGAGTAGTACACGAAAACCCACTGCAAAAACCCAGATAAAAGTCGATAAATCGCCTGATGACATCACATTGTCCGAGGAGAAGAAGAAGACCCGTCAAGTGTCTTCCACTGCTTCTACTTCTCCCCAGCCACATTCTTCAAGTGTTCCTTCAGTTCTCCGCCGGCATGAGCAGTTGTTGCATTCTAACCTGTCTTTGAATGCTTCTTGCTCATCTGATGCCTCCACAGATTCGTTCCACAGTAGAGCATCTACAGGCAGGCTCCTGACTCGGTCATATAGCACGGGGAGCAGGCGGAAGCAGTACATTTCGAGGACGAGAAGTGTTGCTTCTGACGGAGGTTTGGAGTCTCCTCCGGATGATTTGCAGCAAAAGAAGAGGTGTGCTTGGGTGACGCCTAATACCGGTTTGTTCCCATTTCTCTGGTTTAAGTTAAAACGCCTAATTTTGTGGCACTATTTATGTTTTTTTAATTGATTGTTGTTCGATCCATATGATATTTTGATAAGAGAAGTAGGATAAACTTTAAAGTCTTGGAGGGTAGATTGCTTTGTGCTTTTTTTATATGGTTGGCTTAGAATTAAGTTACTAAATTAGATTCGGCAGCCTGTATACTTTTCTTTGTGCATATGCTGCAAAAGCCCTTGTTGTTTAGCGTTGGATTTTTGCTTCATTGATATGCATTGAGTTTTATCAATGCTAATCTTCTGTACAATATCTTCCTTCTATAAGGCTTGCAATTTGCTTAGTTCATCATAAGCCCTAAGCTAAAGTGATTCAATTGCTAAATATGCTTAACCAGCTCTATTGAACGAAATTATCCTTTGTGTCAATTGACTGGAAGGGCTTTGATTGAGCGGAGGTTATGGCTTTGAGTGGGATATAATAAAAATATAAATGTGTTGGAAACTGAATTTTATTTACAGTTGCTGGTTGATTCAGTTTTTCTTGGAGATCTTTTCTGATGGCTAAAGACAGTTTGTTATTTACCATTTTCATCTTTTCCTTAGAGATCTTTTCTAGTGGCTAAAGAGTTTTTTATTTTCAATTTTTATCTTTTTGAGGTCACACTAAGAATTGGGAGAAAATTTTATGGAAATTTTGTAACCAAGAGAACCTAGTTTGTATACTTATTTTATGAAAAGGAAGAAAAAAACGCGTGATTGAGTGCTTTAATTCTGCTCAGTATGTAGTATGTCCGCTAAATTGGAAGAAAATGCTTTACCTTCTAGCTCCTTGGTTTGGAAGAACTCAAGTTTAAGCCTCAAATTGGCGCATAGATTGATTAGATTAAAAAACATTGAAAGAGGTATATTGGTTTCAATACCAGTTGTGATCCCCTAATTATCTTCGGTTTTTATTTTTTATTTTTAATTTTTAGTGTTGATCAATTGTATTAAAATTTGAGAAATTAAATGATGTAGAAATACATATATGTTAATTGGATAACGTCAAAACCTTGTCTTTCTCTGGAAGTCTGGATAGCTACTTTTTTTCTTCTTCTTCTTTTTTTTTTTCAAGATATTTTACCCCTAACAAAGTTACTGTTTGTTAAAATCAGAGCCATGTTATGTTGCTTTCCACGACGAAGAATGGGGGGTTCCAGTGCACGATGACAAGTATGTGTTAACTATTTATTCACATCTGCATTGATTACAACGGTTGGTCCTTTCACTATCTAATTGACAGTCTGTTTGCTTCATCTTCTTGACCACATGCAGGAAACTATTTGAGCTTCTTGTTCTTTCTGGTGCATTGGCTGAACTTACATGGCCTGCCATTTTAAGTAAAAGACACATTTTTAGGTATTTTTTTTTTCAGTTTATTTCCATCAAATGGATGCTTACCAAATACCAACATATTACTCTTATAAGGATGTCATAAAAGATATTGGTCTTCGCTCTTGTGGTACCGTCTCAATGCCATTCCTTTATACATTATTGTTTACAAACTTCATTTTGCAGGGAAGTTTTTGCAGAGTTTGATCCAGTTGCTGTCTCAAAATTGAATGAGAAGAAGATAATAGCACCAGGAAGCACTGCGAGCTCCCTATTGTCAGAACTGAAGTTACGCGCTATTATTGAAAATGCACGGCAAATATCTAAGGTACATATTTTTTTCTTTTGATGTTCTTTAAATCCAAACTGCTGGAAACGCTTATGTCTAAGTATATACATATGCAGACTCGGTAAATTATTAGTTGGGAGGTGTCATTAATTTATTTTACGTGCCCAATTTTGGTGGAACTTAAAAAAGGAAAATGCTCGCGTGAATGAAGTGTTACATCGTCCAACTGGAATCATTGTATGAATTTTGTACGGTGATTGGTTTATTTGCATGGACTATGGACCATGTGTGTTTGCAGTTGTTTCTACAAGCAATTAAATGCCATTTTTTTTCTACAAGCAATTAAATGACATAAAATGGATGCTTAGTGATCATTTTATCAGGAGGTTTGGTGAAAAAGTAGTTGAATGGTGGTCCTGTTTTTTTTTTAATCACAGAGCCCAACGATGGAGTCTAACTTAATTATTTTATATCCAAAGTAGCACTTGCAACCTAATAATTCCCTCTTTTTTCAGCAAGCCAGCTTATTTACTTGGCTAGTTAAAAATAATTTTATTGACCTGACACTTTCCTAGCCATTGACCATTTGTTCTAAGACCTGTTTAGCGGAGGGCCAGAAATGATCTTCCCCTCATTTGCTTTCTACTATTACAATTGGAACTAACTTTTTGCAGGTTTTGCTAAATGCCAGGTCATTGAGGAGTTTGGATCCTTTGACAATTACATTTGGAGCTTTGTGAACAAGAAGCCTATTGTAAGCAGGTTCCGTTATCCTCGCCAGGTGCCTGTTAAAACCCCAAAAGCCGATGTGATAAGCAAAGACCTTGTGAGGAGGGGATTCCGAAGTGTAGGGCCGACAGTCGTGTACTCTTTCATGCAAGTTGCGGGAATCACAAACGACCATCTCATCAGCTGCTTCAGATTTCAGGAGTGTCTGAATGCAGCAGAAGGGAGGGATGAGAATGGTATCAAGAACGAGGCCGAGGAGAAGAATAAAACCGATAACGGAGCAAAATCAGAACTGTGCATTGCCATTGAGGAATTAAATTTCAGCTCAGAATGATAACAAACTCTTTCGAGTGGCAAAATGGAGCTCCTGGTTCAATCAATCATTAGTATTTTCACCTCATTGACTGCTTCTTCCACGGCTACTTCTACAAGTTCTACTACATGGGGTAGTAGCAAAGGTCATTTGTGTATAAAATATTTTCATGAATTCTTAAGAGCTTAAGCATCATGGATTTTCTCTTACAGAATTAAATTTCTCAAAGTAAATTAATGTAGCTGGTGATTGTGCTGTCGGTGGGGGGCTTCTACTTCTAGTCTGAGGAGGAGAGAGCCTTTGAAGCTGGATGTATAATTTTTTGTACAGTTTTTTTTTCCCCTTAATGTCTTTAAAGATCAGACTCTTGCTCTAATCAAGAGAAATGAAATTTTTGTTGTGCAAAAACATCAATCACCATCAGATTCATGATGACCTTACAGTTGTGGGGGTGGGACCCTGATGTCTAGAGGGCTATAACCTCTTGATGTGCTAGACAGCTAGAGCTTATAATATTTTATTGATTGGTCAGTTTTGCTTTTAATAATGACAATAAAAGATGGGTAGAACAATGTTTGTTTGTCTACATAGTACCAGGGAGTACTCCCAAGTGATAGACGGACATGTTTGTACTGTTGGCAATAGACCACCAATTCTGAAAGGCCATCCCTTGCTTCCAATTGTTGGATATTTGCATTGGAAAACCAATCTAGGCTTAAGATTTGTACAACCTTGCCAAACATAAATAAACGGGTATAATGATTGATGGAGTTGCATGTTCCTGAGGTGTAGGCTTGGACTAATGCCATTGAGACTTGTTAGTATTTTTACTTAAATACCCTTTTTAAAGCTAAATATAAGGTTGCTTCTTGTTTGAAACTTGAAAACGTGTTTGAGGAATGAGGCAATTATTTTGAAGCACGCATTCACCACAAAGCTATTTTGATTGAATACATTTAATGTTGAAAACTAAAGTATTCCAAAGAAGTATTTGAGGGAAATAGTTTTAATAAACTGAATTATATACCTTTTTATACAATGTATTTTAGGTTTATGTAATTATTATACTTTTGGTTTTTTGATATTTAATATGTATAACTTAAAATTATATTTACTATATAAATTTATACTTTTTTTTTTCGGGTTAACCTTCAATTTAACTTAAAAATTGCTTAAAATACCATGCAATATAAGAATAAGAAATTTTGAAAACTTATAGTGTTTGGCTAATTTAGTTCAAACTAAAACTTTTGATTGTTATAATGTAAAGTTCTCATATGCTATTATGTCAAAGAAAAATGAACTACTCTATAAAGCTCTCACATACTACAGTGTGAACAAAAAAAATTTGGTTTAAACCATACTTCCAAGTATACTATTAATGTTTCGTAAAATGAGTTCAAACTTATATGTTCGAACTTAAAAAATATAAAACTCTTATATGTTATAGTGTAAAGCAAAAATATGCTACAGTGTTTGAACCGAAATTTTAGTTCAAATTAAAGTTTCCAAACAAACTATTGAAAAAATTGTAGACGAAGGGTTTTGACCTCAAAAATGTTGAGAACACCCCGCAAAACTATTTTTTTTTTGGAGAAATTGCAGTAACACTTTTCCAAAACTAATTGTAGTAAATTGCAAACATTAAAAATATTTGTAGTACAAAATAAATTTATAGTGAATAATCTATTTACCCCTTATATACAATGTAAATAATTATAATTTATATAGTAAACAGATTTAAGGTTCAAGTAATTAATTTACTACATTGTTTACTATGTAAATAATCAAGATTTACACAATAAATTGATTTAAGGTATAAATAATTAATTTTCTACCTTGTTTACATTGTAAATAATTCTTATTTATACAACAAATAAATTATTTACTCAGCAATTAATTTACTAAGTAAATAATTTATTGTAGTACAAAATAAATTATTTACTTAGCAAATGAGTTATTCACTATACATATTTTCAAAATTGGTTATTTATTTTAAAAAGTTCAACAATTTTCTATTTCCCTGATTCTTCTTTTTTAGATATGTTTTGGTTTTTTTTTTTTCTTGTTTTTTGAACATTTTATTTTATTTTTGTTCTCTTTTACTTAAGGGTAATTTGGCCCTTTTAAATGTCAAAATCAATTATTGGCTGAGCTAAAGGTATAACTTTATGTATTAGATCTAATATAAAAATATACATTCGATGAGATATAAAACTGAAAATATAGCATTTGAATTAATTTAAAACAAAAGGGTATAAAAAGGTAAATATCCTTACTATTATTAGTGCCATTTATAGAAGAATTTTGTAGTAAGGTATGAAAACATGTATTTATTTATGTATTAAGTCTAATCTAAAAGTTTAGATTCATGAGATAAAAATTAACAATATAGTTTTTTATTTAACTTAAAACAAAAGGTAAAAAAGCTAATTGTGCTTACTGTTATTAGTGTTATTTAGAGAAGAATTCTATGGTAAGGTATGAAAAGATGCATGACATAGTTTTCACGTGTAAATCATATCATAATTTTTTTAAGGGGAACTATACGATAGGATATGAAAAATTATTCTATCGATAGGGTTTTTTTTTTAACTGTCATATCTGTATATGATTTTGTTAATTTTACGTACTTTTTAATGTGATTTTGACCGTATTTAATGTTCAAAATATGAACTATCAATAGAAATACTTTTTTTATTCTAGTGTAATAAAATTATAAGTTGACGTCTATTGACACCCTCATTTGACTTTTCAAATATATTCTTTTAATAAATTTCTTATGACTATATTACCATTAATAAAATTACCTTTAAAGACAAAAGTATTTTAAAAAAATACTTATTATACATCACATCTTTAAAATAAATTATTATGCCATTTTTTTTTAAAGAATAGAGATAGATTAAAACGTTCAAGAGCTTTCCCACAAAAAAAATAAGTGGTTTCCTTTTTTTCAAAGCCTCATTTTTTTTTTCAATTTTCTTCTAATCGTTGAACCCCATTGAAATGAAAATCCTTGTTTCTTCTGATGGTGCATACTGCATAATTCCCCAAGTAATGGTGCATAGCTCAAATTCTTAGGGGAGAAATTCATAATGGTGTTGTTGGGTGGAAAAGGAAAAAAAAAAGAAAAAACTATTTAGGTGTAAAGATTGTTTTGATAGTTTGAAAGGGGTGTAATAAGTAGAATGTGGGGAGGTTTAAGAGACGGTATATGGAAGTAGACTGAGAGGGTGCCAATAGACGCCCCCAAATTATAAAATGGTAATTTATTGAACTTCAATAAAGATTTAAGAGTAAATTGCACTATAACACTTAGAACTACTCATTTTTTCCATTAAGTACTCGAAACTTTCGTTCTTGGTAAATGTATCATAAACTTTGAAATCATTCGCAATTGAGCTCGAACAGCTAACTAGCGTTAAGAGGTTGAAGTATGAACAATTTTGTTCACAAGATTCACAAGTGTTTTTTTAAAAGTAGAGCTCGTCATTTTAAGAAAAAAAATAAAACTCAATACGTGAGAAAAAAGTATTGAATGAAAATAAAAAATAGCTATTAGACCTTAATTGTCAATGATTTTAGAGTTAAGGGTGCATTTTGTCAATATTAAAAACTCATGATATATTATGAAAAAAACGACTAGTTTGAGATGTAATTGTACAATTTATTTAAGATTTAATGATTAGAAGTATCATGTCAATGGAGCTTTTTTCCCATATTTTACCACAAATTTTCTAATTTTTTATTTTTTTCTCTTTGAGTTTTTCACAAATCAAAAGTCAAAAACTAAAAGGGTGTTTAATAGAAGCGGTCTAAACTCTTTTTGCAGTTACAAACAGTGTGAAGCTCTTATATGTTATCGTAACAATAAAAAAATCACTACAATGTAAAACTCTCACGTGCTACAATAAAAATAGTTATAACCAACAGTTTTAACTACCCTACCAAACACACTTTAACACAGCAGCCGGATCCGATCAGGGTCTGCCTTGACCTTTTTTTTTCGAAAGGAATTGACCATTCCGTTTTCAGTAGGCAAAATTTACCATCCATGTGTTGTTGCAACTGTTATCTTGTTTACCGACTTCTTGGAAAAAAAAGGGTCAAAATTTTTCACTTATAAATATAAATTAAAATGAAAATATAAATTCGTCCTAGACTATGCAGTCACTTGGTTAAGCTAAACGAAGATGATATATAACGTGTTAAAAATGACTCAAAAAAAAAAAAAAAAAAGGAAAAGAAAGAAAAGAAAGCCTTGCTATCGGATTCAATGATCCCCTTAAATTATCCTATTCCAAACAAGTAGCCTCGGGTGTACATTACCGAACGTACACAAGTGTGGACTGAAAGGCTACAGCCACAGAGAGAGAGAAAGAGAGAGAGAGAGAGAGAGAGAGCAATAAATAAAAGAAAACAAGAAATGTGAAAAAAAAAAAAGGAGAAAACAAAACAGAATATAAAAAAATTCTGACAATCCGATAACTTTATGTATACAAACACCAATAGTTCTCTATTATTTCTTGGGGCAGAAGGGGGGGCTGTCAACAAGGTTTGATTTCAAATCCTATGCTCAAAAGAGTTCTGGCCGATTCCATTGCCTTCTCGCCCCCAAGGTCCAAGGCTTCACCTGTCAACTCTCCCTCATTATCAACTGACCATTGGGTGGAAGGGATTTTGTTTTGAACAGTCTCGGATTTCTTCAACTGTGTATTGCTCATGGAAGCAGGAGCGGCAGCGGCAACAAGAGGAGCACTTGGAGGGCCCTGTCGCTTTTTCGGTACCGGCATGTCATGGTCATGTATGCCCTTGTATGTTATAATGACGGCACTTGTGTTGTCTACCGCTGTCTCGATATGCTTTCTTACAGGACATCCAGCAGAAGTGCATCTATAGTAGTTTCTGAAAAATCATATTCAAACAGATTATCAGTAAAATGAAAGCAAATCCATAGAAGAGCACAAACTGTATCAAGTGATCACTGAATCACACTTTTGTAAGAGTTGAGAAATTAGATGGCTTTAGAAAAACAGAATAAATATTAGATCATATCTCGCAGGCACTTGCAGATTTCCAAGACAGGAGTGCAGTTAATGATGCACCAGGAAACACGATTTTTTTTTTTTTTTTTGAGAAACAAGGAATCATGATTTTAGCGTAAACTGATTATAACTCTTTTTACAAAATCAAAGCAATCTAAAATTCCAAACAGTCTTAATATCTGAACAATGTTGAAGTAGAGAAAATGTTACCAGCCAAGGCAAACTACACTTGCTTAACCAGGTAGAGCATTGACTAGCCAAAGAAAAAAAGACAAAACAGGTAGAGCAATGAAAAAAGGAGACCGAGACCGGTTAGGCTTTAAATAATATAATGACTGTGCAGAGTGAATAAATCACAAAAATATATAATTTGTGACAATGCAGCATAAGATTCACACACTCATCGATCATGTCAAAAAATTATACAGACAGAAAATAACCATGACATAGGTATGCACCTCGGGTGAGGATTTCCCTTCACCATTTTCTGCCCATATTTCCGCCATCTGTATCCATCACCTGAAATTCCAACATCGTCGGCCACATGCACGACAAATTTAGGCTTCTTGGTAGGTTTCAAGTGAGAACTTGAATATTCTAAGTGACTTTTCTTCAATCTGGTTATTGGAAAAGGGGAATAAATTAGAACAAGGCATCAAAAAAGCTCCTTTCACAAGTGAGAGAGTTCATCAGAGTACAAATCGAGGAAACAAATTGAAAACTTGCCTTCGTTTTATCTCCGGTTCATTGGCATGCTCCTCTTTGACAACTTCACCACTCTCATCAGAGTTGATCGAGTTCTGGCGTTTTCTTTCAAAACATGGAGGTGTTTCATGTATACTTTCTTTTGCAGATGTGGATGGATCTGCATCTTTAGGGATTCTAAAGGGCTGTTTTGTAACATTAGTTCCAGAAACACGCTCAGCAGATGAAAGCTTAGTTTCCCTTGCACAGTTACTCTTTTTAGGAGGATCATGCGAATGCTGGCTTTTGTAGACAATTTCTGTCAGACAGCCTGAGTGATCACAACATTCAATCTTTTTAGCATAGCACTCTGAATGTGTACATTTGTAATAGCTTCGAGAACCTTCAGGACTCTTTACTTGCTTCTGACCATATTTCCGCCAGTTGTAACCGTCAGAAGAAGGTATCTTCACGACAGAAATAGGAGTTACAGTTTTAAGGGCTGAAGTGTATTTCTTGTCTGCTTCTGTCTTTCGACGATCATTTTCCTTCGGTGACAATAGTCTCTGCTCTAGTGGAGTCGGACTTCTAGCAGATGAAATAGGTTGGGTAACAGAGGTTGGTGACAGTTCAGACAAAGGTCGAAACACAATTAATTGATTCTGCCTTTCTGTCTGAGCAGCATCCTGGCCATTTGAGACAGCCTGAACTTCGTCCTTAAGCACCTCAGCTTGTTCCTGAGCGATTAAACAAAATTAAAGAGGAAACAGGGAAATCTATTTATTGACCAACTCAATGCACAAGCGATCAGATATAATACACAGAAGAACGCATAATAAGAGAACAGGAGTCATATCCTGGAACTATGGTGAACATAATAAAATTCAAAAACTGGTGCAAGGCAGGGTTCATGACTTGTAGAGGTGCACAGAAGAATGAGTAATGAGAAAAAGACACATATTTTGGAGCTGTAGCGGTGAACATAATGTGATTCAAAACATTAGTGCAAGGCAGGGTTTAGGACTTATAGAGGTGAATCATACGTGGAAGAGACAATTTAGCAAGAGGTACAAGACAAAAGACATCTAAACATAAAACTTTTACCAAAAATTTTACAAGCTCAAAAATAATCTTTTTTTACTGGAAATTAATCTGAATTAGTGTAAAACAAAGTAGCGAAGTTGCAAGACCAGGCAAGATGCCAAAGAACCTCTATATGACCCATGAGTTTGGGTTACTTCAGGTGGGTGCTCAAACAATCCCATAAATCAATTCATTACAACCATGGGATAAAAAAACACGCAAGGATGTCTGAACAATAGTAATTATTCATCACTCTTATTAAGTTCTCATACGAACTCATCCGTAAATATTCTACACCATAAACACTCAAAGCCCCTCACCCATTGAGATAGCGTCCTTTTATTCATACTTTCCTACATATGAATAAGGCTAAAGATAATAAAAAAATATTTATCACTATGAGAGGGGCAGGTTGGAGCTCTGCAAGCTAATTATCCTTAATAAAAGAAACAACTTATCAAAAAGCATATATTTCCCTCATATTAAAAATCTCGTTAGAACCCGGAAAGAAAGGAGATATGAAAGCCGAGCACAACTCTTCAGGGCATGGTGCCAAGATGTTGATTTGCGATACTTACATGTATTCTCCTTAGAAAGATTATGTAAAAGTACAGTCTTAAAAAAAATATTTCCCCATACCATAGAACATTGAAACCCACTACAAACAACATCCCCATCCCAAAAAAGAATTGAGTTTACCTTATCTACCCCCATCCTCAAGATCTCAAAATGAACGTTTCCTGATTTTACTAACATACGTGAATAAGAAATTTTTATAGAGTTATAGCCAATTCGTTACCGTGTCACATCTGGACTTATATTTACCTTAGATTCCTGAAGTTATATACAAAAAAGGTAGTGACAAACAACCAGCAAAAGTAACTCGAACACATCTACAGAAAGGTATAAATGATATCAAATACAACCTCATTTCTGCTCAATTAAGAAGTAAAACACGTAATCAAAATAGCTTCCAACCATCTCTTAGTGTTATGACCTAGAACACTAACCAAAAATGACTAAAGATTCCACCAGCAACTATTTTCAAATGAATTCTCCAAATTTGAATATGAAATTCATTTCCCAATTTATATTTAGGTAAGTAAACCACAAAGCAGAAAACGCATCACACTAGTTTTGAAAATTCATGACAACAGATCCGACAAACTGAGACAAACAACAAAAAGACACTCGAAATACAATAAATAAATAACAAAATTAAAAAAAAATAAAAATCAACAACTCACTATGTTTTGAGGTCCAGTGTTCGACTTGGACGTAGAATTCACCTGAACACCTGAAAGATCAAATGAAAAAAAAAAACTCTCTTTACTATAATTCCAGAATACAGAACCGAAAAACCAAAAAACAAACAAACAAGCAAACCACTTCCCAAACAGACTAACAGCATTGAAATGAGTAAATATATATATATATATATATATACAAGTACACTGATCCTTCTCCGGCAAAGGCAGAGCTAGGGTTTCCAATCGAGAATCTTTGGAGTTCGGCTCTGAGCTCTGCAGCTCACCATCTCGCAACTCACTTTCTCTCTCCTCGTCACCTTCTTCGCCTACCTCCTCCTCCTCCTCCTCCTCCTCCTCCTCTTCCTCCTCTTCTTCCTCTTCGTCGTTTGGCTTGAGTTTTTCCGCTTCGAGAGCTTCGGAGCTCTCGTGCTCAGCCATGGTCGATTCTCGGATGGAGAGAGAAAGAGAGAGTAAAGTAACGGAATTTCTCGCTGTGGGTTTTACACCGTGCGAAACGGGAAGAAAAATACGCCAAAACCGAAACGTGTAAAGTTTATGCGTTTCTCGGATTCTTTGTTTGATAAAGAAAATAGAGAGAGAGAAAGACTGAATTTTTTTTAGAGATAGAAAGTTGCTTTTGAAGAATGGGTTTTTGGGGGGAGCGGGGGTATATTTGTCTTTGACTGAGGTTGACTCCCAGGTGGTTTCCGTGACGGTGTAACGGAAGCCGTTGATGTCTCCGTTACATCAGGAGCGGAGATCACCGTTCATCTTGTTGACTTTGCGGTTTTTCTTCAGTGGCCATCTGTTATTGGTCGCTTTGACTCGGACATGGGGACCCATTTTGGTCCTATTTTTATTGGCCTGTGGAAGTGTGTGTGTCACTGACTTTTATTTTGTTCTAAATAAATGTTTAAAACTCGCCCATTAAAGACCTAAATTTTCTCTCAGCAGAGAGAGATGGACATGACATAGCTATTTGTTCACGCGAGTGTTTAGGATCCATGATGAAATTTGGAGTTAGAACTTAAATATTTAATATGTGAGAGTTTTTAATGTTGTTGTATATTTTTATTTTATATTTTAATAGATAAAAGCTTTATAATATAACAATTAAAATTTTGGTGTTGAAACAAGAGGTGTCAAGTGGATTGGTTTGGCCAGTCCAGCTTATTTAATTTAAGCCCAAACGTACCTCGTATTATGTCTAGGTTTGTCTATTTATTTATCGTACCGTATTAAGCCCGATCCAATTAATTTTTGTGGCATGAATCCCAACCCATGACCTATTTATTAATGGATTGTGTCCATAAAGTGCTTGGGTCATGCTTGTGCCTGTATCAATGTTTATGGTTTTTGTTGTACTTTTAGCTCTTAACGTATCTTTCTCCTGTTTAATATTAAATTTACAAAAAAAAATAAAAACACCAAATTGTAGCAAAAGAAAGTGCATCATTGATTAAATTTTTTTTTTAAGGATAACAACAACATTGTAGAATCTTGTACGGTGTGGTTTCTATTATTTAGTTTTTTATATAAATCAAAGAGGGTAAGTATATATTGACAATTGAAAATTAATCAGCAATACAGAATTTATTTGATCTTTTATCTTGTTTATCAAATCTATTAGAAATTTTGAACTTTTTTATAAAAAAAATATTTATAAAAATATAAAATATATTAGTAAAATTAGTTTCAAATTGCATATTTTAATAGTGTTTATAATTGGACTCCAATCATACTTTTAACGTGCTTGTGCTCATGTCAGGCCCTTACTATGCCATGCCCTTAACGTACTTCGAGTCTAAAAGTTAAAAGTATGCCCTTAACATACTTTTAACGTGCTCGTACTCGTGCCAAGCCCTTACCATGTCATGCTCTTAACGTACTTCCTGTCCAAAAGTTACAACAAGCCTAACTCATTTAATAATCGTGCCATGTTGTGTCGTATCGTATCTGTTTTTTAACGCGTCATGCTTGAACTGACCCACTAAGCCTGGCTCGTTTTCACATCTCTAATTGAAACTTAATTCTCAAATACTTTTTTATTTATTAGGTGATTTTACGGTATGACCTCTTATGGATAGTATATGGTTTGATTGTTGGATTTTGTCACAATTATATAAAAATAAAATAGTATGCAAAATAAAACATTTTAATACATATTTAATCATCGAAAAATAGAGATTTACTGATAGTTTATTTTTTCAAGCCCAATGTAAAAATCTCCTACTCATAATTTGGATTAAAAAAGAGAAAGAATCTAATTACATCCTATTGGCCATGCAAAGTACTTTAAGATAAGAGATTTGGACTTCAAATTATTATTATTTTTGTTCGGTCTCACCTAATAAAGTATGTGTTTGAAGCATTAGTTCAAACTAATTGGTTTGAATTTAAATAGTGTAAAGCTCTTTTATGCTGTAGTGTAAAACAAAAGAGAGTTACACTGCCCAAAACAATTCAAGGTCTCAAATAAAAACTTTAAGGGGCATATTTGAAAATTAGACATATTTATTTATACTTTCTCTTCAAGCATATTTAAAATTTTGAATTTAAAAATGCTCAAAATTAAGTTCATAGGGTACCTAATTTTTTTAAGGTAAATTATTGTGCCAACTTCCAAGAATTTATTTGAATTAAAGTGTTTTATTTTTCCTTTTTTTTTTTTTTGTAACGTTTTAATGTGGAAAGAACATTAAAGTGGTAAGAAAGACAATGAAAATTAATTTGAAGGGTCTTAATTTAAAGTGGGGCTTTTGACAATAGCCTTACTTTGTGTTTGAGAACACCGTTTAAATCATAGTTTTGCGCTTCAAACTAAATTTTTTATCGTCTTTCCTCTCACATGCTTCGCTATTTTAGGCTCTCTACATATATGTCATAAAAATAAAACTTAGATTGAATTATGCTATTAAAAAATAATTGCAAAGAATGTCATGCAACATCACCACATCATACTTTATAATGCCTAATTTACCTCCACCATCCACCATAATAAAACTTGATTTAGACTTTCCTTTCTGGCCTGTGGGTATACACGGTTGACTCGACTGAATATGTATTCTTTTTGTATAGAATATATATATATATATATATATATATATATATATATATATATATAAACTCGTTGACGCTAGAATATACTTTCAGGAGGCATGGTCGGATTGGGAGGCTTTGTAGTCCTTCAGAACTGTGGAGGAAGAAGAAAATTGGAAGGTTCACGAGTGTTTGGATGGTCGGAAAATTGAAAGAGAGAGTGGAAAATGAGTTGGGAGGGGTGGGGTAAAATGGTCTTTACAAGTTTTAAATGTTGAAAAACATGACATACACTGCAAGCGGGGATTTGTAAAAATGACTTTATGGGAAAAAAATTTTTGGTCAATGATTCTTTTTGTTTGTCAGTTTTTGGCACTAAAAAAAAGGTTTTTTAGACATCAAAACGGTTTTAGTTTTTTTTTTTCCATCCTGTTGAGGTTCTTTATCTTATTACAGTCATTTTCCTTATTTTTTTGAAAAAAATTGGGACAATTTACCTACACAGAAAAACGTATTTTTTGGTTAAAAAAAATGTCATTTCCTCAATTTAAATTTTTTTTGGCCCTTTCTTCAAATTCTTCCACTGCAAACATTTCTTGGGTGGTCGCACATATCGATCCCCAACGGAATTTGGTGGCATGTGGAATAATTATCTCGACTATTTTTTGTTTTCACTTGAAGTTTTAACTATGTTCCCATAAGCCCTATTAATTGTCCAAGTTTTAACTATGTTCCTAGAAACCTTATTAATTGTCTAAGTTTTAACTATGTTTTCATAAGCCCTATTAATTGTCCAAGGCTTCAATTTGCTTATCATCAGATCTTTAAAATTGCTTGTATAATATGACCAGAAGAAGATTGATTGTGTAGTAGTCTTGTCGATTTATTTTAGGATTATTTTTATAAATCCCTCTTGACCAATATATTATATTTCACTTTGCCGACTAATTTTTCAAAACCAATCAAAATGCTCCCTTAAACTATAAAAAAATTGGTCATTTTGTCCTCTCCTCTAATTTTATTTATATCTCTAACAGAATTGCTGACATAACACGTAATTAAATATTAGAAATATATTAAAATAAGAATGATGGCTAGTATGTTGTGGCACACGTCCTACAAAGAGAGCTAAAAAGTAGTTATTTCCCATCATATAATCTAGGAAGGAAATTTCTTCTTACAGCCGCATGATCCAAGTATAATATATGTATGATTTGGAAGTGTTCTGTAAAAATTACTGATGGTGCTGTCATTAGCACTATGGAATAATAATTCCCTTTTCTCAGATTTTATTTTCATTTTATTTATTATCCCAATAAAGTGGCCGAGGATCATGGGCAGCGGAGGCAACGGCCCGTGGGCATATATCCCTCCGGATTTTTTTAAAATTTATTGTAAAGCATATATGCCCTCTTCATTTACAAAATTTTCAGGAATAAGTTTTTTTTTTTCTCTGATTTATTTATATCAAAATCATTTTTTAAAATGTATCTCATCTTTTTATGGGTGCTTATTATTATTTTTTTACTAATTTGGCCAGATTGAAATAATATTCTTCATGCTTGCATCTATTTTTAATTATTTGTTCTTGTAGTTCTCTAAAATCATATTTTTATAACTATAATCTTTGTAAATACTTTTTCCCCCTAATTTCCCTACTAAAATACTTTCTTGAATGGGTCTCTATTTAAACATGTTTTTCTAACAACCTTTTTAAATATTATTTAATGAAATTGTAATAAATAGCAATTTTACAAAACTAATAACAAGTAAATATCATGTTACATTTACTAGGTAAATGTAAAATTTACTTGGTAAAAAATCTATTTACTATAAATAAAAATAATTTTCTATGTAAATTTTAAAACATGTTATTTACTTCAATATTTATAGTAAAAATGTTATTTACTTAAATTTTTCTACCTTTTTTTATTATGTACTTTACTTTCAAACTTTTCACGTCAAAACATTTTTTTGAAGAAGTATTCTATTCTTTTTTTACTAACCTAAACTCATAAGAGAATAATAAATCAAGAAAAACAACTAAATTTTTAAGAAAATTCTACACTCATGCAGCAAAAATATTCAACAAACTGTAGATGCATATATTTCCAATCATTTAATAGCATTAAGATTGACAATTTGATGGTTTTTAAGGGTTTTTACGTATTTAATTTATGCCTCTTGAAACAAAATCTTGCCTATGCCATTGCTAAAGAAACCAAGAGCTTGTTTAGCATTATTCTTCCTTGTTTTTCTTTCTTTTTTTTTTTAAAAAGAAAAAAAGAAAAAAAAAAACAAGTTTTCCTTATGTTTGAAAAGAGTTGAGATAATTATATAATTACACCTTATAGTTTTAACTATTCTTTAGTCTGTCCTTCTGTTTTTGAAAACTACAAAAGGTGTCCTTTAAATTTTAAAACTAGTTATTTCAATTTTATTCCTATGAAGAGGAAAAAATTAGGCAAAACAACATAACTAACCTTGAATAGTTATGAAAAATGTTTTATAGATTTAGAAACATAAAAAAATCTTAAAACAAAACATAAAATTTCAAAAAAAGAAGAAAGATCTCAAGTTTTATGACTACTTAATTGTTCAAATATTTTTTTAAAATTCTCTTAAGAAAAAAATATATTTCAAAAACAAATTTGGTCTGATTAAAAATATCTTTATCTTATCTTCATATTTTTTTCTATCCAAAAAGTCTATGAAAGATAAAATTAAAACAAATCTTTTAAATTCAAAGGATACTTTTATAATTTCTAAAAACAAAATAATAAATTGAGAATTAATTAAAATTAAGAGATATAGTTATATAATTAACCTAAAAAATAATTATTGTCAATTGTTGTTGACGTCAAGCAAGGATTATTGTCTGGGATGGGCCAATAGCTCAGGATCGCTATCAAGATCGGGCCGAGATTGTCGATCTCTATGATGATCCTATCCCAGTAGTCCAACAATAATGTGTTTCCCAATCCGTCGGGCTAATCTCAATGCAGGCCCCAACACGTTGATTCGGTCCCTACTCGAGTCTGATCAATTCAACCCTAAATTGTAGGGCTGATATTATAGGTTATGAAACAATGACATAATACGATTTGTTGCAGGTTAGTGTAAAAAAAAAGTTACTGGTCATTTTAGTGTCAATTTGAAATCGACCATCCAAAAATGAATCATGTTCGTGTGAAGCTGCTCGACACTAAATTAATCTATAACTTATTATTCTGTTACTTTTTTAGAATATTTTACCCTAATATATATAGTGTCAACAAGTAGACACTAAATTGGATGTATTTGTAGTAAGTAATCAATTTAATTTTGAGAAAATATGTGCTTTATGTTAATTATATGTAATTTTGATGCATAAATTGTAGACTTAAATTATAAAATATCATAGGTTGATTTGGATTGTAGGTTAATGAGGATCGTGTGTCACATAGGTCATGGATTAGGACAGATCATGTTCATTTCAACCTGTGTTAGGGGTTGTGCTAATGTTGGGATTTTCAACTCATTTGTGTCATATGTCGTGTTAGTTTTAGGTTATTTTTTGCACATTTTGAGCCTCAACCTAACAATAATACTACCTATTGACGCAAATTACCACCCTTAATTGGAGTAAAATATTGTTTTCTTACTTGTTGTTTTTCTATTCTTAGAGAACACTAGAAAGCAATATTTAGATATTTTTTAGTTTTTTAACTCAAAATTTTTAATAACTGCTCTCAAAAAACAAGTTCTAAATGGCACCATTTGTTTTTTAAAACTTTTTTTTTTTTTGTTTTTGAAAGCAAAATATTGTTTTTAAGTATCAATGCCAAATAGACAATTTTTAAAAACATTCTACATTAACATAAGAAAAAAATTCAACAAGTTGAATATGTATATACTTCTAATTATTTAATAGTACTAAGGTTGACAATATAATGGCTTCTAAGGTTTTCACCTTCTTACTTTATGCCTCTTGAAACTAAATCCTTGCTTGGTTACTGCTGAGGATGCCACTGTATTATTTATTTATTTTTTCACAAAAAATCTCTGTGATGAATTTAACTAGTTAGACTGAGGCAAGGAAATACAGCGGCCTTGAGAAAGTTCTTTGCGAAGGACAAATGCAACTTCAGCCACATGGCGAAGTTGGGTGGAGCAATTTGTTGGGTTATTAAACAACCTCCTTTATATATGCGACCATATATTCTTTAGGTTATAGCAAATATTTAGGTCAAAAAAGCTCTCTAAAAACTACCCTTTTTAGGCTGAGGGCAGTGTCAAGTGTGCTCCACTTTTCTTGCTGAATTTCTGCTTTTCCAAATGAATTAATTCGTGAAGAAAGGGAGAATCGTGTACCTCCTTTTTGTTTTCCTTTGGAGAAATGTCACCCAGTTTCACATGTAATTTGCGCTTATAAAAGCTTTTTTAAAATCATTTTTAAGTACACTCGCATCTCTGAAATGGTTCCCATTCGTCAACTAAGAAAATTGAGTGAAAAGTCTTACTCTTACCTGCCAAAAATGAGAAAGTTGTACCAATTGGGTTTGAACGTATTACCCAAAATTATGCTTGTGGCACTAAAATGATTCCACAAGAATACTGGCGAAAACTACTTTTGACATTGCTGGTTAAAAAGTTCCTTGTAGTGGCATCTCCGGGAGGTTTATTTGCAACTAATCAAAATTAGGAAAGGTTAGGTGACCAAGTTCATAGTGGGTAGTACCAAGTTAACAAATATAACTAATGTGAATGGTATTGTTTCAAAGAGTTCCTGTTTGATAATGGATTTAAATTATGTTGATTTGACTGTAAGACTAATAAAAAAAAAAACTACTCCTTAAACAGTGGTGGAAAGGCTCAGATCATGTCAACATGATTTCGATTTTGCAAGTTGATGACTGATCAAGAGCTTGCATCAACAATCTTGATCTCGCATTAGAGGTCTCAAGCTCGCGTTAGAGGAGCTTTGCTTACCTAAGGAAAAGTTTGTAGTGCAAGTCGGGTTTTATACTCGTTATTCATACATATTGTTCCCTCTGAGCACTTAGTCTTCCTCAGAAATTTCTTCTTGTCTCACAACACTTAAATCCAAGACCTCCCTGCTTATAAGGTTCTTAAGTCAAGCGTTGGTACCCATTAATCTTGAAGGTCAATTAGTACCAATGCTTGACTTAAGAACTTTATAAGCATGGAGGTCTTGGGTTCAAGTATTGAGGGACATGAAGAAATCCCTGAGAGACACTAGGTGTCCAAAGGGGACAATACGTATGAATAACGAGTATAAGACCTGATCATATCGAGGGTTTCGACAGGTGGACCCTATATGGAAAATCCTTAAGGGACGCTAGGGGCCTAGAGGGGACAATACGTATGAGTAATGAGTATAAGACCCCAACTATGCCAGGGTCACACCAGGTGGACCCCATAGGGGTTGAGGCGTTTCATCGGGTCTTATACCTGCTACTTGTATGTACTGTCCCCTCTAGGCACGTAGTGGTCCTTAGGGTGGATTTCTTCACGCCCCCCAACACTTGAACCTAAGACTTCCTTGCTTGTAAGGTTCTTAAACACTTAACTTAAGAACTTTATAAGTAGGGAGGTCTTGGGTTCAAGTGTCAGGGGGCGCGAAGAAATCCCTAAGGACCACTACGTGCCCAAAGGGGACAGTACATACGAATGAGTAACGAGTATGAGACCCGACTATGCCGGGGTTCTGATAGGTGGACCCTATGGGGGTCGAGGCATTACGATCAACCCCCATGATGGAGGCACTTAAGGGATAAGGAACACCCACCTGTATGATTGCCACACAACCCACTATGGATTTCTTCCATAAGGTACTGAGCTTTTTGTGGTCCGACGCACCTCTGGCAGGGCATGGTGTAGCCGTATCTGTAAAGTCTTCTTTCGATCATCGAATATCGAGCCGAGTTGTTGCGAATACGCTGGACTTCCTCTCGATCGCTGAGCAGTTCAACTGTAGTCAAGTATCGGATGATCGAGTCCATACAAGTCCCTTTTTGATCATCGGCTTCACTCATTGATTCTCTTCTAATGCTCGGCTCGGCTCGGCTAACCTCTCGATTGGAATTGAGATCAGATTGTTTTCTTCAAGGCCTGAGGCTAGCCAAACAAGTGTGTCGGCTTTCGCATTCTCTGTTCTTGGAATCTGAATGAATGAAAGGCTCTTGAATTGTCCAAGCAAGGTCTTGACTTCCCTTAGACAAGTGGCTATGCATTCGTTCCGAGCTTGGAGTTCATCAGTTACTTGTTGGACCACTAGCATAGAATTGCTGTGAATGCAGATAAAATCTACTTTGAGCTCCCATGTAATCCTAAGACCAACTATTAATCATTCGTACTTGGCCTCATTGTTAGAGGCCCTAAAATAAAATTAGAGTCTGTGGTTGGTCTTGCAGCCGTCCGGCCTAACAAGGATGAGTTTGGCACACGACTTGTTCGTGCTTAAGGATCTGTCCACAAATAGTTTCCATTCAAGTTTGGGCTTGCTCATGTTACCGTTGGCTGGATCAAAATCTTCCATAGGTGCCTTCTCGGCCGAAAGGGGTAGACTATCTAGCGTCTGTGAATTCTACTATGAAATAGGCTAGAGCTTGCGCTTTTATGGCCATTTGGGGTACAAATTGTAGATTAAATTCTCTAAACTCAATGGACCACTTGGCCACCTGAACTAGAAATTTTTAGATTTTGGAGAATTTGACGCAAAGTGTACTTGGTCAGAACCCGGATTGTATGCCTCTAAAAGTATGGTCAAAGCTTCCAAGCAGAGGTAAGAAGAGTGAGGCCAATTTCTCTAATGTTGGATACCTCTCCTTGGTGCCTTGGAAAACCTTGCTGGTGTAGTAGACCGACTTTTAGATGCCTTCTTCTTCTCAGATGAGGACCGAGCTGACTGCCTTTTCAGATACCACCAAGTAGGTGTAGAGTATTTCTTCCAATAGAGTTTTAGATAGGAGCAGGGGTGTGGCCAGGTTTTTCTTGAGGCTTTGAAGTGCTTTTTCTTACTTTCTACTCCATTCAAACCTCCTTTTAAGTATGGAAAAAAGGCTGGTACTTGTCGATGAATGGGAAGATGAATCTAGATAGAGCGACGATTATCTCAACGAGCTTCTGGACCTCTTTGATTGTTTGGGAGCATGTTTGCCATGGCTCTGGCCTTAGCTGGATTGAACTCTATGCTGCGGTGGTTGACCATGAATTTGAGAAACCTGTCCGACTCCACTTTGAATGCACATTTCGTTGGGTTGAGCTTCATCTTGTATTCTCAAAAGGATGTTGAAGTTGTCTCGGAGGTCGACGATGTGATCAGTTGCTCGAGTAGATTTGACGAGCATGTCATCGATATACACCTCTATGGTCTTCCCAATCTGCCAAGTAAACATCTTGTTCACCAAGCACTAATAAAGTGGCTTCAATGTTCTTCAACTCGAATGGCATGACAACGTAGCAGAATAATCCTTGGTTTACAGTGAATGTGGTTTTAACTTGATCTTAGTTGGCCATCCTAATCTGGTTGTATCCAGAGTAGACATCTATAAAGCTTAGTAGTTCATGGTTGGTAGTTGCATCTACAAGCTGGTCGATCTGGTGTAGAGGGAAGTAGTCTTTCGAGCAGGCTTTATTCAGGTCGGCAAATTCAATACAGACCTGCCATTCCCTGTTGGCCTTTTTTACCAAGACTACATTTGCCAACCACTCTGTATAAGTGACTTCTCGAATAAACTTGGCCTTCAATAGCTTTTGAACCTCCTCATTTAAAGCAGCATACCTCTTTAGACTGAGAGCTCACCTATTCTGGATGACCAACTTATCTCTAGGGTTAACATTCAAATGATAGCTAATGATGCTCAGGGTCAATCCTTCTGGGACCAAGCGAATACATCACGATATTTTATGAGGAACTTCTCAAGGTCTGCCCAAATCTTAGGCATTAGCTAAGACCCAAGCATGACCGCTCGGTCGAGGTGTTTGGAGTCCAAGTAGAAAGGGATCAGATGTTCCACAGATGTTGCCTACACTTCTTCCTTGGGTAGCCGTGGGTCGAGATCGGATAGCATCTTCGGTCCTTCCTTGGCAGGAAATTGGATTTTGTTGACCTTAAAAATAGCCGAGATGCTCAGCTATGGAGTTGTCGCTTCCTTCATGGCCTTAACATAACATTCCCTGGAGTCCTTTTGTCTTGACCTAATTATGCCAATTATGTTCTCGATTGGGAATTTCATGGCTAAGTCGTAAATAGAGACCACGGCTTTCAGGGCGTTAAGGGTCAGCCTCCTAATGATGATGTTGTGTTAGGATGGCTTGTTGACCACAAGAAACTCGATGAGATCTGTGATCAAAGCACGATCATCGCCAAAGGTGACCGACAGGCATATCTTCCCAACAACCCAGTTGTTAATCTTCAATTTTTCAAATGTTTGTTTAAAAAAAATGTCTGCCAAGCTATTATTGTCGATTAGCACACGTCAAACTATGTTATTGGCTATCTGAAGCTTACATATCAAAGCATCGTTATGTGGATGGATAAGCTTATCCACCTCCTCCATGAAGGTTATCACAATGTTTTCTTATCAGCATATTTTTTTATGTGCTCGGACATATTCATCGTCCCTTTTTCAACCAGATGGACCTCTCGAGCATAGGCCCACTAACCACTCACGGTGTCTCTGGTGACTGGTTCACCAAAGATTATATCTACAAAGTTCTATGGGTCCAAGGCGTTCCCAATGTTTATGTTCTATGCTTTCGACTAGCCCTCTCAGGTTGTTGGTTGTTCCTTCTAGCATTGGTGCTAGGGGTAAGGACTAGCTTGATGAACTCTCAAAGATGTCTATCCTGGACTAGCTTTTCAATCTGGTCCTTTAATTGGAAGCGGTCTCAAGTGTTTTGCCCGATGTCTTAGTGGAAGTTGCAATATTTGTTTTGACCTCGCTTTGCTCGGTTTCCCTTCAGCAGAGGTGGGTTTACCAATAGGTTCTAGATGTTGATCTGGTTGAGCACCTTGTAGATGGTGCCCACCAGGGGTATGTAGCTCTAAAACTTTCCAATTGGGACTTTGAATTTATCGGTCTTGGGTTTTTTACTCTGGTTAGGTTCTCCTTACTCTGGTGGATCCATGTGTTTCTTGCCCTTTTTGTTGCTTTTTTCTCTGTCACATCGGCTCTTCATGTAATCAGCCATGTCCGCATGCCTTTGGACATATGCAAGCATTTGGAAGAAGGTGTTGGGTTGCTCAAGGGCGAGCAACCAAAGTAGGCCCCTATCTCTCAACCCCTCAGAGAATGCATGCTTTAGGGTCTCGTCTTCAATATGCCTCACCTCTATTGTTGCTTAGGTGAAGTGGTGAATATAATCCCACTCATCTCCATCTCCTTGCTTGATGGTGTATAGGGGAGTCACTTCCTTCCTTCTCATTCAGGATAGGCTGAAAGCTAAAGAGAAGACATCAGACAACTATTGAAAAGAGGTCACGGTGCCCAGCTCTATCCTTTTGAACCACTGTCAGGCCAAGCCGGTCAAGGTTAGTGAGAATGCTTTACACATGGCGACGACATTGGCATTCTGGAGCATCATATGACCCCTATAGAGTTCAAAGTGCTCATCCACATCAGTTGTTCTGTTATACGACTTGATCTGTGGCAACTTAAACTTGCTCGACATGGGAGCTCACATGATGGCATCGGTGAAGGGTGGGTCAGGCATGCCGCCCTCATCTATCTTGTAGTGGCAGTTCCAGATCTGTTCAATTTGCGACTGTAGATCTCGCAATTAATGACTATTAGCATCTTTAGGAAATTCTAATTTGCATAGGGCTCCACTGTCTACCCTGTTGCCTTTGGCCTCTAGTAGGTCCTAGGCAAAGCAAGCCCCCTAGTCCTCGAGCTTGTCAAAGATTAAAGCTCGGGAGCCTTGAGAAGAGCAGTGTGGCCATCTTGGGGACCAAGCCAACCTTCTCTGACTAGCCTATTATTTTTGGATGCACCTTTTGAGGCTTGTGATCTGTCCCACTCGAAGTCTCCTTCATTCTAAGAGTCGCCCCTCAACCCTACTCCACCACTCACTTGGTCTTCTCGGGCTGGAGGAAGAAGAGCATGGGGGCTGTTGTGCTTCTTGTTGTTGTTATTGTTGCACCATCTGTTGTGTAAGTAGGGGCTCAATTTGTGGATTGGGTCTTTTACGGTCGAGGCTACTCTGCCTCCGCTACCTTAGCCACTGGATCAAGGCCTAGCAGCACGGGGGCCTCTATGAGGTTTGCTCTAGTTTTGATTCTAGGCATTCCCTACCCCTTCTACCGGAGAGCCTCATATCGAGTATTTCCTCTCGTAGCCATGTGAATATGGCCTCTAACAGATATGAGTGTTAAGAAGAATAATGTTGGAAAGGCCAAGGCACTCCTTCTAGTGCCAAACTATTGATGTTTAGCTTGCTCAGCTGGTGATCAACGCCACGTGCGACTATGCATAGTGGTCAGACTACCTTCCCTGCTCATCCCGGCTTCTCAAAGTAGACCTACACAGAAAGAGGGAATACCTTTGAGATCAAAGGGGGACATCGGTATGGTGCCCGCCAAAGGCTCTTTGACACTTAAATTAGGTAATTATTCGACCAAGATCAAGAGTAGAGTTAGGTGAGAAAGTCCACGTTACCTTTAGGTGGAGTAAATGCTTTCAATTTATAGGCAACCAATTGGACTTAGTGTTAGGTGAGTTTGAACCGTGACCCGTATGTCCTATCAGGTAGTGTCAAGTGGTACGTGACAAGTTTCATGATCCCGACGGAAGGTTAGATCTCCATCCGAGGGTTGATATAAGGCCATGTGTCGACCTTTAGAGGTGAGTTATTGCTTGGGTGTAGGCCATGCCTGTCTGACTTGAGCACATGTTCATCCCAAGGAGTCGACACCTTGTGTGGCTACCAATGGAGGCCCTGTAAAGCACCTTAGGAGAAATCACCAATCAGAAGGGAGTTGTGGATTTGTCTGTAAAGGCTACGACCGAGTAAGGCGGTAGGACAACCTTGGAGTGGTCTCCAGGAAAGTATGTCGAGCACACCTCTAACACCACAAAAACTGATGTGGATCGATCTCTACCATGAACACTAAAACTATCAGTTTTTTTGCCATGTGGCATAATGAAATTATGTGTATGTAGACCAAAATGCCCTTACCCTCTCCCTCTTTCTCTGCAATCTATGACCTCCCTCCCCTCTCCTTTTTCTTTTTCTCCCTTTCTTCTTTCTCCTGCCATTGTCGTTGACCAGCTCCCTACCTACCTCACGTCGCTGGACTCTATCCCCTCCCTTATGGCAACATCACGCCTCACGCCCACCAGATATGTCGGAGAACCTAACACAAACGAAGCCACTACTCATCGATTGCGTCGGAGTCCTCTGCAAATCTTCCTAGCGATGATGTCTATAGATCTCTCCTTGTTCTATGGTGACTGTGCAGAGGTGATTGACATCTGTGGAGTGATTTATAGATGAAGCTCGTGCCTTGATGATCACATAGATATGGTTGGTAAGATCTCCTCACCACATGAGAAGATCTATAGATCTTCCCTCCAACGTTGTTCCAAAGAGTTCAGCTTGATTTGCAACCGGTGAGCTCTTCCTCGTCATTTCCTCGTGGTGTCTTGCCTCCACCAGTGCACTTATTGTTGTCGTTGCTGAGGGTACCATTGTTAGACATGTATGTCCTAAGGAGTAAAAATGTAATAAGTTTTTTGGAGACATTTTTATCAATAAAGAATTTATTCATTATTAATATAACAAATCTTGTCCTCTTTATGTTCATATTTGTTGAATGTATATTAAGCAAATAAAAGTCTAAGTCTGTCGGTCTAAACCTTAAGAATTGGGCATATGATGGACGGATTATGCGGAAGACACGATTCTTAAGGTGATGGTCTAAATCATCAGATCCGCAATCGAGGGAATAAAGTTAGGCGCTTTATTCATGCAAAGATTGTTATGTTGTTTATACCCCTTTTGGAAGATGGTTTGTTTTGACCATCGGAGGTGGACTCCGTAAATAGAAACATTGGCACGTTGTCATAGGTGACGATGTGTTGGATCGAGACATTAAGTGAATTGATTTGGATTAATAATTTTGTCTTGGCAAATCGATTCACTTTAGACAATTATTTGTGTTGTATCTTAATCCTGAGATGAATAGTGGGCCCGTTATCTTGGCTTGTGTCTTTTGATGTACCAAAGGGTGACACCCACATCTTAATAATGGTATGCATACCGGTACGTTGGAGGCATGATTCTTGATAGCATAGACCTGTTATTCATAGATATGGAATCCATAGCTACTCTTTAGGAATAATGATATCCTCTTATATGCGTTATCCTGTAATTGAAAAACTAGAGCGCTCAACCATTTGGATACATAGGTGTAACCAAATGGTATACTGTCTTTGGATGGTAAGTTTTCTGATGGTGAAGTAATGGAATGTAAGATAAAGATAATTGGGAAGGTAAGACAGAATTTGTCCTTAAGCTGATTATGGATTATCATATGGGGATACGATACACTATGATGTGTCATGGAGACTTAGCTACACGATATTTGTAATTCTATGTAGTTCGAGAGTGCAGCTCCAAGCTTTTAATGGAGTAGCGTTGGAGTTGATAATTATGAAATGTACATATGGGATATTAGGTTTTATAATTATCAGGAGCTTAAACTATATATGTCCATTTGGTCAACTTTGCTAGCTCACAATATCTTGTAACGACACGACGTGCTTTTTCAATAATTGATGACTTATGTCAGATTTATCAGATTGGTTAAAAATTTGAAAGAATCAGATAATTCATGTCTGTTTATCAGTTGAATTAATTTTGTGATAAAATTGATTCAAGATAAACTTGTTGAATTATTGGGATCGGATAATTCTTGTTTGTTTATCGGTTGATTTGATTTTAGATAAATTAGATCAAGATAAACTTGTAGAATTATTAGGAATTGATTTATTTTCTTAGAGATTATCTAGATAAAGTTGTTTTGATCAGATAACTTATCTATTGGGTTATTTGAATTAAAACTAAGACTTTATCCTATAGAATCTCGGGTGAAAAATAAAAGATTCGCGAGATTTTTATTCGGCAGTTCGGCTTGCCAATGGACGTGTTCGGCTTGTCGATGGAGCCTGTTCGGCCTGTCGATTAGGTGGTTCGGCCTGCTAATCAGTGAAGGATAAGATCACGCGTTCCCACGCGGATCTTATTAGATATTGATCCGAATTTGATTCTATTTCGAGTTTTTGAGACATAATCTGATAAGGACTGACCCTAGGACCAATCTCTATATAAATGGAGTAAGTCTTAAGAGTTACTCAGATCAATTGAGAGATTAAGAGTGACACTTTGCTAGTGAGAATCTAAAAACTCCCTGAGAGTTTTTGTTCACAAATCACGAACACTTACTTTGGGTTCTCTTGATTGGTTGGAAGGAGACTCACCTAGTGAAAAAGCTGTACGTGTGAGCCCACACTCACTCCAGTCGTAGATAGAGAATAGCAAAGAAGACCAGTTGGTTGGGGCTCTTCTAGAATGTTACTTCTCTTCACGTTTGCGAGGGTTCTTCGGCATACAAAGGTTAGTAAGATCTGGTTAATTTATACATATAGCATGTCAAATTTGTGTTTTAAAAAATACTTTGATGTAAAATTTTAAAAATTTCGCTGTGCACTCTTTTTCCAACAACCAGATCTTCAACCCCCATACGCTGCTGTCGTGCAATGCAAATTGCCTCCATTGCTTGATATTTACAATGGTATTTTTTGTGAAATGCTTTGTGATTTTTACTTTATTTTTTGTTATTTGGTTGATTTTTATGATTTTTTTACTATTTTCCAAGTATTTCGATATTGGTGGTGTTGCTAGTAATGGGCGAATACTGGCCTGTATTACGACAGATATTGCCAGATATCAATATCATGTTGAATACTAGTTAGTATCTAAGTCAGATACTGGTATCATAGTGGTTATCGTTGCCAGATATTGGTATCATGGTTGGACATCAATTGTATCTTTAGAATATATTTGGTATTCCAAATATGATGTGATGTTGTGGGTATGACATTCTTTATAATTTTTTATGGTACAAATCAATACAAGCTTAATATTTATGGCATATTGTAAAAAGTTTTATCATTTATGATTCTCGGGCTCAATTTGAGTTTTGAGTTTAATTAAAATACATAGAACAAATGGTCCAATGATTTGAATCAATTCTCTACAATGCACAAGCATTGAACTCAACTCAAATTTCTCCTCTACTATTGGAAAACAAAAATATAATAAATTTTTTCATATCTGATTATTTTAAATCCATGTCTATATTGCCTATTAAATAAATCACGAGCATAAAGATAAATATGTTAATAAGCCAATAATTTTTAAATGACTATTTTCTCTATCTATTCTAACATAAATTCGAATTTTATTCTTTAATCATATCAACACTTTAACCGTCAAATATCAACTCGAATAACAATTTAAATCACATAATTTTAGATTTTTCAATTTTAAATTAAAAGTTAAAAATCAATGCAATTAAAATTCACAAACCAAACGGGATTGAACCTCTCCCCTCTCTCTAAAGAAAGCCACCGCCTAGTGCTTTCTATTTTTATGAGGAACTTCTCGGCTTTTGTCCACTGCCAGCGTAGACGTCGTCCTTCAAACGGTTACTGCATTCTAACGTTAGCTTCGTTGGCAAAACTTAATTCTAACTGCTATATTATAAAGTTGTGACACCCGTTATTCTCCTAACGGGTATTGAGGTAATTAAATTAATTTTTAATGTATAAAAAAATTGCTTCATTTAAATTTATTTTATAATATTTATTTTTTATCTATTTTTAAATTTTCTAAAATTCTCCTATATTTATTTAGTATGATTACTTAAAAAGCCTTAGAACTTCTAATAAATCTCAAAAATGTCATATTGGCATTATGTGTGTTAAAGTCTTTAGATGAGACATAAGGATATCTTTTCCAACTACTCTTGACCCTCATTTTCTTTATTTCCTCCGTGACATGCTTCAACATGTCTCCTCTATAATTGTTTCTATCACTTCTCTTCAAAGACTTCATCTTTTCTTCCTTTCTCTTCCACGGTTCCCACACTCTTTTTCTCATTTCTTTGCTGAAGCAAAATACTTAGAGAACTTCTTCAAGGCAGCCATAAAAATCAGCCACCATCACCTCCATTTGAGCAAGAATTTCAGTCATACCGAAGTAAAGGAACCTGTTTTGAAGCCATTTAAGCTTCCAACTAACCATAATCTGAGGTTAGAATCTTATGAACAAATTTAGTCTTTCATTTATAAATTTTCTTTTATACTAAAGGATTATTCAAATTTGCGTTCTTAAACCTAAGTATATGTTTGTTGCTATTTTGGAGCATATGTATGAAGTCTAAGTGTATATGCCCTAGACAGAAAATTTATATTGTTAAACTTTGTAATACCTCTATGGGCAGTGGTTATTTCTTGAAATTCTAAGATTAAATTAAAATGAATTTTATGAATTGGTTTGCATATTTGAAAAGTAGCATCCTAGGCTTTCTAACGAGCTATCATAAACCTAAATCGGAGTTGTATTTTATTTTCTAAGAATTATTCAATTTTTGTATTGAAACTAGTAAATCTGCCAGTTTGTTATGGTATACCAACTACTAACCTGAACCAAGAACCCATCTTTGCTCACCACCTAATTCTTTAATGTCTTGCAACCTTTCCAATATTATCCTAAGTGATTGATGAATCTTATTAGGGACTAAAACATATAGATTACTTGTTCACATTTTATATTGTGTTAAGACAAAAATTGTTTACTGTGGTATTCAAAAGAGATTTATATAAAAGCTTTAATGGCATACTAGTAAGATAGGTTTACACATGATTTATTTATGAATGTAGTTGTATGTTGTGCTTTAGTTTTAATTGTCCTTATGCACGCCTTAGGATCAAGGGAGTATGGAGCTAACGTTAATTGATTCCAGGATTAAAAGATTGTTGATAAGCTTGAAAGGTAGGGATTCTATTACTCATCTTTTGTGAGGTTTTTATAGAATTAAAATTGATTGTTTTGCCGCAATATATATATATATCTATGTTGAACTGATATTATATGATTATCACATATGAAACTATGACATGGACTCGTCTTGTATTGTACGGCGAGGAACATAATGAATTGACACATGTTATAAATTGAGAAGCATGGTTAGGAAAACTAACTCTATTGATAATGATTCAATATAGAGAAATTGTGAGACATGAAGAGGGCGACGGTTACGTCCTTGGGCATGAATACCCTAAAAGGTAAAATAGGGGGAAGGCGATGACGCTTCCTTGGGTTGAAAGTCCCAGAACACACTGTACAGGAATCGATTTGGTGAGGACTCGGGGCTTGATGTCCCCTCACCGGAACACCCTTGGAATGTTTATAGGGTGATCAAGTGCACCCATTTGGGTTTCGATGAGTTGAGTGATACTCAATTTAACATGGATACCTAGGAACAATGATGATTGGTAATATTTGTATAAATGTGTAATTATGACACTTGGTAATGATTAACTACGGTATCCATAAGATGTGATCATAATAAACCTCATAATCTGGAATATGATGTAACCTACTAACCATGCAGGTTTTAATGTGGTAATGATAAAAACCTAAAGGTGAGTAATGGCTTTCTCTACTGAGCATAGTGTTGCTCATACCCTTATGTTTATATCTTTTCAGGACTCACTAAGTGTGAGGTGGCTACGAGAAATATAGTTGAGGAAGTGATGTAACTATATTACATTGGGACTGCTTCAATTGTTGAGAATGTTCTTCATGATAATGTAAGCATCAATTGTTACTTTCTGTGACTGTATTACAATGTGTTGAGGGTTAAAATGATGATGATAACAGTTTATATTATTAAATTTAAGGTGCTACATTAAAACTGTGGTTTATTTATCGTTTATATTTTTATTTTTGAGTTGAGAGTTTTCATTTAAATCCCGGGCAAATTTTATTTTTAAGGTTTTACTTTTATTATTTATTTTTATTTTATCTCATTAAAAACTGTTAACCCCCATATAGGGGCGTTACAGAATTTTTGGTATCAGAGCCTAGGTTCGGTTAACCTAGGGAGTGTAGCACCACTTTAAAAAAATATATTTTTGAGATGGTTTTGAAGCTGAATTTTCATTGTCATCATCAAAATAAACCTTCACATTGATTTATACAGTCTAGAAGGATGTAACATGGAAAGGCCATAGAATGAAAATATCAATAGTTATATGAGTACAATAATTATATAGAAGGAAAGTATTAATAGTTATAAGGGAATGATAATTATATGGAATGAGTTTATAAGTAGAATGCTTATGAGAGATTCGTATAATATTAGGATCTATAAGCATATCTAATTCGTATAAACGATGAGAAATTCGTATAGATACGAGGATTTAAGAGCCTTTTGTCTCGTGAAAAACAATAAGAAATATAAGGCTTGATTTATTGATTTTAAAGTTTGACATAGATATGCCAAATTTTTCGTAATTGATTCAAACCTAAGTAATGATTATGTGTGGATTCGATGGAGCACATAAGTGTCAATATCTTTTCTTGAAAGTTCTATTTATTTGAGGAATATGATATAAGTTGGGAATCATGGTATTGAATCTTGAGAGAGATAAATGTTAGACTTTTGGTCTGTTGAGACTGTGTAAAGTCTAGAATGCATGAATCTCAAAATTGGAATATTTCGTTACGTACATTGTATTTAAGTGTATCAGTGAATCTTTTGGTTACCTAAGGTTTTGTTATATGAGGAAATTATATATTGTATGAGTAGAATTGTGGGGATTGTAGATGTTCTTAAGTAGTAACATCAAGTGTCTTTGCTCATTGATATGGTCTATGTTGAAAGACGTAAATCGTATTGATTTCAAGGTTAGTCGCATTCTAAACCCTTGGTAGTAATGATGATAAATCCATTGATAGATGTTAAGTATTATGAATAACATATGGGTGTATGTATTGTTCAATAAGGTTTTGATTAAAACAAAATTATTTGAGTTGCTGGAAGATTATGTTGTTATGAAATGATTTTAAATATCATTCAGGAAGATCCTTGTTGTCGTTAAATTAGATTTGTTGTTCATACTTAACTTATCTATAGTGGACTTTGAATTGGGTTTAAGATTTATACAAATTGGTTTTCAATTTTATGTTTGTTATTTAACTCGTTCCAAATGTGTTAAGGCCTGAAACAACTTGACCATTTTCAACTAAGAACATTTGGGCCTAGTTCAAATCTTAAATCAGTTTGATTCACACTGTCTCTCCCACGTGGTCTCTATACGTGTCATATACAGTGGTTTAATTATTGTTTACATATACGTTTACTGTGCATAAGAGTTTATTTCTCCGAGTTCACTTTTTCTCTCTTAATTTGTTATTTTCTCTCTAAATCGCAAATCCTCTTCTTTTTCATTAAAAATTCTTCTTTTTCTCTAAAAGAAGAAGGAATTCTAGGATTCTGCAATTTACTATCTTAATTTTTCCTTTCTATTTACTCTTCTTTCATCTCATCATGGACCCAAAGTACCAACACCTGAGAAAGTATTTCCCATCACTCTCCCAAAAGATTCTCAGAAAGAAATACAAGGCTAGAATTACTCGGTTGTGGATTCTTATGCGTTTTGGTATCCCTTGTGATGTGAGAATGTTAATAGAGGGGAAAATCCGTCCGAGTGACTTTAGTCAAGATGTCGGTTTACCAGGAACAGGTACCAGTCGTAGTGCAATGAAAAGAAGAGCTCGTGCCATCGTGGTCACTTGTAACAAATGTGGAAGACAAAATTGTAACGGTAAATGTACTTCACCTGGTTATATGTCTACGAATAGAGAGGATAAAATAAGGTTTTGTAGGAATGGACTTTCAAAGGAGAACTTGGATAGCATCCATCCTCCTCTCCACGGTCACCCTAGTGGATATGTTCAAGGAGCTATTTTTAAACTCTGGCCTAAATTTTATACAGAAAGACAACGCCTCAGGAATATGGTATTTCTAGATCCTGTTTGCCAAGCCATAAGAAAACTGGATGGGAAATAAGTCATCGCTCTATAAAGGTTATTTAGTCTTTACTTATTTGAAGCAGTTTTAGCTGATGTTCAACAGTTTGTGTTTTTCTTTTACTCAGAATATTTGCTTTTGTGTTTGAAATAATTGTGATTATTAGATTGATACAGTAAGTGTTAATATCTTATTTAATTTATGATTTTCTTAAATATATATATAATAAAATATATTATCTTATCAGACACGTTACATACGGTACAGTAATATGTTTGAATTTTGAAAAACTTATCCAGATATTTCAAGATTTGTGTCTCAAATTTCAAAAGTTCTACAGTATTTGTCGTTTATATTAAATTTCTAGACTTGGTGTATATTTGTCAAAAAGTCTACAGTTGTGTCATGAGGGTTTTCTGTCGAATTGTTCTCAATTGTCAAAAGTTATACAATTAGAGTCTAATCTTTTTCAAAAAGTGAATCAGATTTTTTGTAAACTATCAATCACCTTATCTTACTTTCTTATCCGCACAAGATTTTGTTTAAATCTTTGGATTACCTTTTCATTACCTACTCGTCTATCTCTTTAGCCCTTTTTGTATATTTCTCATCTTTAAAATCTCATGTAGAACCCGAAGTCTAAGTGGAGCAGACATTAAGCAACCACTTCTATAAACCAAATATGTCTACCTCCCAGTCCACGAAGAAAATAAAGAATGTCTGTGTCTTTTGTGGTTCCAGCTTTGGAAAAGATAAAGCTTATTTAGAAGCTGCAAATCACTTAGGGCAAGTCCTAGCACGCAAAAAGATTAACATAATCTATGGGGGTGGTAGTATAAAAATGATGGTAAATATGGCACTAGCAGCTAGGTCTAGCGACGCTACTGATGTAAGAATTTGGCCTCATATTCCAGTTGAAGGAAACCTTTGTAAGGAAGCCATAGGTAAGGGAGAAGGAGTCAGGAGTATCCCTAAAAATTTTAAAGACATAATCTGTAATTCCGATGCTTTTATAGCATTACCTGGTGGTCTAGGTACTCTTGAGGAAATATTTATAGTTGCTTGTGGGCAATTGTTGGGCTTTTATTCCAAACCTTTGGGTCTGCTGAACGTAAAGGGTTTTTATGACGGTCTTTTGAAATTTCTAGATTACGCTGTGGAAGAAAACATCACTACAGAATCGGAGAGACAAATCTTTGTTACTGCTTCAACAGCTGAGGAATTGATAGATAAAATGCAAATCATACATCCAGAATCCGACACTGCAACATCCAAGCTTGAATGGGAAAGGGAAAGCCGGGAGCGGCCAATTGATTTGAATCTCCATCTGTAATCTTTTTGTTTTATCTTTGGCATGTAGGCATGTGTGTCCGTATTTCGTGTGTTACGAATAACCGTTTACCTTGTATTCTGTGTTTCTTGTGGTACGTCGTTGTTCAATCTTTTAGATTCATTGAGCCTAATGCCGGGATGGCTGGATACGGAGTACTTGATGCTCTCGAAACGCATCCTTCTTAAGGTCCGATCTTTTGTTTATCGATGTTTTTGTATCCTCTAAGCATGCATGATATGGATAGCTGGGTACGGAGTGCCTTGTACTCTCGAAACGTATCCGTATCATGTTTGTAATGTGTAATATTCTGTTAATATTATGTGGAAGTACCAGAGTCAGTTATGGGGATATTCCATATGAAATATGAGTATATTATTTGGGTTGAATGTTTGTGTCATGAGGATAGCTGTTTAATGAAAAATATGTCGGGTTTGTCTGCAACTCTGAGATTCCGTTTAATATCTCTATGAATAAGTTTAATGTATGGTTTTGAATATAAGTGTTTGTGATATATGTTTTATGATTATGTTTTAGTTTATTAGTTGAGGTATGAAATCAAATATATTTGACTTTTCCTTACTAAAAAAGGAAAAGGAACCTAAAGATGAAGTATATAAAATTTCTCTGGCAATCTCCTTAAATGTGATTGTAAATCACGGTCCATGGACAATGAAGGACTGGAATCATGATATGGTCAATATGTATGCCTGATCAGATTCTTAGACTATTATACGGTGTTACAAGTTAAAACTTGTCAGAAATACTCTTATTGAGGGATTTAGGAGTAAGATTTATTATGCAAGTAAATAAGTGGAAATACGATAACTTAAATTTGGAGGACAAACAACATTAACGGTTTAGACTCAGAATTGGAATCATAGTGGAATCATAATTTTTACTAGTATTGCTAGAATTGAAATTTCGAGGACGAAATTTCTTTAAGGGGGGTAGAGCTGTGACACCCGTTATTCTCCTAACGGGTATTGAGGTAATTAAATTAATTTTTAATGTATAAAAAAATTGCTTCATTTAAATTTATTTTATAATATTTATTTTTATCTATTTTTAAATTTTCTAAAATTCTCCTATATTTATTTAGTATGATTACTTAAAAAGCCTTAGAACTTCTAATAAATCTCAAAAATGTCATATTGGCATTATGTGTGTTAAAGTCTTTAGATGAGACATAAGGATATCTTTTCCAACTACTCTTGACCCTCATTTTCTTTATTTCCTCCGTGACATGCTTCAACATGTCTCCTCTATAATTGTTTCTATCACTTCTCTTCAAAGACTTCATCTTTTCTTCCTTTCTCTTCCACGGTTCCCACACTCTTTTTCTCATTTCTTTGCTGAAGCAAAATACTTAGAGAACTTCTTCAAGGCAGCCATAAAAATCAGCCACCATCACCTCCATTTGAGCAAGAATTTCAGTCATACCGAAGTAAAGGAACCTGTTTTGAAGCCATTTTAAGCTTCCAACTAACCATAATCTGAGGTTAGAATCTTATGAACAAATTTAGTCTTTCATTTATAAATTTTCTTTTATACTAAAGGATTATTCAAATTTGCGTTCTTAAACCTAAGTATATGTTTGTTGCTATTTTGGAGCATATGTATGAAGTCTAAGTGTATATGCCTTAGACAGAAAATTTATATTGTTAAACTTTGTAATACCTCTATGGGCAGTGGTTATTTCTTGAAATTCTAAGATTAAATTAAAATGAATTTTATGAATTGGTTTGCATATTTGAAAAGTAGCATCCTAGGCTTTCTAACGAGCTATCATAAACCTAAATCGGAGTTGTATTTTATTTTCTAAGAATTATTCAATTTTTGTATTGAAAACTAGTAAATCTGCCAGTTTGTTATGGTATACCAACTACTAACCTGAACCAAGAACCCATCTTTGCTCACCACCTAATTCTTTAATGTCTTGCAACCTTTCCAATATTATCCTAAGTGATTGATGAATCTTATTAGGGACTAAAACATATAGATTACTTGTTCACATTTTATATTGTGTTAAGACAAAAATTGTTTACTGTGGTATTCAAAAGAGATTTATATAAAAGCTTTAATGGCATACTAGTAAGATAGGTTTACACATGATTTATTTATGAATGTAGTTGTATGTTGTGCTTTAGTTTTAATTGTCCTTATGCACGCCTTAGGATCAAGGGAGTATGGAGCTAACGTTAATTGATTCCAGGATTAAAAGATTGTTGATAAGCTTGAAAGGTAGGGATTCTATTACTCATCTTTTGTGAGGTTTTTATAGAATTAAAATTGATTGTTTTGCCGCAATATATATATATATCTATGTTGAACTGATATTATATGATTATCACATATGAAACTATGACATGGACTCGTCTTGTATTGTACGGCGAGGAACATAATGAATTGACACATGTTATAAATTGAGAAGCATGGTTAGGAAAACTAACTCTATTGATAATGATTCAATATAGAGAAATTGTGAGACATGAAGAGGGCGACGGTTACGTCCTTGGGCATGAATACCCTAAAAGGTAAAATAGGGGGAAGGCGATGACGCTTCCTTGGGTTGAAAGTCCCAGAACACACTGTACAGGAATCGATTTGGTGAGGACTCGGGGCTTGATGTCCCCTCACCGGAACACCCTTGGAATGTTTATAGGGTGATCAAGTGCGCCCATTTGGGTTTCGATGAGTTGAGTGATACTCAATTTAACATGGATACCTAGGAACAATGATGATTGGTAATATTTGTATAAATGTGTAATTATGACACTTGGTAATGATTAACTACGGTATCCATAAGATGTGATCATAATAAACCTCATAATCTGGAATATGATGTAACCTACTAACCATGCAGGTTTTAATGTGTTAATGATAAAAACCTAAAGGTGAGTAATGGCTTTCTCTACTGAGCATAGTGTTGCTCATACCCTTATGTTTATATCTTTTCAGGACTCACTAAGTGTGAGGTGGCTACGAGAAATATAGTTGAGGAAGTGATGTAACTATATTACATTGGGACTGCTTCAATTGTTGAGAATGTTCTTCATGATAATGTAAGCATCAATTGTTACTTTCTGTGACTGTATTACAATGTGTTGAGGGTTAAAATGATGATGATAACAGTTTATATTATTAAATTTAAGGTGCTACATTAAAACTGTGGTTTATTTATCGTTTATATTTTTATTTTTGAGTTGAGAGTTTTCATTTAAATCCCGGGCAAATTTTATTTTTAAGGTTTTACTTTTATTATTTATTTTTATTTTATCTCATTAAAAACTGTTAACCCCCATATAGGGGCGTTACAAAAGTTCTCATATGCTATAATGTAAAACAAAAATTTGCAATAGCTTTTACATGTTGGAGTGCTTGGTTTCAACTAATAGTTCTAACTATATTACCAAATACTTTAATTAATGTTTGAGAAATATAGTTACAACTTAGACTTTAAAATTGATTACAATTGAAACTTTAAAATTAAAAACAATGAAATTTTTCTACTATAGTTTATTATTTTAATATGTAAAAATTTTATATTGTAACGATGATGTAGCTAGTACATTTTTGCCAAAAGCTCTTTAAAATTCTCTCAAAATTCTCGAGCTTCCCTCACCCCATCGGGGGATTTTACGTGTTTTTTTTGTTCAAAAAAAGAAAAGAACTTTTATCCTATTCAATTTTTTTTTTGTCCCTTTCATCAAAATATTCCCACCCCATCACCTGGGCTTTTCATTCTTGTCTCTGTATTGCTTCCAGACCAAGACGTACTATTTTCATCAGCTTTATACCACTAGGTATGCAAGGAATTTCGACAGGTGTGATTTTATTTGTTTTTCTTTTCGAATGTTTTATACATTGCATGGGTTTAATTTCTGACTTTGATGTGGTTGATTTATTGTGCGGATTACCATTATCGATAATTCCATATTCAAACGAAAATCTTTTGAATGTGAAAAAGAAGTACTTTCATTCTTAGTATTTGTGTCTTTTTAATAAGTGAGGATTATGAAAAATGAAGTGAATAAAATGAAATTGGTTCCGCTCTCCATCATTTACTCTCCCTCTCAAGTTTATCTTTGTGCTTTCTCCTTCGCTTTCTTTTCAAGATATATTTATTTGCAGTTCCAATCAATTTGTTTCCACATTCAATTAGATGGGCAAACTTATTTTTTCTCATTTATGGAATCGTTTTCTCCGACTCCTAATGATATTGGTTTTTCATTTGACTTTCAGGTGTTCTATTGCCTATTGAACAAAAAACCCATGTCCAAAATTCATAGAAAAAAGAATAGTGTAGATCTCTGCGATTGATAGGTCTTGGAAAAGCATTTGACTTTGGGGAGAGTCACAGATCACCACCATTGTCCACTCTTAGCATTGGGGATTTTGGGAGTTCGAGTCTTGGGGAGATTTTCGGAATTTGACGAGAGAAAAACAACAATATCAACAAACATAGATAAATAATCTTTAGTTCTTGTGGTTATCCATAACTGTGTATTATGGAGGACATCTTCGATTCCTCCTTGAATTTAGAGGAGACCCACTTGAAGGAAGGTTTCAATGGAGCTGCAAAGAAGGTCTCGTCTCCGGCAGAGAAGAACCCAAGGAAGTAGGCTTTAAAAAGGGCTTTGAGGTTGGTGAGGAACTAGGCTTCTACAGGGGCTGTGTTGACGTATGGAACTTGATTGTCCGAGTCGACCCGGCTCGGTTCTCATATCATATCCGGAAGGGTATCAAACAGATGGAGGAGCTGATTCAGAAGTACCCATTTATGGAGCCTGAGAACAAGAGCGTTCAAGAAATAATGGATGGTTTGAGGCTCAAGTTCAAAGTCATTTGTGCTTCCATGGGTGGAAATTGGACGACAATGGGTACCCAAAATCTTTTTTGGAGGCTAAGGAGATTGAGTTATGAGTGGATTCTTTTATTATCATTATTATTATTATTGGAAATTCATCAAATAATTTCATCCAATTTCTTAGACAAAAAAATAAATGCCATGAATTTATATGTGATGGGGAAGAGAGGAGTTCAATATCTATGATGAGAACGCTTTTGTGAAGATTTTGGGTGGTTGTGTTAATTTTTACTAAGAATTTGTTTGTTTTTAATTTTTATTATCCCAACTTTCTTTCACTTTCATATATGTATATATATTTGTTGTTTTTGATTGAGGTTTCCTAATCCATAATCGTGATTGTTTGTTATTTTTTTTCCTGGTGCTTAATGAAATATGCTTATGTTTATTTTTTAACGTCTTACATCGTTGGCTATTTGCTGTTTTAGATCTTTCTTGGAGATGAGATTTCAATCTAGGAATTTGTGAGTGTAGCACCTGAATATATTTGTGTGCAATACCTAAATCGATTGACTATGTTATTATTGAATAATTGTTATTAGTAATTTTTGTTAGTTAAACAAAAGTAATTTTGTGTTGGTTAGGTTAAACTTGAACCTGCATGAATACATAATGGTGGTCCTAAATGGCAATTGGGGTGTTTATTTGAAGCTTCCTCAGCTGAATTTCGTTGTTACGTTAACGATAGATGGCCTTGGTGTTGGTGGATTGCTAATTTACTTTTTTATGCACTGAAGATAAATAGGAAGTTTACAAAACCTTTCTGAAATTAATTCTATTTAAGTGGCCAAGTTTTGCAAGCAGAGAGGTAGGCATATGGTGATGGTAGATGACTCGTAGGATTCTCATGATGTTTTGCTTTTGCATGTTCCTTTTTTTTGGTCCTCTATGTATTGATATTTCTTTGTTTTTTTCCTGTATTGTCGGCGCCTGTTGCATCCCTTTTAACGGATATCCCATTAAAGCAAAAAAGATCTATATTCCGAAAATAAGGTGTAGACAGAGTTTGAAAATTTTTCTGGTGCCTTGTTGCAGCCCTTTCCAACTGATTCTAGCCGGCTAATCAAGTGGCTATCTCCTGCTTTTCCTTCTGCCAAGGTGAATATTAATGCAGCAGTGAGTTCTTTTGGTTTTTTTCTGGGGTAGCTCATGGTTCAGAAGGGAGAATTTTGGTTTGGTTTGGTTTTTCAGAAGGTGCCTGGAATTAGTTCCCAAGTACAGAAGGACTGTGCTCTTGGCTGCTATTAAGTTTGCCGTAAGCCATAACTGGAGGTGTGCTAAGTTAATATAACTTTTGGATTTTCCAAAACAAATTTCTAGAATTCTTGCTTCTTGGGTTTAATTAAGTAAAGGAAGAGCGAGCCATGAAAGGAGGAAGGAAGAATTTGAAAAGGGCAACTGAGGAAGAGAGCTTAAATCTTGAAGAAGGTCACGACATTATGCAAGTGTTGTCCCTTAGAGGTTCCAATCTCGTTGGGGTACTCTCTTAGCTTCCAAAATTGGTGTTTGGAAATATTAATTTATACTATAGTTTAAGAAGGAAAATGAAACTGTAGAGAGTGGTTTAAAAGTTGAGAATTTAAGAGTCTCAAGTTATTAAAACTAACGGTTTGGTTCGTTCTAAACCAATATGTACCTTTAAGAAAAGGTTTTTTCTATTTATTACTAAACGCCAGTTATGGTGGGTCCATGAGTTCAACATTGTGGGTCCATGCACCAAATGAGCGCCAATTATTCCCCGGATAGGATGTAAACTCAAGCCTTTAGACCTAAAGAAGTGCTAAACGCACTTTTATACTTGAGTTCTTTCTCATTCCATTTCATGCAGACATAAGGAAGTTCCCTTAAAAATAATTCAATAAATTGTGATAGGTTTGGAAACTTGGTTATGTATTGATCAATAATCATAACAAGTCCAATTGATTGTTATGATTATTGAGTAGAATTCGAGTGATGTTTCTCTATATTGACTTTCTTCTCCCCATCTCTCTCAATTTCTCTTCAAGTTTTTCTCTGTATTTCTTCCTCGAATTTTTTTTTAAATTCCTCCATGAATCCTGCGTCATATTCTTTGTTATATGTGTTAAACGCGTACTAAAATAACAAAACTAAAACTATATCATGTTCTAGTTTCTAGATTAAGAGATGGATGAGAACGTGCTGAATACACTGTACTGAGAGTCAAAAAGTTATTTTTTGCCCGTAATAGATTTTAGGCAGCAGAAACTTAAAAGAGTTTAATCTGAGTGCAGTTCTCAAGAAGTGACAAATCTAGAGGGTGTTTGGATCAAACAGTTCGAACTAAACCAGTTGACAGTTTGAATTGGAAACATTATAGCAATTCACATTCTGTGAAAGAAAACACTATAACAACACTTATTCGATCATTTCAGGTTTGTGTCGGTGAACCAAACGATGCACTAACCACTGGAATGAGTTGCTTTCTAGAAAAAATACTAATGTGTTTTTGCGGCATATTGGAAAGTGAGAAGTTTTCTTTCACAGAATGTATCAAGATATATGCACTAGCTAATGAGGAAAAAAATATATGCACTAATCTATATCAAGATAAGGTATCAACTTTTAGCTGATGATCCATTTCAGGAAATGGAAAATGGTGGGAAAGTAATGGGCATAAGCTTTTAATGCCAAGAGATCTGCTAAATGCAGATCTTGTTTCAGACTTTTTCTAGATAACACATTATTTTTTAACATGTGTCATCTTAATTATTTTCAAACAAACACACCTAAAAACAAGTCTCTTTTTTCAACCGTATTACAAGGCTGCCAATCTTCTTTTTAAATCCTATACACACACCTTTTTTGTACTATCCTTTGGCTTTATGATCACCATCCTTCACGTTGTAGAAGCGAAAAACCAATAGTCCCGCGGAATTTTTTTAAAAATATACATATATACAATTTATTTTTTTAACCTAAAATGCATTTAAACAAAAACTTTACAAAATTTAAAATTAAAAGGGGTGTTTGATATTATATTAGGGATTATCTATGTCTCGTGTCACTAAAAAGTATTTTAAAAAAAAAAAAAACCATTTGGTCACAATTCAAAAAGATTTTATTGATTCATTGTAGCTTGGTATACGTGGCATTCTTAATCTTATATGTAATCAATTTAAACCACATTCACAAGTAAATAGGTATTTTGTTGGATTCTGGAAAAAATAAAAAAAGGCTTCAATTTGTCATTTGTATTGATCATATCATGCCATATGAGAAAATCAGCAACAATAAGAAGAGTATTAGGGAAAAAAATTAACAATAATTTGTTGTTCCAAGCACAACCCACATCCTTGTGAAAAATATGTATACATCACTAATTATTTTGGTCCCTTTTTTTTTCGTTGTCAAGAGAATTGTATATTAAAGTTAGACGTGAAGAGTACTTTTTCATTTTATTTACTATGCAAGTTTATAATGAAATCATTATTAAAAAAAGATGGCAAACTTGTAAATGTGGTTGAAAAATATGGCTTGCTATAAGTTGTGTTTATTTGAGAAAATTAAAATAACACGTGTCAAAAGAAAAAAATAAAAATAATATATGAGAAAACGTCTAATATAGAGTTTGTATTTAGCACCCTTTTGATATAAAACAAGAATAGCCAATAACATGTGAAATTGGGTGACAAAAAACCTATTTTTTTTTTTAAAAAGTCTGACGTAGTTTAAATCTAGATTAGTCAAAATAACCTCATAAAAATCGAGGGATCTGTTATATAAATTTATACCTTTAACGATGAAACCAGATATCAGATGTTTAAAAAAGAAAAAAAAGTCTTTCTTGAACATGCATGTGGTTGACATCAAATCTTCGGTAGGATTGACATGAATTGATATGATTCCCTTAAGATTTTACTAAAAGAAGATATCATTAGTGCCAGCCGACAAAAGATTTAAAGTGGCTAGAAGGAACAGGTAATGGAGTCAAAGGAGGATATCTTATTTAATTTCCCCCGCCCTCTCTCTCTCTCAAGTTAGGCTGTCAAGCTTCTCATGATGGAGAAGGGTGTTGTATTAGAAAACAGGATAATCGTTATATTGAGAATTCCATGGTAAGGGATAGGAAAAAAAAAAAAATCCGCCTGATGAGACTGTAAAAGTATATACTTTACAATGTTTAAATCATTTATTTATATTTTTATTTCTCATTAAATCCTTTAATTAATAACATTTTTATGTTAATAAGTATTTTTATGTCTTAGTGTGAAAATATGTTTAAAAATGTGTTTTTAGTGTATTTTTATGTTTAATAATATTTTTGGTAATTTTTAGAGTCGTTTTGATATATTAAATAAGTGTTTAGTTTGTAATAGTTAAAACCGTAAAAATAATGTGTGGTTATTTTATTTTGAGTTTTAACGTGTTTGATAATGCGTTTTAAGTTTGTAAATATGTCCTATTGTATTTTTAGTAATCTCTAAAAATATTTCTAAGTCATAAAAATCATATTTGTGTTAAACCGAAAAAGACTGAAAATTTTATAAGTTCTTATATATTTTTAATTAATTTTATGTGTTTTAATGTAAAATAAATATTTTAATATTTTTATAAATATTATGTTTGTAAAATAATTAATTTTAGTATGTTTGTGAATTTTAGATTTAAAATCTGGAGGAAAAACGGAGTAAAACGACACCAAAACGGACAAAATCGGACATCAAATGTATAAAAAAGATAAAGAAAATTCAAATTCATCTAGGTGGACACGTGGCAGAATTGTAACCGTAGGATGCACTGTCTATTCAATCGTGACCGTTGGATGTTTGCGCACGTCACGCCACGTGTCAGCCGTGCAGTGTGTGTCAGCGCTGACAGGTGTTAGTGGGGCCCGCGAATCTCAGGCTGTGTGAAATCCGGTGCAGCAGTTCCCCGTGTAACCGTTCTCTCGGCCATTGGATTAGATTACCAAGACTGATCTGACGGTCTTGTCTCTTGGTCCCACTGGTCCCGTCGGGACCCATTTTCGCGCGTCTCTCCAGACCATCGGATCGTGTCTTCAAAGGTCCAGATCGTCCCATTGCCGTGCTCCCAGCTGCCGAGAAGCAGAGAATCTCAGCGAGATTCTCATACACTGAGGAAGGGCCAGCGCGAAGAAGAAAATGGGGAAAAGAAAGGATCAAATTTTTCAACACTTGAACAGTATAAATAAATGAAAGAATCTTTCAATAGTAATTCTTAAGGCCTATAAATACCGAGGCATTTGACTCAGTTCAGGCAACCCTCTTTCCCCTTCTTTTTCTATCTGTTGAGTTAGACTCAGTAGTATCTTCTTAGGTAAAAAAATAATAAAAAAATAATGCTTAAATTAGTATAGAGAGTCTGGTGCGGCAAAGAGATGATCTTGTATGCATAGTATTCTAGTATAGATTTTATCTCTATATCTGTTTTGTAAGGCTTATATTTTGTGGAATAAATTATATCTTTATGTTTTTAATAATAATTATTAATATTGTTATGCTATTCAATTCTTGCATAAATTCAGTCATGCTTTCTTTATGTAATTTAATTATGTTGCATAATTAATATTGATAATACTGAAGTCATGCTCGTTTATTAAGTTGAGTTTCTGCTACATTATAGACATAGACTAGCACGTTAAATGTTTGGTAATTCTTGATTTATTGTAGACAGAGGACGACATAGTGTATTCTTAAACCATTTAATAAAACGAGGTGCTGCCGAAATTAACGCAATAATTTATTCCATAAAAATATATTAATTTTGATTTGTTATTATCTTTTCTATCTTAAAATTATGTTAATTATAATTTTCATAATTTGTGTACCAAATCATTAGTGAGAGATGATTATTTTTCTAGTTTTTATAGGAAAACCCTTACTACATTATGGCTTGCTATATTGTCACTCTCGGTTGACCTATATAATTAGTAAAAAGTGCTTGAAATTAATAAGAAAAGATATAATAAATCAAATGCTTTAGATATTTATTAATTAGAGTTAAAATTCCATATCAATTGCAAAACATACAATGGATTCTCAAAGCTTCACTGTTTTAATTTTATGCTTTAAATTTTGAATTAAAAAAATCACAAAAATATTTCTTTTATTTTAAAATTTGTTTTGAACAACCACTTGCCTTTTTGACCCTTTAGTTTTAACAATCTCTCAAGTTACAAATTTTCACCTCCCTATGGATACGACAACCTTTTAATACTACAAACGTCCGCTGTTTAAAGAGAAACATTTTGGGTGAATAGAACACCGGCCTATTAGTTTTACATTCTATGCTGTATTATTGTTTTAACATTTAAAAACGTGTACTACATGCTTAGCCTTAAGAATACCCTAATATATATAGTTTTTAGTAATAATAAAAGAGAGAATTTTATGGTGGGGTATGAAAATGTATTATATTTATAAAACACAATTTTAGTTTATATTAGGTGATGCCCAGAAAGCATTTTAGATTTTATGTTGGACATTATTTATAAGTAATAAATTGAATTTTTAATTACATTTATATGTATGTATTTTGAATACTTTATGAATATCATTAAAATTCTTTAATTATCTACATGTGTAACGCCCCTCTGTGAGAGTTAGTAGTAGTTAGTAAATATAAATAAGTTTTACAATATCATTTCAAATCATTAAAATAGTACCCATGGGTCTTTAAAATAAAACAAACAAAAACATATTTAAAATATCAATCCACTGTTTAATATAGCACCAAATATTAAAAATACAATCATCATAATCATTATACAGTTTCTAGTCAACAGATAATTACACACAGCTAGTACTACAATTTGAGAATCTTACATAATTAAACAAAATAGAAATAAAGCTAAAGAAATTCTGATACGTCATAAGCAGCGTTGTCGTCTACACCTCGTCGGATAGCTGCACTCCACTTGAGAGGTAAAAGTAATAGGGGATAAACATCGACATGCTCAATAGAAAAACCATTACTTATCTTTAGGTTTTATTATTGTTCGTATTAAGACCTGCATAGTTAGTTTATTATCCAACAATATTATTTATTCCATAACCTTTCAATTATATTCATATCCGGTGGATACATAATACTAAATGTTACTATGTTTCTATATCATATAATATAATTCATAATTAAATTATGTTTCTCGGTATTCATAACAAGGTTGAGAATCACGTCTCTCTACTCAACGTAACCCCACAGGGCATGCTTGACAACCAATACATCGAACCACGAGTTATCGGTGAGGGGACATTGAGTCCCGTATCCTCACCAAGTCGTTTCTTGTACAATGCATTATGGGGCTTTCGATTCAAGGGAGCACCGACGTCTCATCCTATTTACCATTTAGGGTATATGTGCCCAATGACATAACCGCGATCTCTTTATGTCTCACCATCCTCTTATATCCTTGTCAATATGTATAGAGTTTATACTATCTAATCATGCTTCTTAAATTATGTTAAAACATGTTCAAACATCTGGTTCTCGCTATATACCACAGGACGAGTCCATGGTATTATGTCTTAAGTAATACTCATATAATAATATTAACAAAATAACATATAATTTATCTTACAAAACAATAACCAATATTAATTAAATAAAACCTCACAAAATATGAGTAATAAAATCCTTATCTCTTTGATAAATAATCTACTGATAACTATTAGCTCACAAAATCAGGTTTATTACGTAAGCTCCAAGTACGTCGTTATCCTAAGACGTATAAAAATAATCATATTTAACTTAAATCCTAATCTATAATTATTTTACCATTTATTTTTATTAGTGTGCCATAATGATTATTAAGCTCAAAATATGCATATAAGTTTAAACAAATAATTTAATTTTAATAACAACAAAAACTAACCCATATTCCAATATGAAATGTTTTGAAAATAAATTAAAACAAAACAATATGAGATTAAAATATTTTGGAATAAAACATTTGACTAAAATATTTGTATTAGGGTTAGGTCAATCCTACTTATAATATATCAAACAACAATAAAATTGACAAAACAATAGGATCAATGAAATGTTGAAAGGCATCCTAAGGTATTAGGAGGTTGTAGGTTCGTGGCTTGACAAAACGATTTGCAATTTCTGTGAAAACGACATGCAGTTTCTGGAAAAATGACATGTCATTTTTTACTTGAAAATTTTTCCACAGAGAACCCAAAATTCGAAGTTTGAGTTTTTCTTTAAAATCTTAGTTTTCCAACAACTTTCTAAGCATAAAAATAATGTATAAACAATATATAATCATCTTTATACAATATAAACTCATTTACATAGATTCTCATACTCAAAACATAATCAAAATCTAAGTTTTAAATTTTGAAAAGCTTACCTCAAATCCAAGCCAAATTCATTGTTTTGATCACTAAAATCCTTGATTTCAAGCTTTATGAGTTGCTAGGAGGTTGTTTTTATGAATTTTGTGAGAAAATGGCTTGAAGATGTTGTTTGATTTTTCTTGGATTCCTTCTGCTTTAAGGTTGCTGTGAAGAAGAAGAAGAGAAAGAAAGAAGATGAAAAGCAGGGAGAGAGAGAGTGTGAGAGAGTGAGGGGAAGAAGGAGATAAGAAGCAGAAAAAGAAAGAAGGGGACATGAGGAGCAAGTGAACTTAGGTCTCTTTAGGAGACTTTTGTGGCAAATAATGCTAAATGGCATTTTTGTAAATAAGTGGAATTGTGAAGGTATTTTGGTAATTTTGAAAATAGTTGTAGAAAAATTAAAAATAGGTAGAATAAATAATATGAGGTAATTTTAGATACAACAAATTTTAAAAAATTTAAATTGGCATACTAATAATTAAATTAGACACAATTATACCTGTTAAAAATAATGGGAGTTACAACATGACTTTAATATTGTATATAAGTATTATATACCTGAGTCTAATATATAAGAATGATAATTAAAATAGTTAGTAATAATTACTTATTCAATTAAATTATGAAATATTTAACTGAACGTTACTAGTGCTTGTCATTTCCATTAAGAATGGAACTGTCTTATCCATACCGTTAGCGAGCCATTTAAAACTGAGTGCATTGTACATTATGTAATTATTTGGGACTAGGACATGATGTGATATAAATAGCTGAATAATTTTCGTTAAAATATATCAATTCTAATCGCATTGACTGATGGTTATATATAAAATGATCTTAATCCTGAGTTCCTAATAGCTTTAACCAGGTATGTATTATTTATATATATTTATTAAATGTTAAATCAATATAATTTATGTTGTATTCAAAAGTTTTAATGAGAATTTTTGTTTTATTCATTCTGCCCCCTCACTATGTTTTTGTTATTTTTCTTTAAAATTGTTTTAAAAAATGAACAACCAGATCATATCACAATCAATTTACATTAAGAAAAAAGAATATGATGATTTAAAGAAAACTTTGTTAGGATATGACGGTTTGGAACTCTACCTTACCGATAAGATGTTCTTTTGTTTTTATTTTTGGTTTTTTTTTCTTTCTAAACTCGTATTCCTCTAAACAAAAATTTGAAGCAAATTTAAGTATCCATTCAACGGCAAAAACTCCATCCATTGTTTGTAGTCAAGGATTGTTGCCACTATTCGATCTCAATCATCAAATCCATAGGATTCTAAAGATACTTTCATACACTACTAGAAATTGTACAATACACTACGCTTAATAAATGATGGTATCTTAAAAACTGTCGTGTTAAGCAGGAAAAACACGCGGGGAGTGAGTATAAAACATGAAAACTGTCGTGGTAGTAAACGGAAGATTCCACGATGATTTTTACAAAAACCGTCATGGTAGGGGGCATATTATACGATGGTTTTATCAAAAACCGTCGTGAAAGATGGTCAGCGAAAATTAAAAAGCCCGCCTTTGCCACAATCAACAAAATTTTAAAAGGCCTGCTCTCTCCCTCTTTCTTCTTGGAATTAGCACTCAAACTCAACCCTTTTCTTTCTAAACCCAGTCCTATTTCTCTCTCTAACCCTTAAATCCTCTCTCTCTCTACTATCATCGTCGCCATTGTCGTTTTTGCCTCGACTTAGCGTGCTACCGTTAGCCTCAAGGCCTCCACAACCTACGAGCTTGTCACCATCCCTCATTTGTGAAGGTACTTCTCTTCAAGTGTCTTCTCTTTGAGCTCATCACCTCCACGACCCTGCCATTGCCCATGTCCAACCGCCGTTTGGTAACATTTCGTTTCTTTTTTTATTGTTTATTTTTTTTAAAAGTTTTAGTTATATAGTTTAAGTTTTAATTATTTATGGTTTGTGTAAATTAATTAGTTTTAGTTGTTTAGTTCTAATTTTAGTTTTAGCTTTAATTACTTTCTATGCATTTGTGTATGTGTTTGTATATGTGATGCCAACTACATGTTTGATGAACTCTCCAAGTGTTCTTCTCTTCAAGCTCATTACCTCCATGACCCCGCCGTTGTCCGCCTCCGACCGCTGTTGGGTAACTTTCTATTTCTTTTTTTATTGTTTAGTTTTTTTATTTTTTACTTATATTGCTTTAGTTTTAATTATTTTATGGTTTGTGTGAACTAATTTGTTTTAGTTGTTTAGTTCTAATTTTAGTTTTAGTTTTAGTTTTACTTACTTTCTATATATTTGTGTATGTGTTTGTATATGTGATGCGCACTATGCATTTGATGAAAATTCTCTGTGACCATCATAACAATTATTTACATGTTTGTATGAATTATTATTTAGGCTTGATTACTTAGATATATAGAGTAGGGTAGATATATAATTTTGAAAAAAATTTATAGTTCAATGTAAATATATGATTTTGCAATCAGGGCCTTGTATTAGTGGATAACATATGGGATTGGCCATCCTGTGAGATATTAAAAATTATGGTAATTTTTTTTTGCTAATGACTAATCTTCCACGACGGTTTTTAGAAGGTAGAAAATAACCAAGATTATATGACAGTTCTCATTGAAAACCATCGTGTAATCACACATTCCATGGCGGTTTTTTCTCAAAAACCGTCGTGGTAGCCTCATATAAAAGACACTCAATACCCACCATTAGCTGCATTCCACGACGGTAAAAAAACATCGTGAAAAGTCTCTTTGGTAACACGACGGACGATTTCACGATGATTTTTTAACCGTTGTGAATGCTTTACACGACGGTTTAAAACCGTTGTGAATACTCGTGTAATCCTCTGTTTTTACTAGTGCATAGCCATTAACGGCCAATATTAAACAGCCATGTATTCTACACAACAGAGTTTACGTTCATATATGCCTAAGCATGTATCAATACGTAAAGTGATGTGCTAGGAACCTCGCATGCCCCGTAATTATATTTGGACCGTTGAGCAAGCATATGCGATTAATATTTTGTCATTACTTGTACAATCACGGCATGCATTTATAAAGTTACATGTATATCATACACCTGGAAACAATAAAGAAATATGCCCTTCATGGTTATGATTTATGTCTCTCACGTACACAAGTATGTGTGTATATTATATATGTTTGTGTACGTACACATGACGAGGTTAGCGCGCAAGTTCCATGTGTTAATAGTAATCTATGATCTAAACTCGCTAAAAAGACCAACTTGAGAGAATATGATGACCATGCACTCAGCACAAATGATGAAAGCATAGATTTTTTTAGATTATGCAGGAATCTCTCTCTCTACTTCCCCGGAATTGTTAGTACTTTCTCAAACAAAACGTAACAAGAAGGCAATCCGGGCACAGATTTCTATGCTTGCAAAATGTGACAGATGTGGGTTTTTTTTTTTCTTTTGTTTTTTTAAAGAAGGGGACATTTACACAGGCACCTTATAAGCATACTTAAAAAAATCTGTGTATTATACAGTTGGGCAAATCAAATTATCCGTCAATAACCATAGACTAGTAGACATGCAAGCAATGACCTGTAATTTGGACTGTTGATGCCCTCGAACGACTGTAATTTTACATGCTCTGCAATGCCTGTCAATATCATAAAATCCACAAGCTCTCTCCAAATCTACTACTCAATCCATGTCTTCTGTTGATGCCCTCGAACGACTTGATACCACAGGCGACTACGCACAATGGTTGGACTGCTTGCCTCGCGTTTTAGTGGCCTAGTCCTCTCATACTTGCAAACGGAGAGAACCCCTCGGAGTAAGGGAGAACACCAATGTAGTGCCTACCAAGGGCACTCTGATGCTCGAGTTAGGCAGCTGACAAAGAGCTCGATGGAGAGACAAAGTTTATGCACAAGAGTCCATTTACCTTTGATTTGGAGTTTATGCCCCTACTTGTAGTATTTGGTTTGGACTAGGTGTGAGCTAGGTTTGACACAAGAATTGGGTGTACGGTTATATGGAGCCTAGATGGCTAGTGACAGGTGTCACAATCTCTAATATAGGGCGTAGATGATGCCATATGGTGGCCTTTGGGTATTGCTTACTCCTGTTTGTGGAAGTATTAGTGTGTTCAACATGATGCGTCTAATTAGATAGATTATTCTTTGGAAATAGCAATGGTCGGCAAGGAGATAGTGGAGACTACCGCCTGAGATACGGGGGAGTGCTTGGCGTGCTGCCCCAGGGAGGGTGCTTGGCATACAGGTCCAAGAACATCCCCAACATCGCCTCTTTAGATAATCTACTCTAACATGTGGACCTTACCTATGTTATGTCATGATGGGTCTATCTCTCCTTAGCCATGCTTCTCTCCCCTTTTTTACTGGTCTCATGCCTTCTGCATGGTAGTCTAACTCATTAACCGACTTCCCACGCCTACTCTGGTTTTTCCTCTCCTTTGATTGCATTTTTGGTCGTCCTCCTAATTATGAAAAACTTTGTATCTTTTGATGTCTATATTATCTCTGGTTTCGACCCTACGTGTCTCATAAATCAGAGCTTCGATCGTAACCTTGTGCCTTCGTTGGGTACTTTCTCACTCAAAGTATCCTCTACCACCTTCAAAATCTTCACATCTCGTCCTGTCACCTTTTTCGTGTCTATGTTCCCCTTCCATCTCTTCAGTCTACTCTTCCACGGACTATGCCCAACACATTCTCTACTTGGCTTCCTCAGTCTCCTCCATTTTACTCTATTCCGGTAAACTTGTAGGTTACCTCTCACCCTACCCCTAATCACTCTACCACCACATTGACACCCCCTCATCATCTGGCCTTTAACTCCTCCAACAGTTTCTCCTTAGTGTCTACAACCTCCTATGCCCACACAGATACTGCCCCTACCATTATTGTTGCACCATCCCCACCTAATATCCCAACCTCATCCACCAACTACCATTTGTCCTTACCGAATACCAATGTTCACCCCATGAAGTCTTGTGCTAAAAACAAGATACAAAAATCAATCCAAAAACTTAACCTTTCCTCCATCTTAACCTTCACCTCAGCCTTGAATACACTAGCCATACCCAAGCCATCAAAGATTCCAAATGGCGATGTACTATGTTTGAGGAGTTTGATGCTCTTGTTCGTAATAACACTTGGAGTCTTGTACCTGCATCCCCTACACAAAATCTGGTCAGGTGTAAGTAAATCTTACATAGCTGACCTCTTCACTCAAACCAATATGAGAGAAGCCAAGCCCTTTTGCACCCTTTCCATTAGTCTTCCACTCTCTCTCTCTCAATGGGTACTAGTCTTACTAATCCCATAGACTATACCGAGCCACTATTGCTAGCCTTCAGTGCATGGCTCTCACTTGTCCGGACATTGCCTTTACTGTCAATGCTCCCTCAATTTATACATTGTCTTACCATTGACCCCTTATGCTGCTACCAAGTGCATTCTTTGCTATCTACAAGGCACCATTGATCACCGCCTTTTTTTGCATCATGACTTGCCTCTTGAACTTCATGCATTTCTTGGCGTTGATAAGGCAGGAAATAAAGATGAATTCACCTCCACTAGTGCCTACATCGTCTACCTTGGTCGAAATCTAATCTCGTAGGCATCTAAAAAAACATAAATGGTTGCGTGCTCCTCCATTGAGGGTGAGTACCAATTAGTTGCTTCCATTGCCGTTCTGCTCTCTTCTTGTTGAACTTAGTGTTCCGCTCTCCTCTACACCGCCTCTCCATTATGACAACGTTAGAGCCACTTGCCTATGCTCCAATTCGGTATTTCACTCCCGCATGAAGCACATTGCCCTTGATTTTCATTTTGTATAGGACAAATTCCATAAGGAGAACTTTGTGTGGCTCATGACTCACCTAAAGATTAACTGAGATTCCTGAGAATTTGAATATCAAACTCTAAAATAAGCTAAAGTGAATTCCATGAGATTGAGTTTCTTAAGGGCCTAAAAATTGTAATTCTTGTACCAAATATGAGAATCTTATAGATTCTCATTCCCCACCCTCAAGATTACTACATACCTAATGCTCCCAAGGATGTTATGATTTTCAGTTGAAATTACAAGTGTGACATAAAGAATGAGAATTTTGATTAATAATTTACTGTATAATTACTCTAATTGCTTCTTCCCGTAAAAGTATGCAGAAGTGAAATGAGACGTTAATACTTTTAAAAATTTCTTATTTCTTCAATTTATTTTCTTAAATAATTAAGATTATCAAATTAAATGAACTTTTAACTTCAGATGCTTTGAATAAAATAGAGTTACCAAAATTAACCCTTTATTTTGTGCCATATGCCAATTATGTGTCAATTTCATTTAAAAATCCTAATAATTTTTTTCTTTACCATTCTATTTATTGAGCGGGATGAATATTACATTTTGAGAATTAGAGGATATGATGTTACAAGTCAATGAATATTACATTTTGAGAATTAGAGGATATGATGTTACAAGTGTTATAGTTAAGAAGAATTTTTACAATCAATCCTTTCCCCTTTAAAGTTAGTTTGGGTCTGGTGACCCCAATTCTGAAAATAATTATGAGAGCAATCATTATTCATCTTATTATTCCGGATGTCTTATATTAGGAAGCAATTTTCAAACGTGATGTGTTAGAAAATATTCTAAAAGTGATCAAAATAAATTCAAGTGATTAACACAAATTCAACTGAAATGTTAGCAGAACCAAAAATGCTCCTTGACTTGAGAGTTAAGCTCTGAAGTGTGAACTACATGCATTGTTTTCTTTCTCACATGCATGACCACAAAGTTTGTTGACAAATAAGAAAGTGGTCCAAGGTATCAATGGAGGGTAAAGTCACGCTTAGGGTTTGAAATTTTAACCAGGCCCACAACACACTCACCGCACAAATAGTCCTAAAAAGGTTAGGCAGCCTCCTATTTGGTAAAGTTGGTTCTAACCATCTTTTCAGTTAAAAATAGTATAAAAGTCTTACATATTATAGTAAAAACAAAAAAATTATTACAGTATAAAACTCTCACATGCTACAGTATTTACAGTTCTAACCACTATGGCAAACACCACAAAAACATACAAAGACAGCATAACGTGAAGCCTATAAAGGGTTGATATACGAGACATCCCAAAATGCCAAAATCATATCTATCAGTGTAAGGGCTGGTAACTTTTTCTGCACATGAGAGAGAGAAGCTTGGAACTTCTCGGAATGAATACCATGTACCAATTACTGAAGTGATTGTATTTGAACACATATTTTAGTATGAAAAACCCTTTTTCGTCCCATAGCTAAAATCTCACTTTACAAAATTGTGGGCTCTAATTTAATGTATAGCGTATTTTTAGATTAAGACCTACAGTTTTATTAATACTAGAGATGTAACCCGCAAGCTTAAACAAGATTGCTCTTTTAGTATTGTATAATGTGACAGATGTTATATTAATTGGCTCTACAAGTGAATAAAGCTTTTTTTTTTTCTTTGAGAATTTGATAGATTAAACTGGCATATAAATACATTATATCCATATCAAGTGGTAGCCGAAGTATAAGCCATTTTTATGCATAACGTGGTGAAAGCACAATACTTTAAGTTAAAGTTAATTATATAAGTACATCTCCTCATTTTAATTTTTTTTCATAATTTATCGTTTTGTCTTTTAAAACTAAAAAAGTATCCTTAAATTTAAAAAACATTTCAATTTCATTACTTCCGCACTTTTCGAACTAAAAAATAAAATCGAAAGACAATCCCTTTAATAATTTCTGTAAGATATTTTTAAAAAGTTGTTATTATTTCGTTTTATTAGATTTGCTTTCCTTCAAAAGAAATGATGTTTTGTTTCATAGTTCTGATATTTTTTTTAAATGTTTAAAAATGTGTCTCCGGTATTATTCAAGGAAATTGTCTTTTTGTTGTGTGGTTTTTTTCCTTAAGAAATAACTGAGGGATAAAATTAAAACATATTTCTCAATTATAAAAGACACTTTTGTTTTCGAAAAACAGACTGATAAATCGAAGAAGAAAGAAAGATTGAAACTATTGACCATATTTACATAATTGCCCATTCATAGTTAAACTGTCTAGTTTTTGAGATTCCTTCATGTATGCAACATAGAACTGAATAAATACTATGAAATGATGAAAGTGGAAGGAAAATACTCTTTTTAAGGAAAAAAATCTGTATATAAATTAAAGGCATCATGTTCAGAACAGAGTTTCCAGGAGTAACTATACATTTTGCCTATGGCATAAGAGAGGAAACTTTTAACAAAAAGATAAAACAAGTAAAGAAGAAGAAGAAGAAGAAGAAGAAGAAGAAATAAACCTCACTTTTTCCTTTTTGTTTTAAACCACCTTGTTCCTCACTGACTACCAGTTGGGTCAATATCTTTAAGAAGTCCAACAATTTGCTGCATGCTAGGTCTCTTTGAAGGAAGCTCAGCTGTGCACAGATAACCAATCTTGAGTGCCTCCACCATTTGATCTTCCGATCCCGTGTCGTGTATTTTCGGATCAATGGCTCTTGAAGCTTTGTTCTTTCTAACCAACTCTCTAACCCAACCAACCAAAGTTGCTTCTTTCTCTTCAGGATAGTCATCCTCAATAGGCTTTTTCCCAGTAATCAACTCAAAAAGAACAATGCCAAAGCAATACACATCTGATTTCGCTGTTGGTGAATCGACTTCTGGCTTAGTAAACTCCGGAGGCATGTACCCGGGTGATCCACGAGTAATGTCTTCATCCAAACCACTTCCGAAAATCTTAGCCAATCCGAAATCTGACAATCTAGGCTCCAAGTTGTAATCCAGATAGACACTGCTAGCTTTTACATCTCTGTGAATTATCGATGGGAAGCAACCATGGTGAAGAAATGCAAGCGCTCGAGCAGTGCCAAGTGCAATCTTATGACGGAATCTCCATGACGTTAGGAGCCCCTCAGAACCAACATTTTGGATCCCGTTGTTATTGTCGTCTTCTTCCCACGTATCCGTGCTCCAATCTTCGGTTGTCTGAACTCCAAGTGGCAAGTCATGAAGCAAATTCTGCAAGTTCCCATTCTCCATGTAGTCATAGATAGCAAGCCTTTGGTCTCCAGCTAAGCAGTATCCAGTCAGGGGCACAAGATTCGGGTGTTTGATTCGACCAAGATATTCGAGCTCCCTTGCAGCTTCTTGGTCTGTCAATGTAGAGCCGTGGACAAGGACTTTGACTGCTACATGAATTCCACCAGGCAGAAATCCCCTATAAACAGGTCCGAAATTTACCTTCGGCCAGAAGAGTGCCTCGGTCGAAGTTTGATGTTGCAGACAAGAGGTCTGCGAACGTGATATTCAACAATGGCTTCTCAAAAATCACTACCGGGACTGACTTTGCGTGCTTGACATCAGCAACCCATGTGGTAGAATCTGTCCGGAATGAAAAGGGGCCGGAAATATTCCGCTCTTCCTTATACGAGTTCTGCTTTGCCGCCCACAATCTATTTCTCCTTCTGCAACCAAATGCTAGGAAAAGCAATGCAGCAAGCAAGCACACCATTGAGAGTGCCAAACCTAGAGCAAGCTTGAGACCCATGTGGTTGGGAGCTTCTCTTTTGAAAAGAACCGGGTTTGCAGCAATAGGGCAGCTGTTTAATGACCCTAGAAAAGCACTTCTGAGTGTTTCAGGCGGAATTTTAGAGGTAGCACAAAAGGTCAAGTTATTGTAAGAAAAGTTGAACTTTTCCATGTAAGGGATTTTGTCAAGAATCAAAACCGGGATCTCTCCGGTCAAGTTGTTGAGTGAGACATCAAGGACTTGAAGATTTTTAACCCTCAGTGATGGGATATGGCCAACAAGATGGTTCTCAGAGAGATCAAGCGTATGCAAGTTACTTAATTTTGAGATATCAGCATGAACTTGACCAGTGAGACTAGTTCTAGATAGATTAAGATATTCTAAACCCAACAACATTTCAATCTTTGGGAATTCTTGCCTAGCAAATCTGTTGCATGCTAGATTAAGGTGTTTGAGATTCTGGGCTAAGTTCAAATCATGTGAAATTTCTCCACTAAGCTTGTTCACTGACAAGTCAAGATAAACCAAATGGGACCAGTTATAGCTAGTGTTGTTGAAGTGTACCTGAGAAATGTGACCTTGGAACTGGTTCCTGCTTAAGTCAGCAACTTTCAAAACCTCCTTAAACACTCCCATAACCGAGCCTTGGAATGAGTTCCCCGAAATGTTGAGAGTTGCGATGGATTTCAGCTCAAGAAAATCCGAGTCCCGGCCACTTATCTCATTGCCTGCAAGGTTCAAAGTCTTGAGCTTGGGAAATGCTGCCCCAAAACCATCCGGAAGAGGCCCGCTTAGCTGATTTTCCGAAAGATCGATCCACACCAGAGCTTGGCAATTCAGAATCCCAGATGGGATGCTCTGCTCGAACCGATTCCGGTCGAGTTTAAGGAACCTTAAACCGACAAGAGAGCCTATAGTTTCAGGAATTTCACCAGACAAGTCATTGCCTGAAATATCAAGGCTTTCCAAAGAGCCGAAATTGCCAATGTTGTTTGGTAAAGAGCCAGAAATCTGGTTGGAAGAGAGATTAAGGCTTTTTAGCGAGCCTAAGCTCCACAAATCTGCAGGCAAGGCAGTGATTTTGTTGTTGCTAAGGTTCAAATTTTGAAGCTTTGTAAGCTTACCAATAGTGGTTTCTGGGATTGAACCAGAAAGGCCCAAGCCAGAAGCTAACAACTGTGTAACAAATTCCTTTTTAGCATCACAAAAAACTCCTTGCCATGAACAAGCAGGCACAGACAAGTTGTAGATTTGAGACATTGAGGAGGTTAAGCCCATCCCCCTGAAGAATTCAGAGACAAAATACTCATCTGTATTGGGATTTTGTAGCTGTTGTTGTTGGCAAGATAGAGGCTCCAAAAACAGTGCCAGAACAAGTATCAGATTGAAATAACAAGAACCCATTTAAAAAAAAAAAGGTCTAAATTTCCGGAAGAAAAATGAGTGAGACAAAAAGTTTAACATAAGCCCAACCTCCCAGCCACCCCAGAAGAACCCTCCCTCAGAGGAGATTTCAACAGAAAAAACATCATTTTAGCATAAAAGATTCTGGTTCTATCTCAGAAAAATACTTCCATTAAACTTGGTATGGTGTTTCAGAAAGACCCTTGTTTTACTGAAAAGAAAAAGGAAAAAAAAAAAAAAAAACTCTCCAGTGGTCCTCTTGTTGCCCAAAAAAACTGACTGGAAAAACAAGCCAATAACAAAGCTCAAACCAATATTATGTGGGTAGAAAAAAGAGGAGGTTTTTGAGGAGTATGGAGCTTCTGGGGCTTTAAGAAAGAATGTGATCTCACCCTAACGAAAACCAACACAAACAAAAAAACAACGGCAGCGTCAGCAAGAACACTAAGGTGAAGCACTTGTTTTGGTCCAATATTTACTGCTTTTTATTTTTCTCAAAAGCAGAGATGAGTTACATGTGAATATTTTAATGAAACCGGGGAGGGTTTTTTGGTTGTGAGAAAGGAGGAGGAACAAAACATAACATAGAAAGGTTGTTTTTATATTGGGAAGGTAAGAAGAAGCCAGTAAAGTAATGGAATAGACTGGTGGTGGTCACTCAGAGTCAGAGAGAGGTGGTGTTCATAAATGGCCAAGGATTTAAATATAAGTATCTGTCTGGGTTGGTTGATGAATTTATTAGACCTTTATTGGTGGGAAATTGAATGATTCTTCGTTGAGCCCTGTTCATCATTCATCCTCCCTTTTTCTTTTTTCCTTTCTTTCCTTCTTTTTCCTAGTCCTTTTTCCTTGGAGGATAGATTGTCTCAATAGTACTCCATCTATTTAGCTGAAATGGTCTTAAACTTATAAAAATTGTACAAAAGGACTAAAAGTGTTGGATCTCTTATGTAGTATTTTTAAATAGATAAGAATAATTTTATTTTAAAAAATAAAAATTTTTAAGAAATTATATTTATAATATTTTTAAAATTTTTATCTCAAAAAATATACAAAAATATTTTTAAAATTTATTAAAACAATAACAAACGGGGCCATCAATTCTAATAATCCCCTGTTTGGCATTGTGGTGGGAACCGTGCCACAACTCAGTTATAAACAGTGTAAAGCTCTTACATGCTACAGTAACAATTTAAAAAATTACTACAGTATAAAGCTTTCACATGTTACAGTAAAAGTGGTTCCCACCACCGGTTCCCACCACCTTCCAAACACCACCTAAATTTTGAACGGTTCATCATCATGTGCCCATCATATGATCATTGTTAATATCAAAAGATTAAAACACCCTTAGTTAAATCAACTAAACAATTCACAAAAATTTTAAAAAAATTAAAATAGCAAAAATAAACCTATTCTTTCCCTTTCTTCCCTTTATTTTCCTATGCAAACTAAACTAGAATCCACAACATAAAAATGCAAGATCCACAACATCATTAGACCAAATTTGAACCAACATTTACAATAAACTCATATCAAAGTGACGATGTTGGGCTCACGTCTACAACGGGGTACTGTTATGATGGACATTTAGAGTCTCACAGGCGTCGAGATTGCTTCCTCTATCGTCGTTCTCCAAACTAGTTGAGCCCAAAACCCATGCTCGCTTCCTCCGTCACTATCTCTCTTTAAACCGAAATATCCATTAACCAACCCAATAAGGTCAATAAGAGCCAAAGTATTAATTCGCCTCTAATTTCGAATTTAAGAATGGACTCCTTGTTCTTTAACTTGAACACACCACGATAAGGACTCATTACTCGTTAATGGAATCTATGAGCCAGACTGAGAAGGGGGTCTAGAGAGATAGATTGTGGTGGTTATGGTTTTGAGAGTTGGGAAAGAGAAACGAGAAAGGTGGAGGATGGATTTTTTTTTAGAGGTGGTGGTTGTCAAAGGCAGAGGTTGGTGGGGAGTTACTAAGGGGTTTGGGTTGCACTGATGAGCATGGATCTTAGTTTGGACGATATCTAAACGACAGGGGATCTAGTGTGTTAGGGGGGAGGAGAGAGAGCGAGACGACAGAGGAGGCCACCAAAGATGTTGAAGAAGAATAAAATCTATCTTTTTTCCCCCTAATTGCTTTTTTTTGTTTGTTTTAATTTAGTGTAGTTTAATTTTTTATTGAAAATTTAAAAAGAAAAATGTTATTTTACTAAAACACCCTTAAAAGTTAGTCATGTGCACAACATGTGGTCGTCAAATAGACGAACGTCAGTTAAGTTCAGCCTTTTGTATCATTTTTGTGAGTTCGAGCTCATTTCAGCTTGAAAAATAGTATTGAGACACAATTGTCACCTTTTAAATAGATCAAAGACCATTGGAGCAATTTACCCTTCCTTTCTTTAGAATGTTGTGCACTTGTGGTTGAGTTTGAAAATTATGGATAATTTTAGATAGAAAAAGGCATTCTTTATCATATTTCATTTAAGAAACACTTTTTTGCACAAATGTCTCTTAACTTATTGCTTTTTTCAATTGAACCCTTAAATTTTTAATTCAACAATTTGCACCCTAAACTTACAAATTTGTTTCAAATCACCCCAATGATAATTTTGTTATTTTTAGGCAAAAATTGACATGTGATTGCATATAAATCATTAATCAATGGCATAAAGATGTGTTTTTAACATAAATTTATTGTGATTGAGATTTTTAATTAAGTTTTACCAAAATAAAAAGTTTTGAATTAACTTTGTTTTATGGATCAACATTCATGAGAGAAGAACTATTCTGCTCTTAGTTAATGACTCATATACAAATCACATGTTAATTTCTTTCAAAAAAGTAGCAATTATCAATGAGGTGATTTGCAACAAAATTTATACGTTCAGGGAGATAAGTTATCAAAATTAAAAATTTAAGGAGCAAATTGTAAAAAACAATAATTTCAAGAGGCAATAGTGCGAAAAAAATAAAAAATAAAAAGTCTAAATGAAAGGAAACTGTAGATGAATGCTCCATAGTAGACTTTCTCTTTTTTTTATTCTATATTAAAATTTTTTTGATTTATTTCTCGCTTTTCATTTCTCTTTTCTAAAGAGACTTTCTATCTTTTTCCTCTTAAGTAAAATGAAATTTGAAATCTATCCATCTATTATTTGTCTATCTATTGTCTATTATTTATTATTATAGAAAAAATGAGAGTTGCCTTTTGTACACTGTTAAAAAATTGAGTCAAGTTATTTTGGGCATGTTTGTTTTAGGTTATTCTTTGGACCCAATAGACTCAAATTTAGATTCGAGAATCAAGAATCCTTTGGATATTTATTTATTCCTCCAAATTCGAAATCAAATAAGTATCAAGAATTCAAGTTTTTAGAGTTCTGACTCTCCCCTAAACTCTTGATGCTTAGATATCTTTCCTTATGGTAAAAGCTAAAATTCTCTCTTCTATATTTGAGGAAAAAAAATCACAACTTCTTCATTTGATATCCAAGTGAGATGATTCTTTTTTCATTATGTTCCTAGTAAAGAGAGCAATAAATTAAGATCCATATTGTATATTTTTAAGGATCATTAAAAATAAGATTTTATTAGATTTGTTAATAAATCAAAAACCATTTTCATTACCTCTCCAAACATAAATTTCAATTTTATTCCATACTCATATTAAAACTTAAATGCACATCCAAATATCAATTCGGATAACAATTCAAATCACTAATTTAAATCCTAATTCAAATCAAAACATTAATGCGAATCCATTTGCCAAACAGACCCTTGTTTGTTGTGAGTTTTCCTTCGTTTATTTGCTTTCTACGTTACTATTTTATTTTTATCAAAATCTTGTATTGATAATCCTCTCAAATAACTTTTTTTCCTAAAATTATTTTTCTAATGATTATTTTTTAGGCTCAAACGGCAAGTAAAAATTTCATGTTTTTTTTTTAACTTTAATTTTCTTGATAAATTGCTACATTACTCTACTAAATTCTTAATTGATTAACAAATAAAGATAAGAAAGTAAATCATTTAAAAATTTTAACATCTATGCATAGAGTTGTTAGTTTGGACTAGGCTAACCAGCCTGACCCATGGCCCATCTCTTTTGGTATGGGCTCGGACCGAGCCAAGCCTTGGGCTGGGCCAAGCTAAAGATTTTAGCCTAAACTAGAACCAGGCCGACCTAATTAGATAATTTTTTAAAATTCCCTTATAAAAATTGAGGCGGCCGAGCCCAAATGAGCTTTGGGCTGAGCTAGGTGTAACGCCCCCTTACAGACGTCACAAATGTTGTTACATTCTTACATTCATACTTACTTGGAGTTTAAACATAAATATGAATACAAAACTTAAACGATACTTTTAAAAGTAATTAAACATACTTAACCAGGATCCATTCATATACATTTTTTTAACTTAACATTGTTAAATAACATTGCTTAACTCACTCCATATCATAATTTATTCTATTACACTTTAAAATAATCATGAACTTATTTCAATAAAATAGATATACCAAGTTGTAAAATTAGGACTTATAAAAACATCACATCATGTCTCATTAATCATCACATCATTTAAAGTTTACTTACTCTCACAGTTTGGCAGGCTGAACTTGGGACTTTCGGCAGGCCGAACATGATCGGTAGGCCAGAGTTTCTCAACCGGCAGGCCGGTAGAGGCTTTGCAAGACTGACATAAAAACTCATCATCGTTCGGCAAGCCGAAAACATGATCGGTAGGCCGAACTTTCGAACATCGACAGGCCGACCGAGCCAAAATCTTTGAGAAACTTATTTTGCAAAACAAATTTAACTTTTCATAAAAATGAGGAATATCAAAATTCTTAAAAAAATGATAAAATAGAATATACAACCATAGTTTAAATTTTCTTAAAACTTAACATAAAAATAATGTTCAAAATATAAAACTTGATTTAAAACATAAAATCATTCTTCATGGCGTTCTTCCTGTTACAATTTATCGTGCTTTGTGCTCACACGCCTTCTCATGTCCTCCGCCTATTCATGATTTTCTTACCCTTATCTACAACATGACATAAAACATGATTAAGCTAATGCTTAGTAAGTACATATAATTCTCACAATTTAAAACATTACATAAACAACATAATCATCATTGTCATCATATCATAAAAGTGCCTTAAGCACAATTTCATAGAAACATATCTTTCATTTCATTGACCATTTTAAAACTTATTCCATTTTATCTTAAGGGCCCAAGTGTTGCACCATGAACATCATTGTAGGCGCGCTGTCATGAGAGGAGAAGGGTAGCTAATCCCAAACCAAACATGACATCATAACATATCATTTCATAACATTGGTGTGCAACACTTATTAGGTGATACATATATATACATAATTTTCATGCTTTGAAACGTGTCATCATCATACATGTATAACTTTAAATCATGATAATCTTTCATAAGAAATCCTTTAAGGAAAACAATCATATAATTATCATGAATATCATTGTGAACATATCATCAAACCTTGTAAAACGTGTCATGTTGTAGGTGAAAATGTACTTACCTTAAAGCTAGCTTACTTAACCTTAATATACTTTTGGTGATGATGCCGCGGTCTCGAAGTGCTCGTTCCCTTGAGTGTTCATGCCATTTATCTATTTAAAAATACAATAAAATTAATACTTATCATAAAACATCCATTCGCATAACATTCATTCATATAACATTCATATATACATTCATCTCATATTACAAACATAACTCATAATCATCATTGTGACAGCATAAAATTATCATCAAAATATCTCATATATTACAATCATGAAAATCTTTTGAAAACGTTTTCTAATAATTTAAAATACATACATTTAAAAATTCATACAAACATCCTATTATCATATATTTCAACATCATAAAAATATTTCATCATCAATAAAAATCATTTAAACATATAAAACATTTTATAAAACAAAAATTCAAAAATAGCATTGTTAAAACAATTTTCTCATATAAATTTCATAACATAAAATATACACTCATCACACATTATACATTCACCTTCTTGACAACTTTAATGAAAAACATCATTTATTTACCTCTTGAATAAACATTACATTTTCATGTATCAAAGTTAAACAATAATATTTTTACTGTGAGGGGTAGAGGATAGAAAATTCATATTTTTCATAGAAACACCGAAAGACATGAAACTTGAAAAAACATCACATAATACATACATGAACATCATGTTACAAAAAAACTCAAGACAAAATACAATACCTATAGAAAGATATTGCAGACGATTGGAGGAGGAATATTCTTTTCAGAATTGCCAGAAAAGTTTTTACATTGAAAATTTCTTCTTAAAGTCCTTGAATTTAACCAACAAAATATAACTTTTTCTTTCAATACTTTCAGAGAATTTTTTTGAGAGAGAAGGAGATGGGATTCGTGGAGAAGAGAAGAAGAAGAAGAAGAAGAAGAAGAAGAAGAATGAGAGAACGTCTCAGAACTGAGAGAGAGAAGATGAGAGAATATCTGAGGAAAAGAATGTTAATTTTTTTTTTAACGTAATAAGCATAATGAAGATTCATTACCCTCCATTAAGTCAGAATTTTCTGACTGTTAGATGGAAAATGGCGTGGAGGAAGGAGAGAAAAGAGGAAAAGTCAAAACTCTAGTCTTACTTGCCATATTTTTGCCCTCTAAAAATAGAAAACCATTAAAAATCAATGCAAGTCAAACCCTTTAATTTCCTTAACTGATAAAATTATTCCATTATTATGCCAATTAATCACAATAAATCACCCATTTAACGTAATTATCTCAGCCATAAATTTGGAGAGATTTCTACTGACTGCTCGTCAGCTGTATTCGGCCTACCGATTTTTCCCTTCGGCCTGTCGATCTTGGGCAGACTTTTCGGCCTACCGAACTGTCCATAAATGCCATACATTAAAACATTCATACATTATTGCATCATAATTAAACATACATTAAAATGATCATGAACACCTGAGCACAACGATTCCATGCGGTCGTCACCTGTCATAAAACTTGACATAACAGTTAGTAACATTAAAATCATATATCATAGATTATAACATAAATAATTTATAAAATCTCCTTAACGTCGTTACTAACTTAACATGATTCATTACATAAAAATAGGTGGGTGTTACACTGGGTCTCCCTTTTCATTATCTGGGTGGGGCCTACCTAATTTTTCTTTTTGGCCTATATGGGCCGAGCTGTCCAAATTGACACCTTTATCTATGTATAAGAAAAAATAACAAATTAAATATACGTGTGAAACATGTGCCTCTAACTATTACATTAATTAAAAATGAGCTCTTATGGCAGGACATGCATTTTGTCATTTTGATAAGAACCGTTATTTTAACTGTTTTAACTTTGTAATGGTTTAATCTACGAATGTCTATGTTAAAAATTTACATTACATGACGCACATTCTCTCTCTATTATAGTAAACTGTCTAAAATTTAATCCAACAGTTAAAATAAGAATACTTACCAATATGACAAAAATATATGTCCTACTATAAGATTTGCCTTTGTAATGACCGAGAAAATTTTATTAATAAAACATAATATTTAATTGGGTTTAATTAATGAATTTACTTTTAAAAATGTAAATTTTTGTAAAAATTGTAACTTTTGTAAAAATTACGATAAAGTATGAATAAACGGCATTGATTGCAAATTTAATGTCAAATGTGATGCAATGTTGGATATTACCGAATACAAATTTTATGACTTTAATTACTCAAAAATTTGTAAATAATATCCATAAAATGAATTTTATATCACAATTAATTGAAATTTTTTATATAAACACATGGATACAAAGAATACAAATATGATGTAGAGTCCTCTGAGACCTAACCTAGTGAAAGAAAGAGGCCGATGCAGTATAAGCATATTACTAAGTGAAGACGCAGATATAAAAAATGTTATGATTGGACTCCAAAAGTGAACGAAAAGTAAGTCAAATATGTTTATACAGTCTAAGGATAAAAAGTACATTGATTTGACCACGACAGTATAGAAAAAATACTGTGTGGTAAAAAATTACACAGTATAAATTTTTAACTCCACAAAGTGGACACTTACTTGAATTCTATTGGGCCAACAAGCCATGCAATGTGGCCCAATAGCATGATGACACCTAGTGGTATACTCATGGGTTACCATGAGTCACCAAATGAGATAAGGATGCATTTAATGTGACTTTAGCAAAAAAAAAATCATTTCTTTCTTCCTCCTCTAGCTCCGGCAACCATAGTTGTAGCCCTCCAAAAAAAATTTCTCAACCCCAAACTTTGCAAAAATAGCCCCAAACAAATTATAGAAGCAAAGCCCAAGGATTTTTCACAAGTTTTAAGGTAAAATCCTAAACTTTTTAGCAAGTTTTCAAGGGATTTTTCATGGGTTAAGAGGAAAATTAATTCATGGTATTTTTGCATGGAAAGGAAGCCTAAGAAGGGGTTCAAGGAGCCTTGGAAGGCGAGAAATCAAAAGAGTGTTATTTTGGTAAGTTTAAGATTTCAAAGTTTTGAAATTTTATGAATTTTATTTTGATTTCTATTCTTTCAAACCCACGAGGGGTCATGAGCATGCACTTGATGAAATTTCATGCATATGTGAAGTATGACATGTGTAAGTTGTGAAATTTTGATTTATGGTGCAAAAACGTAATTTTTGCAAAAAGTGTTGTATTTGTAATTTTGATGTTAGACTTTGCAAAAATGATATTTGAGCATGAGAATGATTTGAATAAGCTATGGAATGGTCTCTGTAGGGGTAGATTTGCAATTTTGAAACAGATTTTTGTAAAAATGCCGCAGGGACTAAATTGAAAGAAAAAGATTTCTCTCGACAGAATTAAAAAATGACCAAAAACACCCCTATACAGTGATATTTTGAGAAAAGTTAAAACATAAAAGTTGTAGATCTCGATGAAACTATTAGGTTATGCAAGCGGTTCGTCGAAAAACTCAATTGTTTGTGAAATTTTAATTTTTCAAAGAATTTACGAAATTGTAAAAATTTTAAAAAGGGACGAAAACGTTATTTCTCAAAAGATTTTGAATATGCTACTTTGAGCAAAAATGATCCTTGAGAAAAATAGAAAATTTTGAGATAAAAAGGACAATTTTAGCCCAGGGGCAAAATTGTCAAAAATTTTCAGTTTAGGGGCTGAATTGTAAAGTTTTATAGAAAAGGAGCATAAGTGTGAAATAAAGAGACACGAGCCACTAGAGCATTACTTTAAAGTTAATATGTGGCTATTTTTATTAAAATAACGAAATCGAGCTTGGGTAAGTCAGTAGGTTTGCGAAGGGCAAAATTGTCATTTTTGCCCGAATAACCCGAACAGCTCAAAAATGTTTTCAATGAGATAAAAAGATGATTTGGAAGATATCCGCCCTTCATAAGTAATGATAGGGTAGAGTAAGGTAGAAATAAGGAAAGCAGTGGTTTCAGAGTTGTATACGGTTACGCAACTCGACTAGTTAAGTAACGAATGTTTTGTAACGAAACGTAGTGGAATTGGTTAATAGTTTTGTAATTGGCCAACAGGATCCTAGGAGCCTAGGAGAAAGGAGACCAAATTCGATTTTTCAGTACACAAGCATAAGTAAGTACCTTTCTCATCTACAGTATAAAAATATAGGTATAGGATGTATGTATATGTACACTTGAGTGTATATTACGGTGTAAACTTGTATGTTTGTCATGATATAAATACCTAGGTGTATAGTCATGTATGGATACCTGTGAGTATACGATTAAAATACTTGAGTGTATAACATGTTATGTATCGATATGTACAGTATATTACGTACATGTGTGTACAATGATGAATACTTATGTGCATATAAAGTAAGTACTTGTGTGTACTATGTTATGCAAGCGAATTTATATGTTATGGATAACATGTGAATATCACATCATACATGGTATGTTAACCATAATAAATGGACTGGTAAATATGTCACCAGAAATTAAGAAAAGTGTCGTATTGACTACTGACTCAATAGGAGTTTAAAGGATATGGTATGATCACGGTGTTACATAGACCTAAATAAAATTGCACAATGGTACGAACACTTGGGCCCTAGTAAAGATAAGAAATGATGAAGATAAGGAAAGTTTATAAGAAAGCATAATTGATTCATGCATTTATTTGAATGTCCATGTGGGATTTATGGGACTTACTGGGCGTTAGCTCATTAAGTTTTTCATGTTGTAGGTATACCGACGAGAAGGTCAGAATAAATTGTAATGATAAGCTAGCAGACAGATGATGTGTGCAGACTAGGTATGGTTTCCGCCGCAAGTATGTGTTTCCATTGTATTGTGTTTTAAGATATTTTGAAAGTAATGTTTGATAAACTATATTGCAAAGAAAATGTGATTATGTAAATATAAGTATATGTTTATATTTCAGAAGTTATTAGACCAGTATATGAAAAGTATTAATATAAAAAAAATTTCTTAAATTTTTGCCTTAAAGTAAGTAAGAAATAATTTTATCACAGCCTGAAAAGGTAGGTTGTGACAGCCTTATTAAGATGATACATCCTTTACACATCATTCATAGAAAGTACAACATTGATTTGATGGGTTATTTAGTTGTGTGATAGAGATAATGAAGATTATCTCATGACTAATCTTGTAATCTTTTCCCAATTGTCAAATTTCAAAGACGACAAGACAATATGATGAGCTTTGAAATTACTTGATTCTTACTTAAAATCCAAAATTTGGCTATTTTCAAGCCTATAGTGCTCTTCTAGGGTTTCCTTCTTTCTTTTCTCTTAGAAGTACACTTTGTGTGCTGCAATGGTTAGTTTGGACTGGAGTTTGGCGCCGCCTCTGGGCTGATCTCTGGACTCCTGGCCCTATGGTTTAGCATCGATGTGCCCTGACGAAGGTTGGTTAAGGCTGTTTTTAGAGTGCGGCTGCATGGGGTAGGTGGTTGGGGGCCAAAGGGAAGTGCATCGACGACTTATAGTTGGATGCCATAGACTCGAAGCCCCTTTGGGCTTGCCTGAGTGGGGCTTAGAGGAGGGAGTGAACAGCAATCTACTGCTAACAATAGTCGAAGGGAGGCTCAAACGTCTCAGCAGCGGGGGAGAGGGGCTTTCGGTTAGCTTCTCAGCGTGGGTCTATGGTAGGACGGGAGGCTTGAAGGTCCTTTTCGATGGTGACCATGTTTATGACAGCGGCGGTCAACAGCGACTTGTGGCTGCCACATGTCAGCAATGGCTCATCTCCCTTCCTGATCCTCCAATGTCTGTAGGTCGAATTGAATCCAATGGCCTTAACCGGGCCTTTTTTTTTTTTCCTAGTGTTTGTAAAATAGAGGTTGTTGTGGCCTTCAATTGTTTATATCTGTTTTGGTTTTATTTCCAACTTGTATTATCAAGAGTGACTAGTTCTCTATGATGTTGTGGGTGATCATTGTGATACCGGTCTTTTAGTCTCGATTGATCAGAGTTTTCCATTGATCATAGTGGATATGTTAAACTAGCCATATGAGTACTTAGTTGTAAGTATGCTTTATCTTGTCCCCACTGTGGGAACTTGGCGCATGCTATATTCCTGTGTACCTTTCTTCAGAATGTACTAGTGGAACTAATTTGCAACCAGGATTAGGGGTTTCTTTGTAATGAGATCTGCATCATCATTGTTGGCACCTTATTTAGAATTCACTAGTAGAACTAATTAGCAGCCAGCATTAGAGGTTTCTTTATAACGAGATCTACATTATCAGTATTGGTGGCTGTATTTCGTGGAGCTAGAATACAATTACCTGTTCAAAAAAAAAAAAAAGGCACAGCGAGGCAAAAAGGTTTCTTTATATGCTGCCTTTTCCTTCCGAAACCTAGACCTTTTCCATAAAGTAATCTTGTTTTGTTTTAACTTTTTGCCCCTTAGAGTCAGGTTATAGCTATGCACATAAAGCTTGATAGACTACTTTGCTAAATTAACCTCACATTCAAAGCCAGATTTGTAGGAATTGTCTGTCCCTTAAAATATTATATAGCTGTCATAATTAAATTATTATTTCCTTGAAAAATAATTCAAGGCAACCTTTAAACAAGACAACAGAGAGTTTTGGATTTTTTTTTATATTTTTAACAAATTAAATTATTTACTTTTTTTTGTGTCTAAAAACTTGTTTTTATTTTTATTTTTGGGTTTTCAATCAAGTGCAATTGGTATAACTAGAGCAAAAAAAAAATAACACAGAGATCCACTGCACAGATCTGCCCATCATTTCTTAGACAAAATCAGCTTCTCTACCTTATATCTTCTCACATAATTTGACTTCCTTTTTCTCTTTTATATTCTTCATTTATTTATTGTATTCAATAGAAAACAGCCATCTTCAAGTTTCTGAATTAAGTGACACTCACTTGACTTTGCATGGCTTGGAAGAAACCCAACACAAAACACCATAATATACGTGTCTCAAAAGCTTCACTTGTGGAGTGCACCGCTTCGTTGAGACTAGTACATATTTTTATAACAAACACCGTTATGTGTAGGTAATTGTAGAAAAAGCAGATAGAAAAGATATGTAGAAAAAGAAGATAGAAAAGATAGGGAAGTAATCTGAATAACTTTTCTTCTTATTCTTGAAACAATAGCCGGTACACATAAATAGGAAAAAATAGAGAGTGATTTTAGGACTAATTTTAGGAACATAAAATCAGGAATAGGAACATAAAATCAGGATTTCTTTAACTCCTTGATTTTATGTGATTTCCTAATTTATTCAAATGATAACAAAAAATACAAAAAATCCCTGATTTGACGACACTCCCCCTCAAGTTGGCGCAAAGATATCAATCATGCCCAACTTGCTAACTTGAACTTCAAATGGCTGCTTTATCAAGCCCTTGGTGAAGATATCTGCTACCTACTTCAAAGTGGGAACAAAAGGAGTGCAAATTATCCTTTCTTTGAGCTTTTCTTTATAAAATGTCTCTCGATTTCAACATGTTTTGTTCTGTCATGTAGAACAGGATTATGAGCAATGCTGATGGCGGATTTATTATCACAGTACAGCTTCATAGGAAGACTAACTGGCCTTTTAATCTCTTCTAACACTCGCTTCAGCCAGATTACCTCACATACTCCTTGAGCCATTAAACGAAATTCAGCTTCTGCACTACTTCGGGCAACAACATCTTGTTTTTTGCTTCTCCAAGTGACCAAATTACCCCATACAAAAGTACTGTATCCAGATGTTGATCTTCTATCAGTGATTGAACTTGTCCAATCAGCATCAGTATAGACTTCAATTCCTCTATTTTCATTCTTGCTGAAGAACAAGCCTTTCCCTAGAGTAGCTTTTAAATACCAAAGGATTCGAAACACTGCTTCAAGATGTTCCTCACAAGAAGAGTGCATGAACTGACTTACCAAGCTTACCGCAAATGCAATGTCTGGCCGAGTATGGGATAAATAAATTAACTTCCCAACTAATCTTTGATATCTACCAATGTCCACAGGAACTCTACCCTTCACTTCTCCCAGCTTCACATTAGCTTCAATTGGAGTATCGGCTGGCTTACACCCACTCATACCAGTTTCCTTTAGGAGATCCAAGATATACTTTCGTTGTGACACTGCTATACCTGTCTTTGATCTTGCAATTTCCATACCCAAGAAGTATCTTAGTTGCCCCAGATCTTTAACCTCAAATTCCTTGGCTAGATTCTGCTTCAACTGACTTATTTCTTCTTCATCATCCCCTGTCACAATTATGTCATCTACATATACAATTAAAATTGAGATTTTATTTCTGGAGGAAACTTTTGTAAAAAGAGTGTGGTCTGCCTGCCCTTGACTATAGCCCTGACTTTTCACAAACTTTGTAAATCTTTCAAACCAAGCTCTAGGTGACTGCTTAAGGCCGTATAGTGATCTCTTAAGTCTGCATACTTTGGATCCAAACTTCTCAGTAAAACCGGGTGGTGCTTCCATATAGACTTCCTCTTCAAGGTCTCCATTAAGAAAGGCATTCTTCACGTCTAGCTTATTTAAAGACCAGTCGAGATTTGCTGCAATAGATAAAAGTACACGAACAGTGTTTAGTTTTGCAACCGGCAAGAAAGTCTCAGAATAATCCACTCCATAAGTCTGTGTATAGCCTTTAGCTGCTAGTCGAGCCTTGTATCGTTCCAGGGTTCCATCAGAATTATACTTCATAGTGAATACCCACTTGCATCCAACAACTGTTTTTTCTCGTGGTAGATCAACCTTTTCCCAAGTAGCATTCTTCTCCAAAGCTCTCATCTCCTCAAGAATAGCTTCTCTCCATTCAAGAATATTTAGAGCTTCCTGTACATTGCTTGGAATAGACACACTAGAAACTTGTGAAACAAAAGCATGAAACCGGGGTGAAAGATTGTTATAAGAAATAAAATTGGATATGGGATGCTTAGTAGAAGTCCTAGCACCTTTCCTAAGAGCAATAGGGAGATCATCTGGACTCGAGAAATTTGACTCAGAATTACCTGGGGGATTATTGTCTGAATTGATCAAAGGATCATTGACCTCATGTTCTAACCTCTGGTCAGATTCTTGGTGGTGCTGTAAGATAGTGTTCCTCTTCCCCTTTTTTTCTTGGTACTTCCTAGAATAAACAAGACCTTTCCACTGTTTTGCACATACCTCTACTGTTTCCAGGTTTTGAATCTGAGATGGCATTATAGGAGATTCTTGAGACTTTTCATCATTTAACTCATTTGTATCCCCTTTCTCATTTACTTTTGACAAAATAACATTGCTACCACATTCAAGATCAATAGTTAAGTCAGAAACATTTAAAAAAATATCATCTTCACTAAAGTTCTTCTCCCCCTGAAGATGATGAGTGTGATAGTATGATTGTCCTTCAAAGAAAGTGACATCCATAGAAACAAACATTTTTTTCAGAACTGGATCAAAACATTTATAACCTTTTTGATTCATCGGATAGCCTACAAAAATGCATTTATGTGCTTTTGGATCAAGTTTTGTTCGTCTAGGGTCATGATTATGAACAAATGCAGCACTGCCAAAAATTTTAAGAGGAATATTCATTATTAACCTCAAATTCGAAAAGCACTCATTAAAAAAATTGAGTGGTGTTTTAAACCCCAAGGTTCTTGAAGGCATTCTGTTGATTAAAAAAGCGGCTGTTAAAACGGCTTCTCCCCAAAGATACTTTGGAACTTTTGTTGTAAGACTTAAGGCCCTAGCTACTTCAAGGAGGTGCTTATTTTTTCTTTCAGCCACCCCATTTTGTTGAGGTGTGTTGTTACAAGAACTTTGATGTATAATCCCTTTTTCATCAAAAAAACTCCCTAATACGTGATTAAAGAATTATTTGTCATTATCACTTTGAAAAATCTTGATCTGAGTTTCAAATTGTGTTTGAACCATATTATAAAAATTTTTAAACACACTCTTAGCATCAGATTTATCCTTTAGCAAAAACACCCAACTAACCCGAGTATGATCATCAATAAAAGTAATGTACCAATGTTTTCCAGAAAAAGTTGCCACTCTAGAAGGACCCCATACATCACTGTGAATCATAGTAAATAGTTTTGACCTTTTGTATGGTTGTGGAAGAAAAACAACACGATGATGTTTAGCTAATTCACAAACTTCACATTTAAAAAAAAGAGGCATTTTTATTCATAAATAATTTGGGTAACAACTGTTTTAAATAATGAAAGTTTGGATGTCCAAACCTAAAATGTCATAACATAATTTCACTTTCACTGGAAACAGAAATAGAATTGAAACAAGTCTGATCTTGTTTTCCAAAGCTTGTATCGTTATTCAGGTGGTAGAGGCCACCATCTTTTCTAGCATCCCCAATCGTCTTTCTTGAGATTAAATCTTGAAATTTACAATGAGATGACAAAAAATTAATTTGACAATTGAGATCACGAGTTAACTTGCTGATTGACAAGAGGTTATATGACAATTGAGGAACATGACGGACATCTTTTAAAATAAGACGAGGAGAAATGACAATTTTTCCTTTCCCTGCAACGGTGGAATAGGACCCATCTGCTATTTTGACTTTTTGATTTCCTGCACAAGGAATGTAAGAGGAAAACAACTGCGAGGATCCAGTCATATGGTCGGTTGCTCCTGAATCTAATATCCAGGAGGTACTTGGATTGACACAGGTAAAGGCTGTGGGTGAAAAATTACCTGACTGGGCTAAAGAACAAGATGCATTAGACTTTCCTATGGATTGGGACTGAAATAGCTTGTACAGGTGCTCCATTTGTTCCTTAGCGAAAGGAAGAGATTCTGAGGATGATTGCTGCTCCGGATTGGAAGTGTTAACTTGAGGAGCCCGAGTCTCCCCTGTTGTCCATGCATCTTCACCAGATTTTTTCTTCAAATTTGCAGGCTTTCCATGGAGTTTCCAACAGGTTTCACGTGTATGCCATGGTCTTCGACAATGATCACACCACGGCCTTTGTTTGCCTCCTCGTTTTTTTCCATGTTGGTCACTGCTGCGAGCCACAAGAGCTGACCCATCCTGATCAAATTTTTTCTCCTCTACTCCCTTTAACATCACTTGTCTACGAGCCTCCTCTCTTCGTACCTCAGAAAAAACTTCCCTGATGGATGGCAGAGGTTTTCGTCCTAAAATTCATCCCCGAACCTCATCAAGATCCTTATTTAGACCTGCCAAAAAAACAAACACTCGACCTCGTTCAACCTTTTTCTTGTACCGAGCGCCATCAGCTGGACTCTCCCATAATTCATTCTCAAACATGTCCAATTCTTGCCACAACGTCATCATTTCATTATAATAGGAAGTGACCTCTCTTTCACCTTGTTACATCCGCCACAATCGAGTATTTAACTCAAATAACTGGGAATGATTCTCTAGATCAGAGTAAGTTTCTTTCTGCCTCCCAGACATCATAAGCGGTTGGCAGGAACAAGAACGGCTTACCCACTGTTGGCTCCATGGAGTTAACAAGCCAAGCGGTAACCATGGAGTTTTCTGACCTCCACTGCCGGTATTTTGGATCATCTGCAGGTGGGGCTTTGATTTCTCTATTCAAATATCCAAGCTTTCCTTTTCCGTCAATCACCAAACGCACGGATTGGGACCACTCTAAATAGTTTTTACCATTTAATTTATGGATGGTAATTTGCAGAGGGCTTTCGGCCATGGGTGTGATAGGAGATGGCTGAGAATTCCCTTCAGATGACACTACTGGACTGGTAGCGGAAGATGTGGTCGAACTTGAGCCTACCATGGCGGCTCTGTAATTCATGCTGGCGTTGATACCATGTAGAAAAAGAAGATAGAAAAGATATGTAGAAAAAGAAGATAGAAAAGATAGGGAAGTAATCTGAATAACTTTTCTTCTTATTCTTGAAACAATAGCTGGTACACATAAATAGGAAAAAATAGAGAGTGATTCTAGGACTAATTTTAGGAACATAAAATCAGGAATAGGAACATAAAATCAGGATTTCTTTAACTCCTTGATTTTATGTGATTTCCTAATTTATTCAAATGATAACAAAAAACACAAAAAATCCATGATTTGACGACAATAATCTTTTGTGTTCACCCACATCAAATGTCAGGAGGATTCTATCAATACAGTTCTACTTTTAACCGTTACGTACGCACCAGATTTTATAAGTTTTATATACTTTTTTATTTTAATATAATTTTGATCAAATATATTGAAACACACACTATTAATAGGTACCTCTATGCTAAAACGCTTTCACCAAATTAATCAAAATTCTATTTATGTTCTAGTTTAGGATAGGCTAAAATTTCATTTTTTTTCTATGACATTTTTTTTAGATAATAATCTGATAGGGTAGGAAAAAAGTGGAACACTTTTCTAAATAATTATAAAATCTGCATGCTTTGCATATCTTTAAAAGACTCAGTTGCTGAAAATTCCTTTTGATTTTGAAAAAGTGCTAAGCATTTTAAATGGTTAAGCAGTAATTTATTTCAAGCACTAAAAAAATCATCTGTTATTATATGTGGCTCCTATACTTGAAAACATGCGCATACTTTGGCCCCAATTGGTAGTACATAATATTGTGGGTTGGTATTCATCACCCCCACTAAGCTTTCTTGCCTCTGGACAAAGAAATGGTCTTTCCCAAAAAATAAAAAATAAAAAATGGAAGACAAACAATTATGGGACTTAATATGCAAAATGTCATATGTAAAGTTTGGGATTCCTTCCCTAGATTGCAATCTTCCATCTTAAGCATACCCTTTCTTTCTCCTTGCTGGCTGTCCTTGATGTGGATTTGTTTAATTAGTCCACCAAAATGGTGGAAATTTCAATTGATTAGGCAAGGAGTGTTGGCATGAAAGTTGGATTTTGTTGACCCTTGGTTTTTATATTTCTTTTGTTTTTTCCTTTTTTTTTTTTTTTGTTTGCCTGAAAACGCTAGTCTGATTTTGCCCTCAAAGTCATGTTGTCAATGAAGCATGTGGTGGGGCTATCCTCATACTAAAAACCTACAGGCCATGACCGTCATATTAAATCAACTATCTGGACCATTCAGTTTGTGGGCCATGCCCAAATAAAAAAAAAAGGAAAAGGAAAAGAAATTTAGATGTGATTGCTTGTCCCTTTTTTCTTCTTTAGAACGTTTAATGCTGTGTCATGTCATTGTATGAGATAATAAAGTTCAACTTCGTACCATGATGTGAACTTGGGCTCCTCTTATGGTCATAATCATTGAGTTTAGCATTTTCTTTCTTTTATCCTTCTCTTTAATCTCTCTCCTAGAAATCCCAAAAAAAAAAAAAAAAAAAAAAAAACAGTTGTGGGTGCATAATGATGCTTATCATATGAATGATTAATCTTGTTTAGGTGTTATGGGCACTGCCATTTAACAAATGCTTAGCACATGAAAGTTTTCTCTTTTTTTTTTTTTTTTTTACACTTTGTTTCTTACCTTCATGGCTATAGAACTGAAGGCAAAGTAAAGGCAAGATACAACATAAGATTTTTTTTTTTTATTGACAATGAGAAAAATAGGCCAAAAAAATAAGGGAATAAAAATAAAAGGATGGTTATATAATTATAACTTTTATTTTTAACTAATTTTTCAGTTTTTTTTTAAATTTTTAGAAACTATAAATGTGTCGTTCAAATTTAAAAAACATATTTCAATTCTATTTATATAAATAGGAAAAATTCAGCAAAACGACAAAATTGTCTTCGAACAAATATGAAAAATATCTTATAAATTAAAAAAATAAAAAATCCTAAAATAAAGCATCAATTTTTTTTAAAATAAGTTTTATGACTTTTAAAATATTATAATATTTTTGAAAATTTTTCCTCAAGAAGAAAAACATATTACCTTTTTATCATTTTGGTACCTATATTTTAAGAAAACATCACATTGATATCTTATTGTTTGGAAAAATATCAAAAATGGTACTCTGCAGTTTTTGAAAATATCATTTTGGTACCTTGAGTCGATGTTTTGTGACGTTTCTAACTTAACCTTTTATTAATAAACTCAAATTATTTTGTAAAAACTATAAAAGAAAACAAATACAAACAATGCCAAAAAAATGAATAAGTCCACATATATTCTTTTCATTGATGAGTTTTGTTTAATCTTTGTTTTGGTTTTCTATTATATGTTTAGAAAATTAATTTGAGATTCATTAATAAAAGGCTAAAAAAGAAATTTCACGTTAAAAAACACATATTCAGGGTACAAAATGATATTTTTGAAATCTAAAGGATACCGTTTTTGATATTTCCTAACAATAAGGTACTAATGTGATGTTTCTTTAAAACACAAGGTATCAAAATGATAATTTTCTACATATATTTTATAAACGAATTTGGTCTAATTAAGTGTATCTTTTTTATCTCTATTTTTTTCACAAATTTTGTGAGGGATAAAATTGAAACAATTTAAAAAAAAATTAAAGGATACCTTTGTTATTTCTTAAAATGGAGGAATAAATTGAGAAATAATTAAAACTAAAAGGTGTAGTTATGTAATTAATTCCAAAAATAAACAGGCCAAAGTATGTTTAGAAAATCAAGACTACAAATTTTGGTTACAAGAAACTAAACCTATAACTAAATTTTGGATAAGATTTTTACATGAAACTTTGCATGCGTTTTTTTAGGCAATTACATGCAGATGCTTAGACATTTTAAAGGAGCAAAAGTCTTTGAAGCTATAGGAAAATGCAATCACGAGCTAGAATAATTGAGAATCACAGGAGGCATAGCTGGAAGCATTTCTTCATTTCACACTTATGGGTATTCCCATGTGACGTAGGGAGTTGGAGGATTAAGACGGACAAATTCCGGCCTTTAAATGCTTGGAAGAAGACCAGATCAGCGACTGGGATTAGAGCATAGCCAACAGAAGTCATAGTCAAATCAGTTGAGAGCGTCTAACACTCCTCACAATACATCAAAAGGGTAATCTAAATAAAAGGAAGGCAGAGGGGTGGAGAACACTATTTGTCAGACAACAATCCTAACTCGGGATCCGACTCAACATCAAGGAACTTGTCATCCTTAAATAGCTCATCCCCTGAGGGATCTTCTTCTTTCATGAACTCTTCATCACTGGCTAGGATGACGTGCTCCGGTAGTGGCTCGTCATTCTCGGCAAAGTGCCCTACTACAACGTCTTACTTCCGTTGAGTTACGACTATTACAACATTGGCCTAGAGTCGTCGTTGTGCTCTATCCATCTCCTTCTCACCATAAACGATCTCGAACAAGAAGTGTTGGACACTGTGATAATGTCCTAGGGTACGGTAAACTTCAAAGGTTGAGTGGGGGCAAACAAATAAGTGACTCCTTTACAAACTCTATAGGGGTGTTTGGTATGTAGTAATCTTAAGGGTGGAAATAGAAATCTGCAAGATTCTCACGTTTTGTACAAGAATTATAATTTTTGGATTCCTGAGAAACTCAATCCTATAGGATTCACTTTACTCCATTTTGGGGTAATCTAAATCCTACCCAACAATGTGATATTTATATTCCCAAAAATCTCAAAACTATGAAAATCTTACATTTTCTTCCATGATGATGATGATAAATAAATAATATAAAATAATATAAAAACTATTAAATATTTATAATATTATTATAACTTAATATTATTATTTAATGTCAATATTAATATAAAATAATAATATATTATAAATAATTATATTTTTATTATTATTTATATTCATGTTTATATTCATATCCATATATTATATATTATTTACCATAAAAATATATTATATATTATATATATATATACTATTTTAGCATAATTATATTATTATTCAAATAATAATTTGATAAAAGATAGTAGTAACATTAACAATAATAATAAAATTATATAATATGTTACATCTACAATATTTAAGTAATATATTATTAATTAATATTAGTATATAATATATATAAATACTATAATATAAAATAAAATAAAAATAATTTAGTACTATTTATTATATAATATAAAATGTAAATATTATATTAATATAAATAGTATAATAGTAATATTCATGATAATATCAATGTTAAATTATATTAATACTATAATAATAATAATAATAATAATAATAATAATAATATAAATATATTTAACTATGCATAATATTTTTTTACGACAATATTTTTATTCAAAGTTAATATTAATATAAATAATAATATATTATTAAAATTATAATTTTATTATTATTTATATTTATATCAATATATTATATATTATATAAAATATTTTAATATATTAATATATTGTTCAACTATTAATTCTATGATTATTATAAATTAATATTTTTCTATAATATAAATATAAATATTATATAATATAAAATAATTATTATTTAAAAATAATGATAACAATAACATTGACAATAGTAACAATTTAATAGTATAATGTCAATATGAATAGTATTATTAATTTTTATAGTAATATTAATGTTAAATTATATATATGATATTATTTTATTATTCATATTTATATTATTATTACTATTTAATATTAGTACTAACATAATATATTGATACATTTAATGTTAATACCACAATTTATTTTTTGTCAATTATTCGAGATTTCTATTACAATTAAAAACTAGTAATATATTATCAATAGGAATATAATAGAAGATTCCTGTGTACGAGTAAACGTGATAATATTAGTTTTCTAAGAATCATATTACCTTTTATTACTTTCTCGAGAATATGATTCCTACTGATTACTACATACCAAATCCCTCATAATGGGTATTTGTCATAAAAATTGGATTTTTTTTACTAATTCATATGGTACTATGATTGCCCTTAAGGCACTTAACAAATTTGTAAGCATTTAATTCACAAAATTTGATCGCACAATTTATACTAAATTTCACAGTTGTACATTAATCATTTAACTAGATTTAAATTACAAAATATTATAATCACAAAATATGTAAAATTTGAAGGAAAATCATTATCTAAATCTTGTTTAAATCAAGATTCATATGGATGAATTTTCTCAAGCGTTACAAACACCACTGGTAAATGGAGTTATAAAAATATATTAAAGCCATGAATCCAATAACCCTCGACTTTATATGACAATGTACATAGATTTTTTTGTTCGATTGTTTATTTATTTATTTTATATAATTCTTTCTCATTTATCTACCTATTTGATTATTGATATTTGATTTTGGGCTTTCTTAAACTTGATAGACGATACCTACTGGCCACTATGTGCTCACCCATGTTTTCCCCCTCTAGGTTAGATTCAGTTTCATTGGGTTAACAAGAGTGCTCCATCTAGCTAGTTAGTCATACTTAAAGTTTGGTATTCATGGTGGTGTTTGTTGACGTCGTATTGGTACTCCTCTTTCATTGTATTTTTGCTCTTAGCTGATAAATGTGTGCTCAATGCATAATTGATATTGTCCCATAGTCAATACCAACTGCAACACAATTGTGTGTGTGTATATATTATTTATAGGGATATATATGTTTTTAATAAAAGCTACATAGTTGGTTTGATTTTGTTTTATTTTTTTTTATGTTGATGCTTTATTTTACTTAAATTATGTAATATTGAGGTTCCTTTATGTTGAAGATGTAGAAATTAATCTTTGTAGATTGGAAAAGCTTCGTTGAAAATGCAAGATTGGAGAGAAAAAAAGAAAAAAAAAAGTTATGGGCATCATATGGCAGTACACACAGCACTTAAGCGCCGTGGAACAGTGCCTAGGCATCTAGAAATGCCTCTGTGACGCTGTAGCAGAGAAGATGGTGCTGCAGCAAAAGAAATGGCGCTGCAGCCCTATACTGCATTGGCAAGGTGGCTTTGAAGTGGCATTGCAACGCCAGGAAGTTAGCGCTGTAGTGCCGGGGCACTGATGCAATTTTAGAGTCAGTTTTTGTGGCTGTTTTAGGGTTTCTCCTATTTTTTTGTACACTATAAATACGTAATGTTTTGGGATTTAGGTGGGATGAATTTTTTGAGAAAAATTTTAAGTGTGAGGCTAAAAAGCATCTTTGAGTGTGAAAGAAACACAAGACTGATTTGAGTTACTTCTCTATAAAGAATTTCTTTAACTAGTTAATGAAATCTGTGGCGATAGAAATAGGACGTAGTCAAATTGGTGAACCTGTATAAAAATTCTTGAAGTGAATTTTTTCTACTTTTATTTTCATTCATTTATTTTTTGTTCTCCATTATTTGCTTAGTTCATCGCAAATTTCTCTAATAACTGGTTTCAGAACTAGGTTGTTGATTAAGAGAATGATGGCTAGGAATGAAGGAATGCCACTTGGAGTTGTAAAATTCGATGGTAATGATTTCTCATTCTAGAAAATGCAGATAGAGTATTATCTATACAGCAAGAAGCTTCACTTGCTGCTTCTCGATAATAAACCAGAGGAGATGAAGGATGAGGAATGACACATTCTCTACCAGGTGTTGGGATTGGCATGGTTGACACTTTCAAAAGATGTTGGTCACACGGTGAAGACGGAGAAGACTACCGCAAGATTGATGCAGGTATTGCTTGATATATCTGAAAAGCCATATGCTAATGACAAAATTCATCTTATTAAGAAATTGTTTAATTTGCAGATGTTTAAGAATACCCAATTGCGAAGCATATAAATGAATTTAGTATGGTTGTCAATCAATTAAAGTCTGTGGAAATCAACTTTGGTAATGAGGTCTATGCTCTAATTCTTTTGGCGTCTTAGCCCAATAGTTAGGAGCCCATGAAGGCTGTTGCGAACAACTCTATTGGAAATGGAAAGATGAAGTGTAATGACGCTAGGCATCAAATTGTGGTTGAAGAAGTTTGCAAAAAAGATTTAAGAGAAACGTCAAAGGCTTCCACTTCCAGATCTATTTTAAATTTGAGAAAGGGAGAAAGTCTGAAAAGGGTCCAATAAGAATAGTAAAGGGAAGCAGAGAAATGGTAGAATCAAGTCTAGGTCTGAGAGGAATCAAGAATGCTAAAACTGTGGTAGAATTGGGCATCTAAAGAAGGACTACAGAGCACCAAAGAAGATCTATGACAGAAGTAATGATGTTAATTCTTTGACGGATGATGATCAGGACGCTTTACTCCTATAGGTTGATAGTTCGATTGACTTGTGGGTGCTAGATTTAGGAGCTTCGCTTCACACTATAACACATCGTGAGGTGACGGAGAATTATGTCGCTTGAAATCACATAAAGATTTATCTCATTGACAGTGAACCTTTGCATGTTGTGGGTATTAGTGATGTCAATTTAAAGATGCTAAATGGTTCAGTTTGAACGATTCTTAAGGTGAGACATATGTGAAAATTGATGAGAAACTTAATTTCAGTGCGGCAGTTAGATGATGAGGGCCACAATGTTACTTTCAATGGTAGTTCTTGGAAAGTCACAAAAGGAGCCACGGTTGTTGATCGTGGGAGCAAAGGTTGGAACTTTGTACATCACTTATAGTATTAAAGACACAGTTGCACTTGCAAGTCCTGTGCAAGCTTGAATTTATGGCACTGTAGGCTCGGGCACATGAATGAGAAAGGGATGAAGGTGCTTCATTCTAAACGGAAGCTATCCGAGTTGAAGACGGTTGGCCATAGTTTATATAAGAGATGCATCTTTGAGACGTAGAAAAGAGTTAGCTTCATCAAGACAGGAAAGGAACCAAAGGCTATAAAGCTAGAGTTGGCTTATACAGACATATGGGAGTCTTCAACGGTCACTTCAATTGGTGGTTCCAACTACTATATGACTTTCATCGACAACTCAAGTAGGAAGTTATGCATTTACTTTTTAAAAAATAAATCTGCCATGTTTGATACTTTCAAAAGGTGGAAAGCATTGGTTGAGAACGAGACAGATTGAAGATGAAGTGCTTGACATTGGATAATGGTGGTGAATACATGGATGATCACTTCAAGAGGTATTATGTTGAGAATGAGATAAAGATTGTAAAGACCATTCGGGGAAAGCCTCAATAGAATAGTATAGTTAAGAGGATGAATAGGACTTTGAATGAGCATGTGAGGAGTATGAGATTGCATGCAGGGTTGCCTAAGATGTTTGTGGTGGAGGCTGTTAAGACTGCGGCCTATTTGATCAATAGAGGTCCTTCCACACCAATCAATTAAGAAGTCTAGAGCGACAGAGAGGTAATTCTTTTGAACAAGGGCTAAAGGACTCCTATTCTTTTTTCACAATCGCCGATCAGATGTTAGGAATCGATTGCAGCGAGAAGCCTCTCTTGGCCAAGAAGCAAGAGTTCCGGTGCGGGAGTAAGAATCTTATCCAATCTGTCTATTAGTGGAATCCCATAAAATAAATATGAATCTCGTGCAAATGAAGGGAAATTTTATGGCTTAAAGGAGCTTTTAAGCCACTCTTCTAATTCCTCTTGGGTTATTTCCGATCGGATCTTGCCAGGGGTTGGTGCATTGATGCCGAGAATACGCTGTTTGATAGAAGTTAAAGAATCCGCTCTTTGAAAGGTAACTTGATCTAGATGCGGAGTATCGTTTGCACTTTATGGTACAACTTTTTTGCTTAGGATTCGATCAAGTGGGAGTTGGCCATCAAAGATGAGATGGACTCGTTAATCCAATGTGGCAAGTCGCTGAGTTACCAAATGGTAAGAAGACCTTGCAGAATAAGTGGGTGTACCGGTTAAAAGAAGAACATGATGACAACAAAAGGTACAAGACAAGGCTACTGGTCAAAGGGTTTCAACAAAAAAAGGGCATCGACTACACAGAGAATTTTTCCCCCATGTTGAAGTTAACCATGATTCAAACGGTTTTTGTGTTGGTGGCACAAGAAAATTTGCTTTTGGAGCAAATGGATGTGAAGACAGCCTTTCTTCATGGTGACTTGGAGAAAGAAATTTACATGGTACAGCCACAAGGGATTAAGATAAAGGGTAATGAGAAGATAGTGTGCAAGCTTTAAAAGAACTTGTATGCTCTCAAACAAGCTCCCAGACAATTATACAAGAAGTTTGACAGTTTTATGAGTAGTAGTGGTTTCTTGAGATGCTAGCTAGATCACTGTTATTATGTAAAGAATTTTGGTAGCTTGTATATCATCTTACTACTCTATGTTGATGATATGTTGACAGCCGGTGGGAGCAAATAAGAAATCAACAAGTTGAAAAGGCAATTGTCCAAACAATTTGCGATGAAGGATTTAGGTGCTGCAAAATAAATCCTTAGGATAAGGATAACAAGGGACACTAATGTCCTAAAGCTGTCACAAGAGGAGTATATGTAGGAGGTGTTGAAGAGGTTCAATATGGAGGATGCAAAACCAATGAGTACTCCTTTGGCTAGTCACTTCAAGTTGTCAAAGGAACAATCACCGCCTTTAGAGCAGAAGCGAGCCCATATGGCTAAGGTGCCTTATGCTTCCATTATAGACAGTCTCATGTATGCTATGGTATGCACTAGACCGTACATTGCACATGTGGGAGTTGTAAGTAGGTATATGAATAATCCAAGCAAGCAACATTAGGAGATAGTAAAATGGATTCTTATGTACTTGAGAGGTTCTGCAGGTTTAGCTTTAAGTTTCAGGAAGTTTGACTTAGGACTACAAGGTTATGTGGATGCTGACATGGCTAGTGATGTTGATGGTAGAAAGAGTACTACTTGTATGTTTATATGTTCTGTGGTTCGGTAGTCAGTTGGGTTCGAAGCTTCAAAAGATAGTCACTCTTTATGCTATTGAAGTAGAGAATGTAGCATTGACTAAAGCAAGCAAGGAGATGATCTGGTTATAGTCTTTCTTGGAGAAGCTAGATCACAAACAAGAGAAGAGCTTGTTGTATTATGACAGTCAAACCGCTAATCATTAAGCAAAAAATCCTGTTTATCATGTTAGGACTAAGCATATACAGGTGAGATATCACTTCATTAGATTGGCCTTAGGAGATAGAGTGTTGGTGCTTGAGAAGATTCTTGGGACTTAAAATCCAATAGATATATTGACTAAGACAGTTCCAATCGAGAAACTGAAGTTATGCACAACTTCAATTGGACTTCTCTTTGAGGATTAAGAAGTGTTTGCCACCGCAATGCAGACGTTGAAGATAGATTAGTCTCCAAGTGGGAGATTGTTAAAGATGTGGAGCCTAATCTTTAGAGCTTGAAAAAGCTTTGTTGGAGATGCAAGATTGGAGAAAGAAAAAAGAAAGAAAAAATGTTTTGTGTAGTCCCATACCACATTGGCGCGGTGACTTCAACATGGCATCACAGCGCTAGGAAGTTAGTGCTGTGGCACTGGGTGATGATGCGATTTCACAGTCCATTTTTGGGCTTTTCTCCTATTTTCTTGTACACTATAAGTACTTAATGTTTTGGGATTTGGGTAAGACAAATTTTATGAGAGAAAATTGTGAGTGTGAGGCTAGGAAACATCTTTAAGCGTGTGGAAACACAAGAGTAATTTGAGTGAATTCTCTGTAAAGAATTTCTTCAATAAGTTAGTCGAATCTGCGGCGGCAGAAACATGACGTAGCCAAATCAATGAACTTGGATAAAAATTTTGTGTGTATTTTTTCCTCTTTTATTTACATTCATTTATTTTTCGTTCTCCGTTATTTGCTTGGTTCATAGCAAATTTCCCCAATACTTTACCTTTTTTTTTTAATCCTTTAAACTATCTTGTTGATTTTAAACACTCCGGATCAAAAGTTTAATTTACTTTTGAAATTTCATGGGTCCACCTACAATTTTTCAAATGTTAAGAATTCTCATATCTTAAAAGAAACTTCCAATTTAGTTGCTACACTAAATTCAGGCCGCAACAACATACATCATTCAATATACCACTTTTGAAATGGTTTTGCACTCCCAACGAAGGAAAAAAAAATACCAAGAAAAGAAAGGAGATCATTGGATAATGATACAGTGGAATGGTTACTTGGTTAAATTTGGCAGCCATGGCTTTGGAGCGTGTGGAAGAGTGGCTTGATGAAAATGGCATTTCACGATCCTCGAATGCCAGAGCCTGCTATACTTCATCCAGCGAGCGGCTTTGTTTCGCCTAACTTGCGATTTCGCCATCACGCTGGTCCTAAGAGAGACCACCTCGCACTTGGGGCGCTAGGGAAAATCCCTCAACAAGAAGTTCGTGGATAAAGCAGAAAACACAAAGACACCACCATAAACCAATAACGAAGCACCTCTACTTCAAGACGAAAGTTTATTATAGAGGAGTTTTTCATGCTCTCACAAAATTTTTTGACGGTTAATCTTTGGCCTAAAGAGGTTATTGTTGTCTTGAACTACTACAACTACTGAAAAGTAATGGCAAAATTTGATGCTAGCACAAAGGGAGGACACTATGCACCAATTGTCCAATCCAACAAAATCGTTTCTTCATGACCTTTAACTATTGACAATATTGGGTGGAAAATCCATCACTTTGCATTCACAAAAAATTCCAAAAAATATTCACAGCCAACGCATGCTGCCATTTGGGACGACTAGAATTTCTCACGATCCAAATGTAAATCGATCATATATGCACAGTGACCAATGTCCCAGGTCATGTAAATTTTTTTTATTATTTTTAATTATTTTGTGGCCTCCATGTTTTCTTTTATCTCTCTTTCATTATTGCTCCAACCATTCTCACCCAAAAAAACAATCTGAAAGCTTTGGCGTTAGCTTTGGTACGGACCTTCGAAAAAATTGCCGGCAAGGTCATCTCCGAAGTTAACGATGACAACAACAAACCTTCAAAGAAACCACCAGCAAGAGCGTCTTCCAAGTCGGCTTGGCCAGATCCGCATGTTCAATCCACAGAGGCTTAGACCAAGGAGAACTGTTGTCTTGTTAGGTGTTTGAAAAATATGGTTAAAACTATAATTGTGCTTCAAAACACTGTAGTATATGAGAGCTGAACACTGTAACAACTTTTTGCTTTTTATTGTAATATCTAAGAAGACACTATTTGATAGCCACAATTATAGTTTTAATCGAAATTGTCAGACGCCCTATTGGTCTGGCCCTTCAAAGTTGACCCTGGCGAGCTGCACGTGATTTTTTTTTTTTTAACTTCCTCTTAAGCATATTTCTTCAGAAAAGAAAAAAATAGTATACAAGACATTAAATGATCACATCAGGTCGTAAAAGTAGCAAACCCGGGCTGCAACGCATTATTGTAATAAAAAAAGAGAGAAAAAAGAAAGAAAAGAAAGAAAGAAAGAAATGCATATAAGCTTTACCTATTGTTTAGCAATTCCCACCATACGATTCCTACCACAAACTCAGTTATAAACAGTGTAAAGCTTTCATATGCTACAATAACTGTTGAGGGTAAGCTCGGCGCCACCACTGAGGACATTAATTTTGGTGGTCGGCTATTAAGCTCGGCAGACTCTCAAGAAGCTTGCTGTCGGCTCCCGATGCTTTATACTTCTTCCCGAGGTGCCTCTCAGGCATCCAAGGCTACGCCCCAAGAAGGCTGCCACCTCGGGATGTACGGTAGATCAGGTCGGGCCAACAGTTCTCATAAATAAGCTATTACTCGCTATTGTAGGCCAACACAAGGCAGATACATTGCCGTCCGATAGAGTCCAATCCATTAGGCGATGGGCGCGACACTTGTTACCTACTGCCTGACACACCTTGATGTGACACCCGGATGATGGGCAAAACCCATCTTGCACCCGATCCAAGTAGTGGCCTATAAATAGGATGCATTTATGACATTCTAGAGAGAGACTACTTCTACACACCTAACTAGCTGCCGACCCCTGCCGAGCAATACCTGCCTTGGGCATCGGAGAGCCATTGTCTGTTGACTAACCCCACTATTCTCCGAAGCATCCCTCCTCTTGCAGGTACACACTTCCGGCCAGAGGCGAGCATAAGAGGTCAGACCGTGCACAGCCGCACGTGGGTGTTGATCCGACGCCGGACAACGGTAAGCATCAACAACAACAATTAAAAAAAATTGCTACAGTGTAAAGCTCTCACATGCTACAGTAAAAGTGGTTCCCACCACCCTTTCAAACACCCTATTAATATGTCAATGCAAACGTGGACGAAAGTTAGAACACACCTTGTCATAGCCATCTAAAACGAGCACAAAAAATCCCAAAACAAGCTCCGCATGTAAATGTAATTAGAAATTAACAAGGTGCTTTTAGCTTTTACAATTGCTCGTTAAGTTCTAATCACATTTAGATGTGGAGCCTGTTACTGTTCCAATTACATTAACAAGGTGCTTTCAACTGTTACAATTGCTTGTTAAGTTTTGGCATGTAAAACATATAAAGATGGATATTGTATTATAAGAAGCCGTTTTTTTCTCTCAGGAGTAATTATAACAAGCATACTTAGTATCAAAGTAACAGAAAAATAATTGTTCATGCAAAAATGAACATCGTTTGAGGCTCACATACACTATCTTTTATGGCACAATTTAGATCATGACACAATATCAGATGGAGAAACACCGAGGGATTGAAAGCTTTAAAATGCAGGAATGTTGCAGCAAGCCTTTGGATCATTCTAGAAGGCCTTTTTCTTTGACTTGACTAAGGTGTGCAACATCACATTAAACTTTAAACGACTAACGAATCGAACCGATACTCCTTGCACCTTCCTTAAGGGTCAACTTAAGCCCCTGCCAAAACAAATAAGCCGACCTAATGAGCCAAGTAATTTAAAAACTTCTAATGCTTGACTCCTATTATTTACAACAAAGGCACCACCCACTTAGCATTCATAGGAAGCTTTTTTTCTTTTTATTATTCTAAAAAATTTACACAAACGTTGTTGTACCAACTTTTAGACTAACAGACTTTGAAAGAAACCTCAAGGAGAATCAACCATTAACCTAAGAATTAGAAGCCAAAAATGTCTTCTCCTATGTTTTAGCGTGTGCACATATTTGTTTAGCCGTTCTTCTGCATTTTAGTGTCAACAAATTCTATATAATCATCAACAAGTTCATCAAAAAGTAACACAGCCTGTAATGTCACTTCAATTGCTCCATGAACAAGTGTCTGCGCCTAATGCTCGACTCCGACTACCAACGAGAAACATGCCTATGTGTTAGCTAGATACCGCAAACATGGTAAATAAATAACCCAATTCAACAAAAACCTAGCTAGATGGAAATGCAGCAATCAGTGTATTCACATAAGCAACCATGGAATCAACAATTAGAGAAAAAGAAAAAAAAGGAAAAAAAAAAAAAACTTTTTCCCCCTTTCCCTGTGTGTATAATTATGCTATATCAAGCGTTTACTAAGATTTAGAACAACCATTAGTCCAATTAAAATAGATCAACTTGTCCAATAAAAATGTGATTCCAAGATGATCAAAACAAGGGAGGAACTTCAAAAGTTTAAGTAAAAGTGTAAACCAACGGGGACGTGGAAATTCAAATAGTCCAATAAAAATAGATAAAATATTTGAGGGCTTGAAAGCACAAGGCTGTGGAAGAACCAACGGACCTTTTCTCGTGTCTCTATCCTCCAAAAGCCTCTGAACTCTTCTGTTCCTACAGAACTGTCTGTCGAAATGATTCACCTACCCATTACAAAAACCAAAACCCAAACCAAAACAAAGAAAACCCAGTAAGCCAAATCCCACGAACATTTCAGACCAAAAGAATTGAAACCCAAATCAACAGATCAAAAACGGATACTAATCTTAAAAAAGGGGAAAAAAATCTATTAAGCCAAAATAAAGAATGGGATTTTGTGTTACCCAAGAGGAACGACACAGTTTAACATACTCAGCCCTCGAAGCCTTGCATTCCGGTGGGTATAAGGGCCCCACCGACGCGATTTCGGTGGGTTTCTTGTCCGATTCCTTCTCTAAACACGCATAGAAAGCGTCGCGAGCCTTGAGTTGAGGAAAGGGGAAAAAAAGGATTTAATTCAAAGCAGATTATTTCAAAGAGGAAAATGGAAATGGGTCAAAGAGACGAGCGAAAATACCTTATAGCAAGCCTGTCTGGCTTCGTAGAGAACGTCGGTGTGGATCTCAGTGGGGTTTCGTAGGGCGTAAGTTTCCTTAGACATGGCTTTTTCTTTGCAGCTAAACAGAGAGAAAGGAGAGAAAATAAGCTTTGGCAGTTAAGCTCTTGTTGTGTTATTTGGTTTTGCCGCTTCCAGCTTGAAGAAGAAGGAGGCAATGGGCCTAATATGGGCACTATAATGGGCCGACGGCCTAAATGGGCCTAATTGTCATATTTTACAGAGAAAATTAATGCCTCAGTGTTTATTTATACCACACTATCTTTTGTATTATATGCTAAGTTGAGCCACAAATAAATATATATGGCTTTATAAAAGTTCTCTTATTTTTAAAATAGATAGGTGAACAAATAAAAAATTTTTCAAAACTTTATTTATCAAGAATAGATACGTAGGAGCCCGTTTGATAGTGTTTTTTTTTTTGTTTTTGTTTTTGAAAAAAACTTGAAAATGAGAATGTTTTGAAAACTATGTTAAAACAGTTTTTAAAATTATAATTGATTATATATGGTGGCATATTTAAAAAAAAAACAAAAAAAATTTAATAAAAAATTATCAATATACAATTTAATTTTGATAATACTAATTAATTGATATAATACTAATAAAAATAAAAATAAAAAAATAAAAATCTAAGAGGATCTCTTCCTTCCTCTTTCTCTGCTCCAGGAAGGCCTAGACGTAGGCAGCGATGAGATCGATGCGGAGCAGGTTGGTCGTGAGTGGCTGAGATTCTCTGGGTGAGCTCTCTGTCATGAGCTTCCTTTGCCGCCGAGATTCGCGTGAAGCCTCCCATAGCGAGCTCCTCCAGTTGCGAGCTTCCTCTAGTCGTAAGCACCATCCCACAGAGATCCACACGAAGCTTCGCGTTGCAAGTTCCCTCCAGTCATTAGCTTCCCTTCTCGTCGAGATCCACGTGAAGCTTCTCATCATGAGTCCCTCCCATTGTGAGCACTGATGACGCAAGCTTCCCTCCCATCATGAGCAGGCCAATGGGTGGTGCTTCGGTGAGGTTGGTCTCTAGTGAGGCAACCTACACCGGGGGGGGGGGGGGGCGCGGGCGCGGTGGCTGGCTTTAGTGGATTGGTTTTGCAAAACAAAGAAAACAACTTTATTTTGTTTTCTTGTGCAATTATTTAAAAATTTTCAAAAACGTTTTGAAAAATGTTGGACCAAAAATGAAACCAAACAAGTTTTTATTATAATATTTGTTTTTTTATGCTTTTGAAAGTGGGAGAAAACTTCTCCATAACTTTAGTTCATTGAAACCATAGGAGATTGTGATTCAAAGCTTTTGAAGCCTATTGGGTTTTCTAGCTTTCTTTTTTAACACCGCAAATCTTTCCAAACCAAGCCTTCACACTGATGGAACAACGAGTAAGCATTAAACTGCAAAAAATAAATCAATCTCAAAGGGTGTTTGGCAAACCGGTTAAAACTAAAATTTTTTGTTTAAAACTTGTAGCCTGCGAGAACTTTAAATTATAGTAGCTTTATGCTTTTTGCTTTTTACTGTAATTATTGAGAGCTTTACACTGTAATTTCTTAGAACCAATTAGTGTTAACCAACTTGCCAAACACCCTATCACACTTTTCTAATCTTGTTATGTACTCAACACATTAGATAGCAAGACTTTATTTTTAACACTATTTTTCTTTCAGGAGATGAGATATCATGTATGTGAAACTAGTATATCTACCTTTTTTTATATAACTGAACAATTAGTTATTTTTTATTAATTTTCTAAAAATTAAGCAAGAATAATTTTTCTTCCTTAGCAGGGAGTTTCATGCCCACCTCAAGAGAAAAATCTCTTTAGTGGGTGTGAATGGGAAGAAAGTAAATCAAAGTTAAAGCCACTTTTTCATTGTAGTAAATAGGCCAAAAATTAAGGCCTTAAAAGTAAAAAAGCCTATTTATAAAATATTAAAAATAATAGGTTATTTTAATTTTAAAACTTTTTTGTTTTCCTTTTTACCATTAGAATTTTTTTTTTAATTTTTTCCCCTCAAATTCTTTCTCTCTTCCTCTCTCTCTCATTTCTTACTCTCCTCCCACTATTGGTCTGCTTCCTTCTACTCTTTTTCTCACAATCTTTGGCTTTCCTCAATGACGGTGACATGAACCACTAGCAGTAAAGCCAGATCGTTGTGGCATCACCTCGTCCACCGATGACGTTTTTGATCTAACAAGACGAGCTGCAATCTCATGAGAATCTCGTGTAATTCGTCTTTGCCGGAGATCGACAACAAGTTGAGGTTTGCTTGTAGGGATAACGATGTCAGTAATGATGTTGAAGGAGACAACATCTTTACCATAGAGCTTGTGCAGCTTTGTTGAGTCTCCATCATCATAAACTTTGATGATTGTTGTGGCAAACTCAGATTGTTCATTGTTGAAAAGCTTAGTCTTTCTTGTTGCAACCAAGGAGAGAAAGAAAAGTAGAGGAGAGATAGCGAGAGAGAGAGAGAAACAGAGAGACAAAGGAGAGAAAAAGAAGGAAATAGATATAAATAGATAGAGAAAAGAAGAAGGAAAATATTTAAAAAAAAAAACATTAGATCTTATTGTTGGGGTAATTTGGGTTCTCAATTGAATGGGTAGTTGTTAGGATAGATACCCTCAAGGCATGTGATGTGACGACCTGGTTTTTCAGGCAGTCACTTAACTTTCTCAACATCGTTCTTAAACATTAATCTTACTTACTTAGTAAGAAAAATACTAAAAAAAATTTTCTTTTAACATTCTTTAACACTTTCTTTAAAACTGATGCGACTTCTACCGCTATTCAAGTTGAGACCTCGCTCAACACTTGCCTTTGAAACCATTTCAAATCGTTTTTTAAAACTTATTAAGAACATTTATCTGAATCGTAACTTAAAATTTAACTTTATGATAATATAAAATATTTCATAAAACATATTGTAAAACCTTGAAAATATTTCTTAAAACTGTGATTTTCTTAAAACTTTAAAAACTCTAAAACAAATAGTGAGAAAACCTTTTCTTTGAACAGCAGCAGAAACATACTGTGGTAGTATCTATACCCAAATCTTCACACTTGCCCTCCGCAGCACCAAGCTCTTCAAATTGGTCCTACTGGTCGCTCATAAAACTACCTACATCATAAAGAAACTTTTTATGAGCTTTTGCTCAGTAAATTCAAACATAAACTCACAAATCATTTAAACATGCTTTAAAACTTTTCTCATAAAAACCTTTCTCTTAAAACGTTTTAAAAAATGTTTTTCATAAACATTTCTGAAAACGTTTTTTCGTAAAACATTTCTTGAACGCTTTTCTTAAAACGTCATTTATAAACCTTTTCTTGTAAACATAAAAATTTTTTCATAAACACTTAACATAAAACATTTCTCAAAATGTTTTCATAAGCATTTAACGTAAATACTTTATAATAAGGAATACAAGCAAATTCATAATGTATGATTCTAATTATGCTCAATTATAAACTTCAATTATGAGCATTTTATGAACATTCTATAAACTTAAACATTCCTTTCTTTCTTAACCCTTATCCTTGTTCCTTAACTTTCTTTATCTTATAACCTTTAGTGTTTGTACCAACATCTTTAATCATGAGATCATAAACATGGTGCTTCCTTTGTGGAAGACTTGAGACCATCGAATATCGAGGTCATGTACCTTACATCTAGGAGGTCAAACTTTAACTTTACTTGTGTACCTCACATCTAGGAGGTTACAACTTTAACTTTACTTTTAGTACCTCACAACAAGGAGGCTGTTACGACACTTTCTTTTTATTATCTTTACTTTACCTTCTTTTTAACATTAGTGAGCATATCAAATGCTAACACATTATATGCAAATACATTTGCAAATCATAACTTGTACTATAAAACTTATTGCATAACAAATGCAACATAAAACATATAACTTAAACTGTAAAACATTATGCATAAACAAAATGCAAAACATATTTTTAACATAATTATTGCAAATACATTGCAAACTTTTACTTGATCTTTAAAAATTTTATGCATATTAAATGCAATTATGCCTTAAGCATAATAATTGCAAATATATTGCAAATCTTGATTTTAAACTTTAAAACCCTTTGCATAAAAAAATACAATCATACTTTAAAATAACTTGCATAACAATTGCAAACATATATATAAGCATTTAAAAATCATTTACTTCATGCTGTAGGCGAGATTTAAAACTTACCTGGACTTAACTCTAACGTTCTCTATTTTGTTCATGTCTCATTCTTTTTCCTTCCATTAGTTGGCTTCTGTGTCCTGATCATACGACACCTGACTTATTAGTTAACTTCTTTTTTTTTTTTATCAATCTACTCGATTGATAATAAAACCTAAACATTAAACATTCATTCTTTTTTTTTCATAACTTGGTATACTGTCGATTTATTCTTTCGTTTACTTAATTTTGTAACCCACCAGGTTACCTTTCTCTTTGCTTAATTATATAACCACCGGGTTACCATTCTTTTTGCTTAGCTCAGCAACCCATCGGGTTACCTCCTTCTTTACTTGACTTTGTAACCTACCGGGTTACATTTGTTTTACTAAAACATCCCATATTAAATTTCTTGTCTCATGTGATGGTTTCATTACCTAACGTATTACGGAATATTTTTCATCTAAGAACGTTATGCTAAATCGGAGTGTTCGACTTCGTTCTAGCTGTTTTCTCAAAAATGACGATTTTACCCCTAACAGGTTTTTCGTTCATTTTGTAACTCTATAAAACCCATTGCTTAACTTTACCATTCTATTACCTACATATTACCAAAAAATTTTCACTAAGGAATGTTTCCCGACATCAGGCGTTTCGGGTCCGTTTTGACCATTTTTGTAAAATGACTATTTTGCCCCTAATGTTTTTCTTTCCTTTTTTTCTTTGACTAAATTTTGAATCCATTAGAACTTAGCATCCTTAATCACTCACTGCCTACAGCAATATAAGAATTCTACATTTCTTGGTGAAAAACCCAGTTTTCACATGATTTTGCGGTTTTGGCCTGAAATACAAAAATATTACCATTCTATTACCTACATATTACCAAAAAATTTTCACTAAGGAATGTTTCCCGACATCAGGCGTTTCGGGTCCGTTTTGACCATTTTTGTAAAATGACTATTTTGCCCCTAATGTTTTTCTTTCCTTTTTTTCTTTGACTAAATTTTGAATCCATTAGAACTTAGCATCCTTAATCACTCACTGCCTACAGCAGTATAAGAATTCTATATTTCTTGGTGAAAAACCCAATTTTCACATGATTTTGCGGTTTTGGCCTAAAATACAAAAATATTTACATTTTTGTCCCCGGAACCAAAAATGATCAATTTATACCATAACGTTCAGTTTTTCACAATGAATAAAACTTACAAAAGCATTATGGTCAAATTCCAAACATGTCATAACGTTTCCATTTCTTGAAATTTTGTGCCAAAAATTTTGTAAAATCCATAACTTTTAAACCGGACAGAATTTTGGAAAACTATTCACGCTGTCGTAATAGTTTCAATGAGTTCTGCAACTTTTATGTTATAGCTTTTTTGAAATTTCAACATTTAAGAAGACTTTTTGGCTGATTTTTAAATCTGCCGAAAATACCTTTTTTTCTTTGCAATTTAGTCCCTTTTGAATTTTTACCAAACCCATACTTTCTTCTTTCCATTATCATCACCATCAACATATAACATAAAATAACCATGCTATAATGTCCATTTACATGCCATAGACCAAAATCATTTCATCAAACACTTGGCATGCTAAAACATAAACTTTTGCTTAATTTCAAAGATTAAGATTTTAGAATTCTTACCAAGAATTCCTCCAAGATTTCAATCCTCTAATTGTGCAATTAAACTTGCTCAGATTTCTTTGTCATAAACCATGACAAATTTCCATTAAAACCCATCCATAACTTTGAAAAAAATCACTAAAACCCTAAAAAAAAGTTTAGAAATTTACCTCCAAAGTTGCAAAACTTTGCATAAACATTTGAGCTTGCTTTAATCATGATTTGGAGGCTTGTATTTATCAAACTTTGATAGAAAAACTGCCCAAAGGGCAGCCGAGTCCATGGGGGAAAAATGAGAATTTTTCTTTTCTTTTCTTTTCTTTTCTTTCTTTCTTTCTTTCTTTCTTCCTTCCTTCCTTCCTTCCTTCCTTCCTCCTTCCTTCCTTCCTTCCTTCCTTCCTTCCATTGCACGTTTTGCTCCCTCTTTTTTTTATTCTTGCATGTTGGAGACCCAAAATAATGGTCTCTTATATCATAACTTGATTCACCTTTTTTCTTTTCTTTTCTTTTCTTTTTTAAATAAAAAGCTGATGAGTCACCTAGTAATCAATTAGGTTCCTTTGGGTGGCCAAATGTGATTGGGCCACATTTCATGGTGTGGTGGCCCAGTCAAAATCCATTGAGTGTCCACCAAACTTTTTAGACAGTCTAAGTTTGTACTGACAGTATTTTTTCTATACTATCGGTATTCTTTTTCATACAGTTCATGAGGTCCCATAACCTCCAATACTTATCCACATCTATCACATAATGAAATTCTAATATTATCTTACTTTATACAATCTAAATTTATACTAACAATATTTTTCTTATACTATTGGTATATTTTTTTATACTGTTACAGCATTCCTTATTCATCCATATTCTCCAAATAATATTATTCTTATACTGCTTTAACTTAATCCGTCTATTTTTGTATTGCTTAATCTTAAACAGTCTAATTTTTACACTGTATTACTTTTACAGTGTAATTTTTATACTGCATAACTTTATCAGTATACTTCCTTACACTGTATTATTCTGATACTGTATAATTTTTTATATTATTATACAGTATATTTTTTAAACTGTATTTTTATCTTAACATAATCCTTAAATTATTGCATTTTTATTGTGCTTAAAATGCTCGGGTGTCACATGTGATATTTTGTAAAAAACATATTTATAAATTAATCAAGTAAATTTTTCATTTTATTTATGTGCATGTATTTTTGAACATTTAATGAATCATTAAAATTCCAAAATTTTCCATGTGACTTTAAATATTGTATATAAATATTATATACAAGATGATAATATTTAAATATGAGAATTAAAATAGTCTATAATATATATAATTACTATAACTACTAATTCAATTAAAGTTTAAAATCTTTAATTGCATATTACTAGTGCATGTCATTTTCATTGAAAATAGAATATTTTATCTGAACCGTTAATGTAATGTCCTTAAATGAATGCACTATATATAATAAGATTATGCATGACAAAGACATGAAATAATATAAATGGCTAAATAATTTCCATTAGAATATAGCAAGTTCTAATCTTATCTATCAGTTGTCATGTATTATGATCTTAAACTTGAGTTATTAGCAAATTTCTATGTATGGAATTATATCTTTTGATTTACTTGGTATAAATTCTAGCATCTAATCTTATCCCTTGTATTTTGGAGACATAATCAAGTCAGTAGCAGGGAATGTTAGTATCATAAGTCCATCATTCTTTAACAAAAAGTAGATAAATAATTCTTTTGAGTATTAATTCAAGTCTTGAATAATCTGAGCCCTCGATTCGTGATTAAGCTCATGAATTTATTATTCATTAGATAATCAATGACACTCAAAGATAAAGAAGTAACTAGATAAGTTAACGGATTTTACCTATATCCAATTATGAATTATTTATAAAGGATCAATTTATATACAATGACTATATCAAATGGATAACGTTAAAATATAAGTAACTATTTCTATAATTTCACGAGTGCGATTTCAAATTTTTAGTGGGGTAACATTGAAATTAATAAAAGAGTAATTTATTAATTAAAGAGTTTAATTAATATATTAATTTTATTAAAGCTTAAAATTATAGGTCCATTAGTCTCCTGTCATCCTTATAAACATTGTTTGGACAAGTAAACTTATTGGTTTAATTAATAAGTTTAGAATTATGAAATCCTAAATTAAATATCACTCATAGTAAATTAATTTATAATTATTAAATATTAAGATTACTTGATAATAAATAAATAATAATTAATTTTGTAAGATACACACTTAACCCACCCACGATGTAGCCGTGTAACTTGTGTAGTCCAAGACTTGTGTACTAAGTTATCTTTTTCTAGAAGTTTTTAATTTTGATAATTGTGATTTATTCAAAATTGAAAATTCAATTGGGGAAAGAAATCAATTTGGGTAACAAGCAAATTTTTTCTCTCTCCTTTCCCTTCAATGGCGCCACACATAGATAAAGTATATGTGAGTGTCGTGCCTACTACAGATAGGGAAAGGAAAGATTATCTCTTTTATTTTAGTTAAATAGGTGGAATTTGAAATTAAAATAAAGGAAGTTTCTAAAATTAATTGGGTCCTCCATTTTTTATAAATAGAGGCCTTCTCTATACACAATTAACAGTCCTAGTGAGACTGCAAAAACTCTACCAAGAAACCTAATGATAGGTGTGTAGAGAGAGAATGAGAGAATAAGAGTTATTCATTCCTAGTCTTTTGCTCATGATTGAGATTAGTGGGAGAGAAAAGGGAAAAGATGATCATTAAAAACCCTAATTCCATCTACACCCACATGTATATCCCATCGATGTTGAGGATTAGATGAACAAGACAATTTGTCAGCTTTTATTATTATTTTTTTAATGGTCATGTTTTTTTATTTTTTATTATTATTTTTTATTTTTTGCTTTTTCTTCTCGATCTTATTTGTTTAAATATATTATCAAAATAATTTTTAATTTATTCCTATTAAAAATTATTTCTTTTAAATACATATTTGCTCAAATATTGTATTCAAAATGATCTTTATAACTGGTTAATTGTCACTCTAAGTTACATCTTAATTTTTTTGAGAATGTTTTACTTATTTTTATTGTTTGCTTTTCAATTATCATGGCTTTTTTTTTTCCTTTTGTTTCTTCATTACTCTATTGTTTTACTTGTATGAAAATAACTTATTTCAAATGTGTCTTTAATTATTTTACAATTTCATTTTCTATACTCCTTTTTTTAAAAAAAATATTTTATTCCTCTCACTTACCCCTATGAAAACACATTGATGGGTTTTTCTAATTACCATATTACAACAATTATTTTCCCTAAAATGTATCTTAAAAGTGTTTTATACGATCTTTTCAACTATTTTTTCCTAATAAAATGCATTCTCTTTATTTATTATTATTTTTTTTGTTAATCAATTGAAATGCCTTTACACTTAATTTACTCCTGCTAACATAGTTTTTTTTTTTTCATATATATTTGTGCTTAATTTTTTTTTTTCCATTTCATCAAAAATCCTTTATAATGTTTAACATGTTTTTAATAGTTTTTCTTTGTATGTTCCTATTACAATGTATTTTTTTTCCAATTTAAATTTATTTAATTTTTTTCTTTATGTAATCCTCATGATTTTAAAAGCAAAACTTATGAAGATATATGTGGTTAGTTGTCTGTTAACTAACAACTAATTAAGCTATATATTATTTGATAAATTAAAAAATTGATTACACGATAATCAAAATTTTACATGTGAATGCAGCCTACAAAATAACTCCTTACGTGCTATGCACATATATTCAACTAGTATTTTTAAATATAGTGACCCAATATCCTCTCATCATGGATAACTTGGAAAATAATAATAAAGAAACTCATCCTCAATGAGATTACATGATCACTTATTGATATAGATATATAGGTCCTACGCTGTAAGAATCTAGCAAATAATTGTGAATAGCAAGACAAAATAAAGCTAATATATATGTTGTCACATATATATTACAAGTTGACGATGATTACAGGGCATCGTTCTTATGACATTTTTTTAATCGCATGATATTGTTTATCCATTGGTACATGTAAGAGGAAGTATCGCGTGAATCTCTTTGGAACGAACATTTTATAAGGTTTAATGTCATCATTTTATATTTTATTGTTATTAAAATCCCTTAATTATAACATTGGTGTGTGAAATAATTTTTATATTGTAAAAAATCAATTAAATATATATATTTTTAGTGTTTTTTGTGTGTTTTAAATTATTTTAGCTTAAAAAATATTTTTATAATTCTTATAAATATTAAGTTCATAAAATAATTAATTATTAAAATTAAAAATTCGTGCAAAAATGAAGCTCAACAAAATTCACCACAAAATGATGCAAAAAAAAAATAAAAGAAATGAAAATGCTGTTGAAATTAAAAAAAAAATTGATCCTATTAGCAAAATGGAACATATGTGGGCCCCATATGTTTTGTGTAATGACTAGGGAAATTCATTAATAAAATCTAATATTTAAATTGGGTTTAATTAATGAATTTATCCTTGAAAATTGTAATTTTTGTAAAAATTACGATAATGTATAAATAAGCAGTATTAATTGGAAATTTCACTGCGAATGTGATGCAATGTTGGATATTGTTAATACAGATTTTATAAGTTTAGTTACTCAAAAATTTGTAAATAATATCCATAAAATGAATTTTATATCACAATTAATTGTAAAATTATGATACAAACGAATGGGTAATTAGAATACAAATAAGACATAGAGTCCATAGCAACACAACCCAGTGTGGAAAGGAGGCTGATGCAGTATAAGTATATTGCTAAGTGAAAACGCAGATGTGAAAAATGTTATGTTTGGTCTCCAAAAGTGAACGAAAGGTAAGTAAAATATTTTACACAGTCTAGGGATATGAGGTTGCACTAATTTGACTACGACAGTGTAAGAAAAATATTGTGTAGTGAAAAATTATAGAGTGTAAATTTTAGGGCCCCATAAAGTGGACACCTATTGAATTTCTATTGGGCCACCATGCCATGAAAGGTGGCCCAATCCCATGGACACACATAGTAACCCAATGGGTTACTTGATAAGTCACCTAAGAGGATAAGGATGTATTTAATGCAAGCTTAGCCAAAAAATCCCATTTCTTCTTCCTTTCCAAAACCGGCAGCCATGGTTGGAGCTTCTAAAAAATTTTCTCAACCCAAATCTTTGTAAAAATAGTCCCAAGCAAGTTCAAGAGGCAAAATTCAAGAAAGTTCAACAAGTTTTAAGGTAAAACCTAAACTTTTTTTTCAAGTTTTCAAGGGATTTTTCATGGGTTAAGGGAGAAGTTAACTCAAGGTGTTTTTGCATGAAAATGATGTCTAGGAAAGAGTTTCAAAGGAGTCTTGGAAGGCTAGAAATCACAAAGTGTTATTTGGGTAAGTTTTGATTTTTAAAGTTTTGAAATTTTGTGATTTTTGTTTTGATCTCTATTTTCTCAAAAGTATATGGTTTCTTGAGCAAGTTTTTGATTGAATTCCATGGAAATATGAATTATGGAATGATGATGTTGTGAAAATTGAGGTTTAAATGTTGAAAATGTAGTTTATATAAAAAGGTGTTATTTTTGTAATTTCAGTGCTAGTTTTTCAAAAATGATGGTTAGGCATGGAAAATGGTTCAAACAAGAGTTGAAACTACTCTTGCAGGGGTAGATCTGCTGTTTAAAAATGAATTTTTACAAAAATTCCCTGAGGACTAAGTTGTAAGAAAAAGTTTCTTCTTGGAAGAATTGAAAAATGCCCAAAAACACCCTTGTACAGTGAGAATTTCAAAAAAGTTAGAACATGAAAATTGTAGATCTCGATGAGACTGTTAGGCAATATGAGCAGTTTGTCAAAAATCTCAACCGTTTGTGAGATTTTAATTTTTTAAGAATTTCTTAAAATTGAAAATTTTTTTAAAAGGGCAAAAATGTCATTTTGCAAAATGATTTAGGGTATGGTACTTTGAGTAAAAATGCTCCTTTTGAAAAATAAAAAAATTTGGCGTAAAGAGATAAATTTTAGTCCTGGGGGTAAAATTGTCAAAATTTTCATTTCATGGATTAAATTGTAAAGTTTTACTGAAATGGGGCATAGAAGTGAAATAAGGAGATCTGACCCACTAGGTCATTATTTTGAAATTAATACGTGACTATTTTCGTTAGAATAGCGAAATCAAGCTCGGGAAAGATAGTAAGCCCGCTGAGGGCAAAGTCGTCATTTATCCCGAATAAACCAAATTGTCTTAAAACGTCCCCAAACGGGAAAAAGGAATGATTAGAAAGATTTCTGCCCTTCGTTAGAGACGATAGGGTAGAGTTTGATAGAAATAAGAAAACCAGTGGTTTTCGGAGTTGTATACAATTATGCAACTCGATTTATTAATCGACGAATGTTTTGTATTGAAACATAGTGAATGTGGCTAAGGGCTTTGAAATTGGCCAACAGGATCCTAGAAGTCTAGGACAAAGAAAAACCGAGGTTGATTTGCGCAATACTCGAATCAAGTAAGTACTCATCCCACCTACAATATAGAATTGTAGGTATAGAGTGTGATATGTGTATATGTATACCTGTGTGTATATCAAGGTGTATACTTGTGTGTATGCTATGACATGAGTATCTATAAGTATGTTGGTGTATACCTGTGAGTGTACTAAATGAATACCTGTGTGTATATTATATTGTATACTAGTGTGTATATTAATATATGCCTGCGAGTATAAAAGTATGTACCTGTGTGTACTAGATCGTACAAGAGTATTTATGTTTTGTGTATAACATGTGTTTATCACTTCATGCATGGTATGATAACCATAATAAAAGGACTGGTAATTATATCACCAGAAGTAAGGAAAAGTGTCGTATTGACTCCTAACTCAATAGGAGTTTAAGGATACAGTATGGTCATAGTATTACGTAGAACTAAGTGCGCAATGATACGAACACTTGGGCCCAAGTTAAAGCTAAGAAATGATAATGATAGAGAAGGTTTATAAGAAATCATAATGAGATCATGCATTTTATTGAATGTGCATCTGGGTTATATGAGACTTGTTGGGTGTAAGCTCATTAAGTATTTCATACTGTATGTATTCTGACGAGAATGTCAGAATAATTCTATTGATAAGCTGGCGGAGGGATGATTAGTGTGCAGATTAGGTATGAAATCCGCCGCTGTTATGTTTCCGTTGTAACACATTTTTTAGTGTTATTTTGTAGGAAAATAACAATTGGGATTTTTTTGGATCATTTGGCAACATTTTGGAGGTGCAAAGAGCGCTTTTTAGGCGAGTCCAGTGAGTGTCCTGTGCAAAGCACTAGATGCGCACATCAAGTGTTAGAAAATGATACACAACGCAATTTTAGAAATTTTTAAATCAAAGTCTTTTCCAAATATCAAGTTTGACATGCTCAGTACATAAATTAATAACAAATCTTATGTACCTGCGACCACCCGCACTCCGATTGTGGATAGAGAATAGCAAAGAAGACCAGTTGGTTGAGGCTCTTCTGGAAGGTTCTTTTCTACACGGATTCGAGACCACTTCAGTATACAAAAGAGGTTAGTAAGATCTGCCATTAATTTATGTATTTAGCATGTCAAACTCGTGTTTTAGAAAATACTTTGATTTAAAATTATTAAAATTCCGCTACGTACTGCTTTCCAACATTTAGAACCTTGGCCTAATACCCAAACTTCAGAACCATCCTTTCAACCTAAAATTTCTTCTAGAAGTGTGAAAAAGAAAAGTTGGGAGGAAACCTTAGAAGAGTTTATAGAAATCACAAAAAGAATCTCAAAAAATTTATCGAAAAAATTGAGAAAACTATGAACAGACCGAGAGGAAATAAAAATTACTTTGTGTCAATTAGTGTCAAAGGTTAAACAAAATGAAACCATCCTTGCCAAAGATACCTTAGCATAAAATTGTCACTTAGAAGAACCTGTTGAGCCAATTAAGCAGCCTCTTGAGTTGTTTGAAAAAGATTCTTTAGGTAAAAAAGAAAAAGTTGACCTAACCATAGAAGAGGAACATTTGGAACCCACATATTTTGAGGAATAAATGTTAGGAGAGGAATGTGAGGAAGAGAAAAAAGACTTAGCTATAGAAGAGGAATAGTCATCACCTTTAGTCCTAGATTCTCAACCTTAGTTGTCACAAGAGTTCATCAAAGACCATTCTTACCAAGATCCTATGTGGCCACCACCTCCTCCACCGCCTCTAGCATTGTTTTTAGGGACTTACCAAGAACGTAAAATGAGCCCAAGTTTCACAAGTTTATATATTCTATATTTTGCCAATCTTGAGGGCATGTTTACACAAGACCCATATATGATGTCTTTTGACACGTACTATGAGAGGCAGTTGTTCTTTGACGGCTGCCCACCAGGAGCAAAGTTGGAAGAAAGATTTACTGAATTCAGAACACCAAATGATGGGAAAACACTTTCAAGGTAATAATTTTACCTTTTCTCTTTTGTAATATATTTTGGTGTTATTGTATGCTATTTTGATTTTCTTTTAAAAATTTTAAAAAATGTTGAAATTTATTTGAAAATTTAAAATGAAGGCTATTAATTAAATTTGTTTAGAATGGTTGAGTTATAGAGTTAATTTCTCTCAATACGCATTCTAATTAGTTTGATTTTGTAAATGTAATTTGTTTGGTTTTTTTAAAAAATGTGTATTTTGATTTTGCATTTTAATTTTCCTTAAACAAATTTTTGAAATTAAATTAATTAATAATTCATTTAAAATGGGAGATTAAAGAGGAAATAGTCATTGCGATTAGTAAGTATTTTGTACTTGCATCCTCTTGAAACTCATCTTGAAGAATTTGAGGAAAAAAGTGATTTTAATTTTCAAACAAAAACAATGTCTTGGGAATCTTTTAAAAGACCTAGTTTGTAATATATTGTTGTGTGTTTATTTTAGTTTAGTTTGTTAAGTTTGTTACATATCACTCTACAACTTTGTTGATTTAGGTAACATTTTTGCTGCACTCACTATTCTTTTTATACATTGGGGATAATGTACAATTTAGGTTGGGGGAGAAGGTTGTGCTTAAATGCTATGCAAAGTTGTGCCAATTTTTTTTTTTTTTTTTGCTCACTTTTTTGGTTTTTGCTATAGATATTTGTGTGTTTTTCCTTTTTGTGTGTTATTTTGTAAGTTTTTTTGCGTCGTAGAATTAAAAAGAAAATCTAAAAAAATGTTTTGTAAATATTAGTTTCTTAGTAATTAATGTATTATTATTTTGTTGTGATTCTGAATTTCATATTAATGTAATATCATTTTTCTGTTCTTTGAATTATCTAACTTTATGGGCTCTTAAATCTTTGGTTTTATTTAACATTTTATGTGTTTGTTTTTCAAAGTGTTTTTAAGCTATTCTTTTCAAACACGCACTGTAATGCTTAATTGTGGTAGTAAGTAGGAGCTATGAATATTTGAAATTTGTTATTTTGTGAAAATGAATAATTCAAGGCAGTAACATTTTTAAAATTAATTAACTAATTAATTAATCAAATAAATTAAATGATAAATCAAAGTTAAAAAATAATAAAACGAAATAAAAAGAAAAGTGAATAAATAAAGTGTTTAAGTATGTAAATTAATGAATATAGTTAGATAAGTTTGGTTTCGTAACTTCTTTAAATCGAGTAATAAGTTTTAAGGGGTGTTTCAACACTTAGTACCTTAGGCTAGTTGGTTTGAGAGTTATTGACCTAAAACTCACTAAATGGGTTATAGAGAAAACTTAAGGGAAATAAACATTACACTATTCACGGTTGTAAAGTTTGTTTAATTTTTGATAATATTATTATTTTATGTTTTTGTTCTTAATTGTTCCAATAAATAAATTTGAAGTATTATTGCCCGCAGGAGTGATTTAAATCAAAATGTCATAACAATTTTATTTTTAGTTTTTAATGAAACTTCATAATTATTCATTATCTCTTTTTATTCTAAGTCTAGTTTATTTATATTTTTCATAATTATTCATAATTATTCATTATTCACGGTTGTAAAGTTTGTTTAATTTTTGTATATATTATTATTTTATGTTTTTGTTCTTAATTGTTCCAATAAATAAATTTGAAGTATTATCGCCCGTAGGAGTGATTTGAATCAAAATGTCATAACAATTTTATTCTTAGTTTTTTTATGAAACTTCATAATTATTCATTATCTCTTTTTATACTAAGTCTAGTGTAACGCCCCTATGTGGGGGTTAATAGTTTTTAATGAATTAAAATAAAAATCAGAAATAAAAGTAAAACCTCAAAAATAAAGTTGCCCGGGGCTTAAATGAAAACTCTCAAATCAAAAATAAAAATATAAACGACAATTAAACTACAGTTTAATGTAGCACCTTAAATTTAATAATATAAATTGTCGTCATCATCATTTCAACCCTCAACGCATTTTAATACAGTCACAGAAAGTAACAATTGATGCTTACATTATCATGAAGAATATTCTTAGCAATTGAAGCAGTCCCAACGTAATATAGCTACATAACTTCCTTAACTATTTTTCTCATAGCCACCTCACACTTAATGAGTCCTAAAAAGATAAAAATATAAGGGAATGAGCAACAATATGCTTAGTAGGGAAAACCATTACTCACCTTTAGGTTTTTATCATTACCATATTAAAACCTGCATGGTTAGTTAATATTCATCATTATCTAAATTATGAGATTTATTATAATAATATTCCGTGGATATCATAGTTAATCATTACCGAGTTTCATACATATATATATATATATATAAATGTTATAGTTCATCATTATTCTTAGGTATCCACGTTCAATAGAGTATCACTCAACTTGTCGAAACCTAAATGGGCGCGCTTGATCACCCTCTAAACATTCCAAGGGTGTTCCGGTGAGGGGACATCAAGCCCCGAGTCCTCACCAAGTTGATTCCTGTACAGTATGTTCTAGGACTTTCAACCCAATGAAGCATCATCACCTTCCCCCTATTTTACCTTTTAGGGTATTCGTGCCCAAGGACGTAACCGCCGCCCTCTTCATGTCTCACCATTTCTATATATTAAATCATTACTTATAGAGTCAGTTTTCCTAACCATGCTTTTCAATTTATAACATGTGTCAATTTATTATATTCCTCTTCGTACAATACAAGACGAGTCCATGTCATAATTTTATATGTGATACTCATATAATAGCAGTTCAACATAGATATGTATATTTTGCGGTAAAACAATCAATTTTAATTCCATAAAAACCTCACAAAAGATAAGTAATAGAATCCCTACCTTCCAAGCTTATCAACAATCTTTTAGTCCCAGAATCAATTAACGTTAGCTCCACACTCCCTTGATCCTAAAGCGTGCATAAGGACAATTAAAACTAAAGCACAACATACAACCACATTCATAAATAAATCATGTGTAAATCCATCTTACTAGTGTACCATTAAAACTTTTATGCAAATTCCTTTTTGAATACCAAAGTAAACAATTTTTGTCCTAACACAATATAAAATGTAAACAAGTAATCTATATGTTTTAGTCCCTAATAAGATTCATCAATCACTTAGGATAATATTGAAAAGGTTGCAAGACATTAAGGAATTAGGTGGTGAGCAAAGATGGGTTCTTGGTTCAAGTTAGCAGCTGATATACCATAGCAAACTGGTAGTATACTTTTACAGAAAGGATAGGTTCACTATCTACAATCATCACATGGGTTAACGGTGGTTTACTTAACGTAAACGGGTTGTATATTGCCACTGGCAGGTTTACTAATTTCTAATCCTAAAATTGAAAAATTCATAGAAAATAAAATACAACTCTGATTTAGGCTTATGATAGCTCCTTAAAAAGCTTAGGATGTCTACTTTTTAAATATGCAAACAAATTTACAAAATTCATTTCAATTTAATCTCAAAATTTCAAGAAATAGCCACTGCCCATAGAGGTATTATAAAGTTTATGGAATGTTAAATTTTTCTTTAACCCAAAGCATATTATCCTTGCTCAAAATCTCAAAACCATTCCAAAATATGCAGCTTGCATTATATAATCACAATAAACGTATTTTCATGAGTTTTATACCACAATAATCATCAAACCATGTCTCTAACCTTTCTTACAAATAAAGTGAAAATATGCTTATGTCAAACTTTCTCATTCAAACCATAAAATCTAAATTGTGTAGCAAAATAAATGAGCAATTTCGAAGTAAAGATGGTAGATAAGACTATATTAATTTTCTAAAATCTTACCTTAAAATCTCATTGAAAACTTTAAGTCATCAATTCAAGATATTAAAGCTCAAGTTTAACTTTAGCATGGGGACTTTTGAACGACATGGAGCTAGGTTTCTCAAGTTTAGAGAGTAGAAGAAAGAAGAAGAAGAGAATGAGAAGAAGACATGTCAAGGAGGAAGGAAAAGATAAGTGTTGCACGGAGAAAAAAAAATGAATGTATGATTTTCTTTATTGGAGGGCCCGATTGAAGGGAAGTGGGAGACAAGTAGGTAAAGCATTAAGTGCATTATGTCTCCTTCGGAGACTTTAGTTCATATAATGCCAAATGGTATTTTAGTAATTAATTTAATGTTTCAAGAGCGTTTCAGTAAATTTACTAAATAGATATAGAAAATTTTAGAAAATTTTAAAATAAGTAGAAATAAATAGGATGAAATAGATTTTAGATTAAATAAATTTTAGTTAGCACACTAATAATTAATTTAATTACTATATTACCTGTTAAGAAAATAATAGGTGTCACATCTAGTTTATTTACATTTTGTTAAATAGCATATTAAGTGTTCAAATAAATTTTTTGTTTTGTTCGTCTATTTAGTTAAGTGAATCAAATTATAGTTAAATAGTTTGCATTGCGTGAATATTCAGTAAATCATTTCAAAATTCTATTGCTTTAATTGCTCAAGACTAGCAATAAGCTGGCTGGAGGGTATGATGAGACTGTGAAAATACACATTTCTAAAGGTTAAATATCATTATTTTGCATTAACATATCTCGTTAAATCCTTTAATTGATAGAATTTTTGTGTTAATTAGTATATATGTGTCTTAGAGTGTAAATGGCTTTCAAAATGTATATTTAATGTATTTTTATGTTTGATAATCTTTTTAGTAATGTTTAGAGCCATTTTTGTGTGTTAAATAATGAATTAGTTTGTAAATAATTAAAACCATAAAAATAAATTTGTGTAATTTTATTTTGAGTCAGAAAATGTTTGTAAATAAATTCTAAGTTTGTAAATATTATAAATAATATTTCTAGTAATTTCTAAAAATATTTCGAATCTTAAATAAAATATCTGTTAAGGTTTGTTAATTTTAGAATTTTTTTATTTATTTCTAGTGTGTTTTTGTGTATTTAATTATAAAGTAAATAATTTTAAAATTATTGTAAATATTTTTTTATAAAATAATTAATTTTAGTGTATTTATGAATTTTAGATTTAAAATCTAAAGGAAAAAGGAGCAAAACGATACAAAAAGGGGTAAAAACTAACCTCAAATGCACAAGAAATCAATAAGAAATTTAAAACCAAAATAATTAACACGTGGTGCACCTTGGACCATGCGATCAAGCCGCTGAATCAATTTGAGTTGTCCACCTCGTGCCAGTTGTCCTCCACTATCTTTGGATTAGCTTCAGATCCCGTGCGGGTGAGTGTAGCGGAAACTCTCTCTTCAGCTATGTGATCGAGTTACCTAGACCAATCTAACAGCTTGCATTCCACCCGTTGGGTGCAGCTCTTAGCTCCTCTGAGCTTGCATAACAGCCGTTGGATCATGAGATGGACGCTCCAGATCAAGCCTACACAATGCTTTTGTGAACTGTATTGCATAGGATTACAAGCTTAAAAGCGCATAGTGAAGAACGTGTAACAACATGGAGAAAAGAAAATAATGGTTTCTCAATTGCATCCACATTGGATGCACCAAAAAATTAAAAAATAAAAACAAAATAAATAAATAAAAATATTAATAAAAAATTCTAAATGGTAGAATTTTTCTACTATAAACCCCCTCCTTATAGTTTACATGCGCATTCTTAGCCCCCCTCTTCAGTTCTTACTTTCTTTAACTGTTGAGATTCTAGCTTAGAAGTACCCCTTTAGGGAGGAAATGTTGTTAGGGTACTTCCCCGACCACACTTTTAATATTAAAGTATTGCCCAAATTAGTGTGGAGAGTTTGGTGAAGCAAAGAGATGATCTTGTATGCATAGTACTCTGGTATGGATTTAACTCTATTTGCTTTGTAAAGTTTATATTTTTTTAATAGAATAAATTATATTTTTCAAGTCTTTAATAATTATTATTAGTGTTGTTATGTTGCCCATTTTTACATAAGTTCAACATGCTTTGTTTATGTAATTTAATTGTGCTACATAATTAATATTAATAATAATGAAATAGTGCTAAATTTTATAAAATGTCTTTTACTGTAGTATGACTTGTTGTGTTGTCGATTTTAGATATATCATAAGACAAAATGCTACCGAAATTAACGTAAAAATTTATTCCATTTAAATATAATAGTTTTAATTTGTTATCATCTTTTCTATCTTAAAATTATGTTAGTTATAATTGTAGCGACAATAGTTATAATTTTTATAATTAGTGCACAAAATTACTTGTAAGAGGTAATTATTTTGCCACTTTTTTTATATCTTTAAGCTATAAAAAATCTTTATTGTATTATAACTTTCTATATTGTCGCTTTTGATTGACTTATAAAATTAGTAAAAGTTCTTGCAATCAATGAGAAAAGATAGAATAAATCAAATGCTTTAGATAATTATTTAGAGTTAAAATTCCGTATCAGTTACAAAACATACAAGAGATTCTCAAAGCTTTATCATTTTAATTTTATGTTTTAAAATCTTATTTTAAAATTCTCAAAAATATTTGTTTCCTTTTTAAGTTTTGTTGTGAAAAATCCCTTTCAACTTTAAACAAAAAATTTTCAATCTTTCAAAAACCCACCCCTCTATGGATACGACATTCTTTCTATACTACAAGTGTCCACGTTTAAAGAATCATTTTTGGCGATGCAACACTTGTGCAAGAAAATGAATTTTTTTAAAGCTCTTGTTAGGCAAAATTGTCTGAGGAGAAGAGAGAATCGGAGGAGAGGTGAGAAAGAAGCTGAAAAATAGGGGAAAGAGGTTTTGCAAACTTTTTTATGTGCAGAACCTTTTTACGACGACACACAAAAAATATAAAGGGACCGTTTGATATTGTTTTCAAAATAGGTGAAATTTTTTTTGTTTTGAAAAATGAGAGTTTTTTTAGAATTGTACTGAGAGTATTTTTAAAATTTTTGCCTCAAAAAGCGTGCGAAAACATTTCTAAAAATTTTGAGAGCAAAAACAAACAAGGCCAAAGTGTCATTGCAAAAAGTCCACAAAACGACACCGTTGAAGATGGTTATAGATCCACTTTTTGCGAAAACATTTTTAAAAATTTTGAGAACAAAAACAAACGGGGCCAAAGTGTCATTGCAAAAAGTCCACAAAACAACACCGTCTAGCTTTAGCTGGAAAAATGGCTCGAAGATGGTTATAGATCTACTTTTTGCGACGATAATTAAAAAATATCGTCGTAAATAATAATTAATAAACTACCTTTTTTTTGCCAAATTTTGGCAAAAAATTAAATTTTCCCTTTTTGCAACAACAAAGTCGTCACAAATAACTTTCACAATGAGTGTCTGACAAGTCAAAGCCAGCCGTGCTGACGACATTGTAGTCGCAAATACCGGCACAGTAAATGCCACATGTACCAACTTATTATTTACGATGACATTTTCATTGCAAATACCTATGTAGTGGCATGAAATATTCTCTCGCCAGATAAGTTTTGGAGCTATAATATCATGTCATTGCAAATACAAAAGGTTAATTTTTTGCTACAACATGTCATCGCAAATATATACTAATACGCGATGACATGTCGCAAATACTTTTAGTAATGACCAGATCAAGTACATACAGATCTCACATTTGCGACAGCATGTCGTCGTAAATTAGTTAACTGTTTGCAACGACTTTTATCATTGCAAATGATGTCGTCGTGAATAGCCCCAATTGTAGTAGTGTCATAGAGAGAGAAAGGGGGGGGTGGGGGGGGGGGTGTGGGGCTGGGGCTGGGGTGGGGGGGAGACGAAGGGTGATTGTTGACGGTAGTGAGAGAGAGATAGGTTGATGGTGATGAGGGGGTGGTAGTCGGACACGAAGTGGGCAAGGTTAGAGGGAGTGTGTGGGCTTGAAAGGTTAGAGAGAGTGTGTATATGGAATAGTGTAGGGGTTCGAAAAGTTGGATGGGGTTCTAAAATTTTCACAAAATTTAAACGACATTCCATGATGATTTTTTAAACCATTATGGTATGTATACATACCACGATGGTGTGTAAAACCCGTCGTGGAATCTTAAGATTCCACAATGGTTTTTGTAGTTTAAGTTCATGTTGCGTTTTGAATGAATATAAGATGACAATTCTTGGAAAAATGACACGAAATGTCCGTTGTTTAATAACAAATTTGTTGTAGTGTGCGAGCCTTCTTTTTGGTTTTGCAACTGGCAAGTCTTAATTAGTCTTCCTGATTTTTTTTTTCCGCCTTTGGCCCTTCTAATAATGTTCTATTCACCAAATAAAAGATGTCGAGAAAATGGTATAATCACAGTACCAAAAAAATTTGTAAACAGTAATATTTCATTAAATTTCTTCTAAACCTCAGAAATATGTGTTAGTATTGTTACAATTTCATATTCAAAAACATCCAAGTACAAAATATTATTATGGATTCGCTAACAAGAGTTCTCAAGATATCGTTGTCGGAATTTTGTACCATTTTAACTTCAGTTGGTCCAACTTTCCATTATTGCAGAGGGTACTCGTACCATACTGGACTTCTTGTCCTATTACGTCTAATTAGTTTCCCTTTCTTTCTTTTCTTTGCTTGTTTAAGAGTTCAGGGTACACAGAAACATTTCTTCCATGTAATATTGCAAACAGCTACCATTCTATAGGCTAACCTAGGTCTGGTTGTTTGACTTTTTATTTTTTTATTATTTTTTATTACTTTTTTTTTATTGTTAAGCACTTTCCACCGGATCAAACCTCAGATCTAACCCACAAACCCCTCATTCCAACCATGGGCTAATTCCAATGGTGCTTTGTTGTTTGACTTTCTACTTTCTTAGCTAAACTAACTAAAAAAATAATACAATCTTTTGGAAAAAAAAAAAATTCAAACATCCTTATGCTTTGCCTACATATTTCTTTTACATGTCTCATTACAGAAATACCTAAAATAACCCACTATTTTTTACATCATGCTCAAAAAGCAATTAGACTTTTTAAAAAATCAAGATTACCCTTCCTATGTTCTATGACTGCTCAATCGACTGTTCCATAGTGTATTTTGGGAAACTTTCTTGAGGAATCTTCTATTCAGGGATCTTAGTGGTTACCAAATTGTGGAAGATAAGATCTTTATCACGAAGGATTGTTAATCGACAAGGAAAGCGGTTTAAATTTAAATCCGAGGAATCAACTCAAATTCGAAAAGGGAAACTTGTTTCAAACAGAAAATAAAGAAGTACAGCTATAAAAGGAGGCTTCCCTTCAGTGCCAAAGGTAGACAAGCACGCCCTAGCCTCCCCAAAACTCGTTATTTTTCTCTAACCACCTTAATTCTACTGTATTATTCTCTTTCTCAAGTTTTACCAAGCTACATTGTACTATTTTTCTAATACATAGTGAAAACCCAAGCACTATAGTGTAAGGCTGTACAAAAATATCCGCCACCCGCCTACTCCACACCGCACCGCCCCGCTGTGGGTGATTACTTGTTAAAACCACTCTTTTGACAAATGGGGTGATTTCAATCCATCATTATTGGCAAATGTTTGCGAATTGGAGTTTAAGACCACGGTTTTAAACCGCTTTACCTGTCTAAATATTATATATGCATAATATAAATTTTTAAATTTTGATAAATAATAAGTTTATGTTTGCCTTTTGAGTGTATAAAATTTTGAGCTTGAAATTTGAATTTTTATTGTTTTTAGCATTTTGAATTTTGAAGTTTAAATTTTAGACATAGAAATTTAGAATATACATATTTCTTTACTTTTTAAGCTTCCTACATTTGAATGCTAGATTATATCTTGGAGTAAACTTTTGAATTATTTTATATTTTGAACTCTAGTTTTGTATTTCAATTCTTAGTTTAAAATTCAAATTACACTTGTAAATGCTTATTTATCAATAATTATAATAAGTTCTTTTTATAAATTACATCAAATACGCTGAAACATAGTAAAAGACTAAAAAAACAAAGGTAAGCACAAATATCAAACCACCCAATATGCCACCCAAATCGCCTGCAAAACAAACCGCCCAAACCCCTTAAATTTTTGGCAATTATTATTTGGGTTTTTCTCAAACCGCTATGAAACAAAACCTCCTAAACCGATCAATAACTGCCAAGCCGTTTGCCGTGCACCCTACCATAGTGGATGTGCTCTTAAGGTGAATTATCAAGTTCTTATGTCTCTTTTATTTTTCCGTATTTTATTTTCCTGCTCGCACTAGATCATTCGTAGGAAAACGGATTAGCATCAACAGGCCATAGACTTGGTCATTGACCCTTCACAATTTAACAGAATAGAATTTTTCCTCTACATTTGTGAAAATTTAAACCTAACAAGATTCATTGCGAACAAAGAAACTCATACAAAACTACACAAGTTCATAGATAACTCTATCTTATGGATTCCTCATGGCACTTTATTCAAAAGCTAAAACATTTATCACCTCTTGGTCTTCTAATTACAATCATTAAATATAAAATTAAACACTTGACAATATGATAATAAAATACAAATTAATTTTTCTGCATTTTATTTTCTTGCTCGTATTAGATCAATCATAGGCAAATGGATTAGCATCAATGGACCATGCACTAGCAGAAATTGTAGATTACACGACGGTTTAAAACCATCGTGGTATGTTTTTATGACGGTTAAAAAACCGTCGTGTAATCGTCTGTTGTGGTACCAACAAAACTTTTCACGACGATTTTTTACTGTCGTGGAATCATTATTTTGTTGAGGTTCTAGAATCTTGAGAGGAGGCTACCACAACGGTTTTCACCAAAAACCGTCGTGAAACGCTAATCTTACACGACAGTTTTCATAAAAACCGTTGTGTATGCTATGCCTTACACGACGGTTTTCGTAAAAACTGTCGTGTAAGGCTCTGCTTCCCGACGGTTTTCATAAAAACCGTCCTGAAAAAATTGGTCTAAAGGGAAAAAAAACAACCAAAATTTTTGGTTTCCCATAATATGAATAGTCCCATATTTTCACCATTAATATAATGCCCTGACTTCATAATCCCATGATTACATTGAACTATAAATTTTTACAAAATCATATATATCTATTTACATTGTAAAGTCATATACTCTTTTATGCTTGCACAAGAGTTGACGGATTCTTGGTGTCTAAGTCCATATCTTTATGTGTGAGGTAAAGAAACAATAATAAAAATAAATAGAATTAACAAAAATATTGAAAATAAAACTAATTAACTAAAACACAAACACAAACACAAAAATATAGTCATAGAAGCTTTTTATCAAACATGTGGTGGGTATTACAATAATACTTAGGCATCATAAACATAAAAAAATAACCTATTCTCACGTCAAAATGCTAAATGTTGTTCAAAGTTCTTTCAAACACCAAATACAAATAACATATACTAAATGGCAAATAACAAAGTAATGTAAGTAATATTAAAACTAAAACTAAAGCTAAATAATACTAAAATAACCAAATAATAATAAGTTTAGAACTAACTATAACACTAAAACTAAAACTAATGGTTTGAAACTTACCAACAGTGATGGAGTTGGAAGAACATCAAGGGAGGAGTCAATCGACGACGGAGTTGATGGAATGTCAAGGGATGAGGACGAACGGCAACAAACGGCGCCAAGTTTGTTGGGGGTTGGGTCGAATGATGGTGGGGTCGTAGAAAGAGTGACAGGAGAATGTCAAAGTCCGTGGAATGTCATGGGTGGCTGGGTTCGTCGGTGGCTGGGCTGTGGGGGGAGGAGTTAGAGAGAGAAAGGGGAGAGAGAAGCGAGTTTGAGAGTTAGAAAGGGTTTGAATTGGAGAAATTTTGAATAAATAAAAAAAACCATGGCATTGACGCGTGCTTAAATTTGGGCAGGGGATTAAAAATTTCAAATATGCGAAACTTTTCACAACGGTTTTTAAAAAAACCGTCGTGAAAGGTCCCATATTCGAAATTTTTAATCCACCGCCCAAATTTACCTTTCACGACGGTTTTTATAAAAACCGTCGTAAAAGGTCCCATATTCAAAATTTTTAGTCCCTCGCCCAAATTTAAGCACGCGTCAAGATGCGAGACCTTTCACGACGGTTTTTATAAAAACCATCGTGAAAGGTCCCGATATTTGAAATTTTTAGTATGCAGAACCTTTTACGTCGATTTTTATAAAAACCGTCGTGAAATATCCGATATTCGAAATTTTTAGTATGCCGAACCTTTTATGACGGTTTTTATAAAACCGTCGTGAAAGGTCCCGATATTTGAAATTTTTAGTATGCGGAACCTTTCACGTCGATTTTTATAAAAACCGTCGTGAAATATCCGATATTCGAAATTTTTAGTATGCCGAACCTTTTATGACGGTTTTTATAAAACCGTCGTGAAAGGTCCCATATTCGAAATTTTTAGTCTTCCGTCCAAATTTACCTTTCACGACGATTTTTAAAAACCGTCGTGAAAACTCCAATATTCAAAATTTTTAGTCCCCGCCCAAATTTACCTTTCACAGGTGGTTTTTATAAAAACCGTCTTGAAAGGTCCTACATTCGAAATTTTTAATCCCCGTTCAAATTTAAGCACGCGCTAAGATGCGAAACCTTTCACAACGGTTTTTATAAAAACCGTCGTGAAAGGTCCCACATTCAAAGTTTTTAGTATGCGAAACCTTTCACGACGGTTTTTATAAAAACCGTCGTGAAAGGTCCTATATTTGAAATTTTTAGTCCGCCGCCTAAATTTACATTTCACGACAGTTTTTATAAAAACCGTCATGAAAAGTCTCATATTCAAATTTTTTAGTCCCCGCCTAAATTATTTAAGTATGGGCCAAGATGCAGGACCTTTTACAGCGGTTTTTCATATTTGAAAGTTTTAGTCGCCGCCCAAATTTACCTTTCACGACGGTTTTTATAAAAACCGTCGTGAAAGGCCTCATATTCAAAATTTTTACTCCTCCACCCAAATTTTGCACGCACCAAGATGCAGAACCTTTCACAACGGCTTTTATAAAAACGGTCGTAAAAGGTACCAATATTCAAAATTTTTAGTATGCTAAACCTTTCACGACGGTTTTTATAAAAACCATCGTGAAAGGTATATAAAAATCTTCATGAAAGGTCTTATATTTGAAATTTTGAGTCCTCCGCCCAAATTTACCTTTCACGACAGTTTTTATAAAAGCTGTCATGAAAAGTCCTATATTCAAAATTTTTAATCCATCGCCTAAATTTAAGCACGCGCTAAGATGCGGAACCTTTCACGATGGTTTTTATAAAAAACTGTCATGATAATTATAATCTCAAGATTCTAGTAGTGAGCTACCACGATGGTTTTTTAAAAAATTATCGTGGTAAGTATAAGCAACCACGACGATTTTTTAAAAAATCGATGTGGTAGCTCCCGCACTTACCACGACCGTTTTCGTGTTCGCAGGAGTAACTTGTCACGTTTTTTTCACCTTATCACGACGGTTATTGAAAAACGGTCGTTAAATAAAGGTCGTATAATCTCGAATTTGTTGTAGTGATGAAATTGATCATTGACTGTTAACAAATTCAACTGTTAGAATTTTCTCTCTACATTTGTAAAAATTGTAAACTTTCAAGATTCATCGCGAACAAAAAAACTCTATAAACCTACACAAGTCCATAGATATCTCTCTCCTATGTATTCCTCATAGCACTTTATTAAAGGCTGGAATAATTATCACCTCTCCGTCTCCTAATCACAAGCATTAAATATAGAATGAAACACTTAACAATATGAGAATAAAATACAAATTAATTAAAAAAAAGAAAATATCACATATTCATAGTTTGACTTCGTCAATAGCCCTATATAGTCAAGTTATTCCATAAATCTAAACAACTATTTAGAAAACAATGGTTCAAATATTCTCAAAGCACAATAAAATAAAAAGATAAGAAAATGTGATCAAAAACCGTATTTAGAATAGGTGGCACAAGTCATAAAGCTTCTATTCCCAATCTTCTACCCTTTTCCTCTTATCACTTCAAGATGCAATCTCCCTTAATTTTGTAAAAAATAAAATCTAATTCTAAAATAAAAACTTAATCTTGAGAATAAAAACCGAAATTATAAATTTATTTCCTTCCTTCCTTCTTCTTCATTTTTTTCTCTCTATGTCTCCCTCGGGTGTTAGTATTTATAAATTATAAACACGGCGCTATAGACGCGTGATATTGCTAGGTTTAGCTACGCGTACTCGCTGGATAGCTCCAAAGGCACTTAACGGTTTGGATCGCAAGTTCACGTGGGTTGAGCTTGCCTGTGCAAGATGAAGATCAAGAGTCGGTTTCTTCTCTCATTTTTTTAACCTTTTCATCCCCATTTGAGCTCCAAATTTTCATGTTTGTCCTCTACACTATGATGGTACAAAAGAATGGGGCAACCGACCGAAAAACCGACAGTTCGGATTTTAGGGCCATCAGTTGACTAAGCCAAACCACCCAAAGACAATGGTTTGGCCGATGGTTTTATGGCCAAAGGATCGGTCGGAGATTGAAAGCTTAACCCTAACACCAATGGCCCCCCTCTCCTCCTCCTCCCCCCAAAGCCAAGAAACCAATCCTTCCTTTCTTTACCTTGTTTTTTGCTTGACTTTAAAATGTACCCCAAGTCATAAAGGCCTAAGTCCATCCAACTACATTCACTCATCTGGGCTCGAGCCCAAGTTTAAACACTAATCAAACCTAGTCTATAAACTTACCACCACTCCTCCTCTTCCTCCTCCTCCTTCTTCCTTGACAAATGACACACCATTAGCTGTTGCCAATATTTCGTTGCCATTTTCGTCCCTCCAAGCATAATCGTCGTTTTCCTACCAAAACCAAAGGTGTTAATCGGCGACCAAACCGACAAAAATTGTCATTCACGGACTGACAAGCAAACCTACTTTTCACCCAATTTTAAACAATATTTAGAAGGGAATCTAAAGTAAAAATTATATTGAATCAAATAAAAAAAATCAAATTAACTAAAATAAAATAAAACAAAAATAGAAAATATACAATAACATGAAATTAAAATCTCAAGAACATATGAAATAAAATGGGAAATAATACTCTAAGACCACAAACAGAAAAAACATATCAAATATGTGTTTTGATATCACTTTTACACCGTTGGTATCAAAATAAAACAACATATGAAAAAAAAAAAAGGGAAATAATACTCCTAGACCACGAATTAAAAGAAAAAGAACATCTCAAATAATAAACAAGTTCATAATACACTATCAATTGCATTTGTCTCCAACGAGGGAAAATGGAGGGGAAAAAAAAATACATAGCTCGTTAATCTCAGTACAAACCTTTCAACTGGACCATGTATCATTCTCCTTCCGAATGATTTCCTAAAAGTAATAGACCATAAATCACAAGACACAAGACTAGGCAAATCACTCAACACTAACATAATTTATTAAGAACAATATTGATCTCCAAGTGTGAAAAGTATGCTTTTCCAAAAAAATAAAATAAAAAGCAGCGAAAAAGAAAAAGGAATAAAACAACCCCCTAATACCGAGTTTAAAATATTTATTGCAGCATCGGAAGGCTTAAACTAATGTTATCAGTTAAAATCAGTTACTAGCTAGAACAGCTATGGATTTTTACTGTTGAAACGTCAATCTACTTCCAAGCTTAATTTAACCGCATGAGTTACAGTAAAAAAAAGACAAAGAAAGAAAAGAAAGCAATAAATAAACAAAAGTAGTAGTTTAGCCTTAATGATGAGCTTATCAAGTTGCCTTTCCCCCCTCCCTTTTGTTTGTTTTCTCTTTCCCTTTTCCTTCATATAAGGCCGTCTCTTTCCGCAGGTGTAGTCCAATTCCTTCTCCTCCTTCTATCTCTACAAAATAAAAAAGAAAAAGAGAAAGATAAAGACGGGTTATTGACTTGTACTACATATATCCCACCTAGCCATGTTAGATGTCTGCAAGAAAACTGCATGTGGTTGTGGTGCATCCACTAGAAGAAGTGGTGAGGGAAAAAAGAAAGTTAGAGAGAGAGAATAAAATGAAGACAAGGGCATTTTTCTGGAGATGGGTTTAGTGAGAGAGGGAAAAAAAATGAAGATAAGGGTTTTTCAAAACCCTAAATCTCATGAACATGATGACTCTTAAAGGGAGAAAATGAATTTTGCCAAAAATGGCTACCTGGGTTTGTTTGGGATGAGCGTTTCAGATCTGACTCTAGAACTATTTTTGGCTACATTAACAAGTATTTTTAGTGGAAGAAATTTCTTACCTTTTTTCTTTTGTTGAAGTGGGGTAGCGGCAAATTAAAGGGAGGCCATGATCTTGAGAGCTGACAGAAGAGAGTGAGCACACGCTGGCAATTGTATGAGAGCATACCTTCGTGCGGTGCGTGCTCACTTCTCTTTCTGTCAGCTTACGCTTCGCCGGTGTGTTTCCCTTTGTTTTTGCTCATCTCTCTCTCTCCTCTCTCCCTCTCTCTCTATATCTTGCCCCATTTCTTTGACGCCCTTTCTTCTCTCCGCAGCTTTTTTTTTCCCCTGAGGTTGGTTTCTTTTTTGGCTTATTTCTTTCTTCCATGGAAGTACTTATTTTTCTTTTTCTCTCTCATGTCTGAGATGATAATCCAGATGTCACTATGTCTTTTGGTCTTTAATTTTGGTGTCGGTCCGTCTGCTTCACAAGCCAGGAGATCAGAAAAACAATACTAGTGGCTCAAAAATGCGGTTTAGTTTTCCAATGAAAAGCAAAGCCAAAGCACATATGGAATTGACACATTGAGTTGAGCAGCGTTTGACACATATCAGTGTTTCATGCTTATCCATATCCATATGATATGTGTTTTTATTTTTTCACCCTTTACTAAGTTATTCTTTTTGTGTTTATACATATCATGTGAATTTTTTTTTTAAGAAAACATATCAGGTGATTAGTTGAACAAGGTCATGAACTCTTAGAATCACCCCCTGCTCTCTCTCTCTCTAATAATTAGATCAAAAACATAAATTTATAGCTGTCATATCTTGAAGAAGTGTGTACTATGTGATTAAAATATTGTTTGTTCTTAAAATATTGTTAAGTGTGTATTTTTCTTGCTCAGAAGAGGTTTTTAAAATATATATAATAAACAGCATGAAAGCGTAAGTTAGGGAGTTTTCATGAGAAGAAACTATAAATTTTATGTAAACAAATGTCAGTTAGATTAAAAGTTATAAAAAAAAATATTGAAGAAATATTATAAATGGTTGACATGGAAGAATAACATAATTTGCTAGGTATGATACAGTTTTTTTTTTTTTTGGTTGAATGCTATTAAGACAACTTTCTTGGGGTATATAATATAGCTTCCCTTGTAGCTTGTGCATATGTTATACATACAATTTTTTGTTAAAGAACTGCTACAATTTCTATATATTATATTGTTGTGACAAAAAACATATTATTAATTGTGATGGAGCTTGAAAGCGGGTCTTTTGATGGTCCTTCCTCTTTCATTCTTCAACAAACCAAAGTGTGGGTACATGAAGGTACGCCCCCTTACTGTTCAAACTTTAACGAAAAAAAAAAAGAAAAAAACCCTCAATTGGGTTCTCCAAGAGCTTCCCAAAATCCATATTTCAGAACCCTTTTCTCGTCTTCTTCTTCTTCTCGCCTCAAGCCATGCAAGGTTAAGGCGTGTTTGGCGGTGAATGATTTCATCTGGGGCCTCTTCCCCTAAAAATCTGCTTCTGGTATTTGCTTTCCACGGATAGAACCAAACATGAATTTCTTATATTTATTTTTGTTTCTCTCTTTTCTATTTATTATTATTATTATTATTATTTGGTTTGTTTACTCTATTAATCCAGTTTCCTATTATGGGATTATTTTGTTTTGGGTCAACGCTTAAGCTGGTGATAAATATGGAAAGAATTTCTTCTTTCCTCTTCTGGGCTGCTTCCCATTTTCAATTCTCTGGTGCCATGACTACAATAAAAAAGTCGTCAAAGAGGAAATCTTTTCCTCATGCAGGTATTAATTATGATTTTATTTGATTACCAAATTTTACTCGATTCTTTGATTCAGTTTCCCTTTTGGGAAGTTGATGATATTCCGTCTTTCAGAAGAGATGAAACGGATTATAATTATAAATATTGCTTTTTACAGCACTGCCTGTCATTGTTTGGCGTTGGGAGGCAGCAATATATTTCTGCTTCTATTTTCTGCAGAATAAAAATCCAGGTATCCGTTTAATATTTGTGATTTATAGATTACATCAGTACTATTTGGTCTCTTCTGATTTCATGTGTAATTACCTTTTATTTATTTATTTTTGTGAAGAAATTTTATGTGTTACTTTTAATGGTATTGTTTAAGTTCAGAAAGTAAAGTATTTTCTTTGAAGTAATGAGTTTATGAAATTGATAATCAGAGATTATAACTTATTAATTATAATTATGAAGTGGATTGGCTCATGACATGTTAGCCGTTTTGGGGGGAATAATCTTTTGATTCGTTATGTTGTTCTTGGTACTATTTTTATTTATATCGGATCCAATTGTAATTACCTTGATTGAGAAAGAAATTAAACGCATGAAAGGGCAACATTTTTTTTTAATGTTTTCATCTTGTTTAAAAGTTAATTCTCCTTTTTACTTTGGAGGAGGCTATATTGATGGACTTTATCTTCTGCCTAGTCACTAAATAATCCCAGAACCTTGTAATTTCTATTATCTGTGCTTGATCCCACAATAAACGTAGAGGATGATATGGGTTTACAAGGTGCTTTTCTGTTAGGTAATGGGGTAATTACAAACATACAAAATGTTTAACTGGCGAGTTGTTGAGTGCTTTTCGAAATGCATACATATATAGTGCTGTTCGAAATACATACATATATATATGTATGTATATATATTGCTTTTTTTTTTTTTGGAAAATAGACTAATGATTTTTTTCTTTTGGCTAAAATGTATTGTCATGATGTGTGCTTGAAAATTCTTGTATATAACACTAATTTTTGTTTGTGGAACTTGACTTCTTTTATGTCTTTTTTTTATATCCATCTTGTTGTTTAGTACCTTAATTTATTCTTGGTCAGTGTACTCTCATCCAATTAGTTGGATTAACTCCATTCGCATTGGAAATTAGTATTATGAATAATTGTATTGATTGATAATTATTGTTTTCTTGAATACATCATATCTTCTATAATATGTTTCCCATGCTTATGTTTTAATGTATATACACATTTTGTGTGCGTGTCTATAAAAGCACGCGCCCGCGCGCACACACACACATGCATACATATGTTATTCATGGGAAATAGGACTTGCTGTCTATAAGCATTAATTCTAATTATCAATATTCAAAGTTATTATAGAACTTCATCATAGGTCTTATCCTTCAAAAATTAAGGATTTTCATATTTTGTTAAGAATTGTTGAGTGTATTGTCCCATCTTGTGCTAGTATTTCACGCTTATAAGTGGTAAAACCATGTCTAATTAGCTGCTACTTAATGTTTTCTGTTTAAGATGATGAAAAATTTTGTTCAGCTGCTGTAATGTTTTGACTATGATATTCTTCCTTCAAAGTTCTATGGGTTAACACATAACAAAATTCCTTCTCAGTTCTTTCTTGTTGCATCATGTAAATTTTTGGAACAAGGTGATTCATTGCATGGCCTTTGTGGAGATTTAGTTAGAAATGCATATATGGTAGAGTCTGGCCCAAAGACCAAATTTATTACCTTTTGATACAAGACTTGATATATATATATAAATAACAACATTTTCTCTTCTTGGTTCTTTCATCTCCCATTATGTAAATGTTGGGAACAAAGAGATCAGACCCATGGCCTTCCCAAACATTTTAGTTAGAAATGAATGTATAGTAGAGTCTACTGTGAAGACCAAATTTATTACCTTTCCATATGATGTTTAACAGTTCACAACGACATTTTCTTATCGGTTTGTTATTCTTGCATTATGTAAATATTGGAAACAAATAGATAACATGCATGGCCTTCCCAAACATTTTAGTTAGAAATGTACATATAGTAGAGTCTGGTTGTGGAGACCAAATTTATTACCCTTCCATTTAAGACGACAATACATAAAAACATTTTTTTTCTTAGTTCTTTCATCTCTTGTTATGTAAATATTGATAACAAAGAGATTAGACACATGGCCTTCCCCAACATTTAGTTAGAAGCACATATATAGTAGAATTTGACTACGATGACCAAATTTTTACCTAAATATAGAAATTTGAAAATGATCAAAAATCTCTCCTTTTTTTTTTTTTCTATTTTAAAGGGAACATAGACTTGTAACAGTCTCTTATGTAAATTAAGTCAGAGGAATCCTTAGGTTTGGATTGAACATAATCAAAACAAGAGTCGGTTTGAGGTTTTCTATGAAATGAGGCCCGGAAAGGGCTTATCACAAAGTTTTGAGAGTTTTGAAACTAAAGAATACAAATTACATCTCTTATCACAGAGCTTGTTTGGTAGGAGGAAGAAGTGGAAGAATAGGGTGAGGTATTAATTAATACAAGGTTTTAGGACCTATGGTTGTTTGGTAGATTTTTTTTAGAAGATGGTGGATTGGGCGAGGGATTCAAATCTCAAAAAGAACCCCAATTCAATCTCTGCCGATTTGGAAAGATTTATGAATAGAGCTTATCCACTTAATTAGACTAGTGTAAAATTACTTTATTATCTCTTGTCGTTGGAGGAAACCAACCATGCTATGAATGTGTAAGTACTTATAAATAAAATTTTTTATTCCTTCACTTACATCTTTATAGCAAACAACTAGAGAAATAACTATTGTTCTCGTTTGTTTCTTTTATTCCAAACACCATAAGAAAAAGAACCTCTCCCTCCCTCCCCATTTTCTCTACCTAGGTTATTAACCTCTGCCTTCTCCCTAATTTATCTTTCTCCTACCAAACAAGGCCTAATTTACACCAAAGGGATATATCAAATTGATGGAACTCGGATACGGATTGATAGAACGAAATAAATCCACTTTGATGTTCTGGAGTGGCATGGAGTAACAAGAGGTCCGCTTCATTCTCAATTCATAAAATAACTTCCAGCTCATATTGGTCAAAGTTATAAAATGGCAATTAAACTTTATGAGATTGAACTTGGTATTGCTCCTTGGCGTAGTACTAAATGTTGATATGTTACTTGCCTATTGACTGTCTATTCATGGGTTCAAATCCTATCTGGATGTGGCGTGCAGGTCTTGTTTGTTCTTAGGCTGGTGCTAGATAGAATCCTGTTTAAAAAGGAAGAAAAGGTAATCATTTGATTCATTGGTTTTTTTTAAATACTTATAATTGCAGGGTCTTTCACTGATTTAATTGATTTTTTGGGGTCAATATAATTTATAAGCTTAAAGTTGCTTAATTTTTGTTTTCAAGTCGTATTTTTGCTGGTCTGTAGTGAAGGATGTTTCTTAATCCAGCATACTAGTGCAGGATTGCATTACATTTATGACTTGTTTGTCATTATACTATCTTTTTTAATTTATTTCTAGTTGCATATAAATGTTCAGGATCACTTGGTGTTCAATCTTGAACCTTCTTGTGGACTTGCTAGTAATAGGAATCGAGTCCTGTAAATTCAGTTTTCAAATTAGTTCCTTTTTGTGATTCTGGTTCATTCAACTTATTTTTTGTGATCAAATTGATTAATATCGTGAAATTTAAGACCATATCAAACATGGTCTGTGCATGCTTGGTTATTGTCAAACCATAATTTCAGTGCCATGAAACCAGAAAGTCCATCTCTACACTTGGGATTTAAATCCTATAAAAATTTGCTATCAAAAGGAGGAGATTATCTACAAACCATGTTTGGCTTCTTAACCCTTGCCTTAGTTTTATCATGCCACACTAACTTGACATAGAAATAGGTAATTTTGGTTTATGTAGGAATTCATCAGATTTTAGCCCTTAAGGGTTAAAAATATTGCCGTTGATTTGAAGGTCTTGGGTTTCTGTAGGTAAAAAGATATTGGCAGAACACTATTTCTTGTTATCTCTTGTATTCTTTAGATCTATTATTGCTAGCCTATGTTGTGGACTTTTTCTTGCATGCCCTTGCGTCTAATGTCGAACCTCCATATCAAAACTCTTTTCAAATAAAGATCAGTGCTAATGCTAAAGGGTCACATGTGTTGTAATGTTAAATTAAAAAAAAAAAAAGTTCCTGTTTGTTCTAAAGTAAAAAGTTATATTTATTTTACTAGCTAGTTGTATAAAATTCCTATTTTCCTCAACTGGTAGATATATATTCTCATTTTTGCAATTCCATAAAAATTATTGAGCTATGTGTTGTCACTCGTCGCATATTTAGAATGAAACAATTCAATTTTTATAATCTTGCTATTAACTCAATCCAATGGAAGCATCTTCTTCTAGATGTGCAAGGCCTAGGAGCTTTCGTACTTTTTGTAAAAACAGGAAGACAAAAAGGTCAAAACTTTAGAGTTGCTAAAAAGTGACTTTTCATATGAAATAGTGACATAAGATGTTGACAAGCTGATTTTGACTCGAAGGGATGATCGTTCGAATTAAGTTTTCTGTTCTTTTTCTAACGAAAAAAGAAAATTAATGAAGTGGGTAAAAATGTCTTTGATAGTTTTACAACAACGAATATCTTCATTAGGAAGTGAATGAACCATGTCAAAATACTACTATACCTGCAATATGTCTAGTTTTGTGACAAATATAGGCCTATTTCAGTTGAGTCAATTATTTGTGGCAGCAAACTGTTTTGGTACCTCGTACCTTAGCGTGTCACATAATCACATCGTGTTCGTTGTGTCTCAATTGGCTATGTTCTTGCTTCTGATTTTCTTGTATTATTTATGTTGAGAACAAAGGAAGAGAAAATAGTTTACTCAACATCATAAATGGTATATTGAATAGCTTTAAAATAAATGGTGTTCTCAATTATGGTGAATTCTCTTGTTGACCGTTTGTGCTAGTTTAGTAGAGCCAAGTTGTTTAATTTCCATTGCCCTCATATTTTGATGCATTGTATAACAAATCAAGAAATGTGGAAATGGTTCAAAAAATCTTTATTGTGGAAAATGACCTTTTTTATAGTAATTTCAAGTACCAAGATAGTGGTTATTTAATTTATTGCTTATGTCTTTTACTCCGAGTTCGCAATAGTAATTTTATGCATTCAAAATGTGTACAAGTCTGATCATTGGTTTTCAATGTCACATACAATAAAAATAGAATAAGGAAAAAGAGAGCACAATTTCTTCCTGATTTTTTTCTCTCTTGTGAGCTGTGCCTTTTTGACGCTCCTGACAACTGAGATCTTCAATGGAAACTATTGGATTTAGAAATCATTTACACATTGTTAAGCCTGTGGTGAAAATTGTGTCTTATTTTTTTTTGTTGATTTTTTGACGTTTTGTTTAGTGCTACTTATTGTCAACTTTGTGTCAGTGTTTGTTATTCCTCTTCCGTTTGTTTTGCTAAAAATTTATACCTTTTTTCTGCTTCAGAACGACAATGGAAGAGGACATGTTGAGCGTTGTTTTGAATGGAGGTGGCAATGGAAACCTGGAAGCTGTCGATTCTAACAGCTGCACACACTCGCTCCCTCCTCCGAGCAAGCGTGCGAGGCACGGAGGCTTCAGGGTTTCCCAGGTGAAATTCAAAGGGCTTGTTCCGCAGCTGAATGGGCACTGGGGTGCCCAAATCTATGCCAACCATCAGCGGATTTGGCTTGGGACATTCAAGTCAGAGAAGGAAGCAGCCATGGCGTATGACAGTGCAGGAATCAGGCTCCGTAGTGAAGATTCCCACCGGAACTTCCCCTGGACTAGCATTACCATAGAAGAACCAAAGTTCCAAGACGCGTACACCACAGACACTCTGCTTGGCATGATCAGGGACGGTTCATACCCTTCCAAATTCGATGAATATCTCAGGTCCCGCTTTGAAAATTCGGAAGCAGGCATTGGCTGTCTTGACTTGACAAGGTTCCAGAACAAAGGGTTTGTACTTAAGCAACTCTTCCAAAAGGAGCTCACACCAAGTGACGTAGGCAAGCTGAACAGGCTCGTCATTCCGAAGAAATATGCTGTCAAGTATTTCCCACGCATTGAGCAAGATTCGGATAACGACGTGGAGCTGACATTCCACGACCGGACAATGAGGTCGTGGAAGTTCCGGTACTGCTACTGGAGGAGCAGCCAGAGCTTCGTGTTCACGAGGGGGTGGAACCAGTTCGTGAAGGAGAAGCAGCTGAGGGAAAACGACACTGTCACGTTCTACTTGTGCGAGTACAGTCAAGAAGGGGCAGTTCAGACGTTCACTGTGATCGATGTGAGCAGGGTTGAACATATCAATGGCGGGTTGGTTGGGGGAGGTGATGACAAGTTACGAAGTCATGGGTTGCATTTGGATATGAATCTTGGGATGATGCAGTCTGAAATCCATGATCATAACGGTTGGAAAGCGGTTGAAGGAGAGAAAGAAGTGATGAAAGCAAAGCCAATTCCTGGGGCCGAGAATTCAGGTTTCTGGCTATTTGGTAAGCAAATTATGTGATGGAAGGAAGGAGGATAATATATATATATATATATATATATATATATATATATATATTCTGTCTCAATTTTTTCTATTTCTCATGGGATTTAATTAAAGATTTGTAGGCTAAGCTTAGGTAGACCACGTGAAGAAGTTCAAAATTTTAGTTTGAGCTCTAGGTAGAGGAAGAGAATTTAGCTTCTACGCATGAGCGATTAGTAGTTTATCCTTATGCGGAATCTGTCATCTAAATGAGTTGCAAGTTCCAATTAGAGGAAATTACATTCCCCTCTTAACTCTGAAATTATTTGCAGAATATTACATGAAGTATAATGCTAAATGTCAGTCTTTGGTCACTTCAGAAACAAGTGGAAATTTTGTTCCATCATTTTTCTTCTTAAATTTCCTGAGGGTACTTTTAATTGTTCTATTCTTTGACAGCATGTTTTTGTGCCCTGCAAATTGCAATTTACTATTTTAAACTGATGAGATCTAAACCTTTTTTTTATATTTTCTTTGTGGTTACGCAAACAAATTTTAAAATTCTCTCCCAAATTATGCAAGGTTTTATGTATCTAAGTGTATGTCCCAAACTTTTAAAATTGTAAGTCTTCCCCAATGCAATATTCCCGTACAATTTTCAGATGCGACTAACATGCCCAAGAAAAATTTTAGGTAGATTTAGGTTTCAAAAAAAAAAAAAAATCATAATAACAATAAGAGCCCTTTCGGTAAATAAATGAAAGCCCTAGGGTACGTTTGTGCTAGAGGTTCCGAAATTTTCACCAACTATAACCTTTTATATATAATAAGGATAAGGATATACCTTCACATTTAATTTCATCATTCTAAATACTCTCTTGGCTAATATTTGTAGCAAATGGTATTGGTAGCAGTAGATGTTAGAAAGGATTTTCGAACATCAATCTTACTCAACCTGCTTCATTGTTCTCAGCTGTGATCCTTGGTCAACTTACAAAAGACACTTTGACACTTAAGTTGGCAAACAGTTGTGGAAATATTTGAAACATGAGAAAAAGGAATTGTAGAATGAGAGGGAGTGAAAAGCAAAAGAGAGAGAGAAGATCCCATTTTTTAAGTTTCATGTCATATTTATACTTAATTTGTCATAATCAAATAATTATCTTAATAATCATTTAATTTGGACACATCATATTTCTTTTTAGGTTTAAGGTTTCCTTTCATTTTTCTTCTTTCAACTACAGCCCAACAGGAATGCTCTTCATTCTTTTACTTTGTCATCATCTTCTTCGAGATTTGTGTGTATTCACATGTTCTTTCTTGTGTCAGTAAAGGGGTACATGTGTCTCATCATCCATGGTTTCTTTGGATAGTTGATTGGTGTCTAGCTCTTAATGGTCATGTTAACGTCATTTCATGATTAATATTATTGGTGGGAATGACATATCAATATATCAAGATTAGGAGTGTTCATAAATCAGATTATATGAATTATGAGTCAATTCGTAATCCAATTTATATATATCAGATTGAGAAAATCTCAATACAAAATCAATTCTTGAACACTTTAATATAATCTAATTTAAAAATCACGAATTTTACGGATTAAAATCTAAAAATAGGATTCTATCGAGATGTTGACCAGTCTCACGGTTTCAGTCATTGGAGTTCCCTGGCTTTGACTATGTCAGTCAGTTCGGTTTCGATCTCGTCGTCACTGACTCGATGTGGTGGTTCGAGATCAATGTATGTCATCAAGGATGACATGTGTTGACAAGCTATTGGTTTGGTAGAAAATCCCCCAACATCTGCACTCTTTTCCTCAATGTTCAGTAGGATATCAACGAGAACTTTTCCCTTGTATTTTTCCTTTTGGGTCTAACACGTGTTAACTCTTTTACTCCCTTGCACTTTTGCCTTACTATCATTTCGTGTTCAATGCGATGCCAGCTCCCAAGCCACATCATTTCGTTTCCCATGTTACTAAAATGGCGACTGTAACGTTATATATATATATATATATATATATAATCAATCCAAACGTATGTTATTTGGACTTAGTCTTGTGCCTTGTTCGGTCTTGAAAGTTGCCATATTATATAATCAATCCAAACGTATGTTATTTGGACTTAGTCTTGTGCCTTGTTCGGTCTTGAAAGTTGCCATATGAAATAATCCCAATATAAAGTTGACATAAATAATAAAAACTTGATAAATCTAAGGTCGATCTCGTAAGAAATAGATGATAGTTAAATCTAGTATATTTATTATAGTATTTATTTACAATATTTACACATATTTACAGAATTTTTCATTTTTAGATTTTTATGATTTTGGAACTTCAACAAGAAGAAATACAGCTAAATTAAAATGAAACTTTAACAATAAGTGCGATTAATTAAAAGAGAAATAATAATAATTATAACAATACTAAGGATTAAAGGTTCAATTCTGACAAGTAACTTAACTATATTTTTGTTTTTTCTAATTATTTATAAATTGATTTAAGAATACGCTATGTCATCATCTGTTGACCATAAATCAAACATTATCAAGCATTTATTATGCCACTTTATGTCTATAATGTAGCAAAAATTTAACTTAATAAACAAGCACAATTTCAACATTATTTAACTAAAATAACAGATAAATAATAAGTTAAGCATTTACCGTGTTATTTTATATCTACGATTAATCAAGGTTCTCCCAAGCATTATTTGTGTCAGTCTATGTTGACGATAAATCAAAACTAGAATTTCGCCAAAGTTCTAGCTAAAAAAATACTAAAATTTTAAGTTTTCTAAGAAAATAATTTTAGTATTATAACTGCTTAAAAAACTTTAAAAACTAAAAATATTAAAAGTGATTTTGTCAAAATTTCTCTCTATCTCTTTAGCTAAAAAAAAATTAAAAAGATATATTTAAAATAAAAACACTTAAAATATTATTCAGTATAATTTTTATGACATAAACTTAAAACTATTTTATAAAATCATAAACTAAAAAACTAAATATTAAAAACTAAAACTAAAAACTAAACAATTTATTTATCAGTAACTTTTTTCCGACTGACGAGGGGGGCCAAAACTGAGGGTTGAGCCTCTATATTTACTATAGGCATGAAAGGCCTACTATTTGGGAATTTTTTAAACATTTCGTACACTGTTTTTGTGGACTTATCCGTTCCAATTTGTGCAACTTGATGACTTTTTTTATAATTTTTTTATTCTCTTTTTCTCCGCGCTAGGCCTCTTCAGAAGCTGAGATTTCCTTTAAGATCTAGTGTGATGCGGCAACGGAACGTACGATAAAGACGCGATCTAGGCCACAAAAACCGCGGACACGCAGCACAGATTAGTGGATCGAATGTGGAACCAATAGGACCAGCTTGGGAGAGCACAGTGACCGTGGATCTGACTTCAACGGCCACAACGACAGGCTCATAAACTTAAGATGAGATTACATACATGGGATCAGAAGCGCTCTATATTAAGCGGCCGACATTGGGTCCCACATGTCAGCACGTTGTCTGCTCACTCTCCTCTGACACGAGTGTCATGCACGGACGGACGAGACTTACTGGCAGCGGGATCGAACGGCTTCAGACGACACGTGGCAGATGAAATTAAAATTCGAATTTTTTTTTGGTTGGATTTTGTCTGTTTTGATGATGTTTTGTTCCTTTTTTGGCTAGATTTTAAATTCAAAGATAGAAAATTGAAACAAAATTAATTATTTTATAAACTTAATATTTATTATAATTTTAAAAATATTTCTTTACATTAAAACACGTAAAAAATAATTATAAAGTTTTACTCTTTTGGTTTGACACAAATATAATTTTTGAGACTCGAAAATATTTTTAAAAATTACTAAAAATATTATAGAGCATATTTACAGACTTAAAATACACTATAAAATACATTAAGACTCAAAATAATATAACCATACTTAATGAATTACAGTTTTAATTAATTTTAAACTAAGCTAATATTTTACACACCAAAATAATTCTAACTGAAAATATCATTAAACATGAAAACATATTAGAACCTTGATTTTAAGAATATTTTTACACAAAGGAACTAAAATACTATTTAATACACAAATGCTTTAATTAAGGAGTTTAAAGAGAAATATGAATGTAAAATAATTGATCTTAGCTTTAAGAAATATACATTTTTACAGTCATATCACAACCCAACCGGCTTATTGCTAGTCCCGAACAATTAAAGTAATAAAATTTAAAAATAAACTAAAGGTTTGATTTTTCAAAAGCGAGCAACTCCTTGCAGATTTTCCTTAGTGGTTATCACATATTCATGTCTCAAAGTAAAATATAAATATTTATCAAGTTTATGATTCATTTCAAGAGCATATCTCATATTTAAGATGGATTTTGCTGCATGTTTGTGCTGTATCACTTATCAATGCGTACTAACCAAATAAATTTACATTAATCTAAACTAATTTATTTTAATGAAATCTCATAGGGTTGCTTATCAATAATGTAGTATAGCACTTCATTAAAGATTATTAGGACTTTAGTTTGTTTGCAATATAAGGCTAGGGTAAAAAGGTAGGAAAAAGAATAAATTTAAAACTGAGTTCACCCATAAGACACTTACAAAAATTCTCAAACCTTTAAAAAAATGTACAATCTAATTTCCAAGTAATAAATTTGATCTTGAAATAAAAGTTTCATTGTCATTTACCGGTTGTTTGGCAACGATTCCCATCACAAACTCAATTATAAACAGTGTAAAGCTCTCACATGCTACAGTAACAATAAAAAAAATTGCTACAGTATAAAAGCTCTCACATGCTATAGTAAAAGTGGCTTTAACCAACGGTTCTCACCACCCTTCCAAACACACTTACTTTTTATTCAACATTTTTTATAACTTTTTTTCTTTTTTATATTTTTGTTTTTTTTTCTTTTTCTTTTTTGTAACAGAAATACAAAATAATTGAAAATTATAAACTTATAGACGAACTAAAATTATAAACATAACAAATTTTCATAACCCTACCCAATCTCTCATAATATTGGCATAACTCTAAATACTTTCAGAATGATCAAATGCCTTATAAGTAAAAGGTAAGAGAAAGGATTATGAATTTATTAAAAGACTAAGCTTAAATTTGTGATTGATAAAGAAAAATGGAAATATTAGGCTCAACAGGATGACTAGGGATATAAAATGTAAACACTTAAGCTTGAAAGGCTCGAACAATCCAAAGATAGCTAAATTATATCTATAACTTAGTGTTATCTAGGATTTCACTTCAAGAGGAATTTAAATAAATTATAAGATTTTATAAAAATAAACCAGATTATATTAAGATAAACAGTCTCTAAATTAGTATAACAAATCATAGTTTAAGTTTAAATGCTCAAGATTTGGGGAAAAATCACAATCTAGATATAAGGCTAACAAAAGAAACTAACATAAACTTAAACAATATTTGAATTTTACCACAATATATATATATATATATATATACATATATTACAAAATATATTTAAAATTTTGAAATTTTGCACTTTTTTTAGATTTTTTTTTAAACAGTCCGATGCAATGCAGACATAGTTTTTATAAACATGCAGAAATACGTTTCAAGAATGCTAATTACTTTTTTACTCAGCTATTTCTAGTAAGGTAAAGATGTGTTTTAAGAATATTAAGTATTCCTTACCTCCGCCACCTTCAAACATGCATGCAGAAAAAAGATGCAAATATGAGATTATACAAACACACAAGATTATATTTTCGAACCACATTTAGATGCGTTTCAAGCCTAATCCTTCACTCAGCCAACCCGACTTTGGAGAATACGAATCTTAAAGTTTTCGAAACAGTATACTTTTTTTAAAATTTTTTAACATTTTTTAGTTTTTTTTTTCTTTCTTGTCACTTAGTTTTAAAAACTAGTCCCATTTAAAACACAAACACAAAATTGAAAATTTTTAACAACCTTTTTCCCTAACCTAAATTACACATTGTCCCTAATGTTTAATAAGATTAAGCAAAAAGAGCAACAATATATATATGTTGATGCTTACTGTGGTCCGGCGTCGGATCAACACCACGTGCAGCCGCGCACGGTGTCTGGCTCTTCCCGGCTCGCCTCTGCCCGGTCAGGCGTACCTGCAACAAGAGGAGGGACGCTTCGAAGGTGAAAGAAAAAAGTCAATCGATAGACAATGGCTCTCCAATGCTCAAGGAAGGGTTGCTCGGCAGAGGACGAGAGCTTGTTAGAGGGGAAGGAGTCTCTCTCCTAGAATGCAATAAATGCATCCTATTTATATGCTACTACTTGGACCAGGTGTTAGGTGAGTTTTACCCATAACCTGGGTGTCACATCAAGGGGTGTCAGGCAGTAGGTGACAAATGTCACTTCCCCCATAGATGGATTGGCTTCCATCAGACGGTGAGTTATTTGCTGTTTGTCGGCCTGTGGTGGCGAGTGACAGTCCACTTCGTGAATGAGAATGACCCGACCCGAGCTGGTGCATAGCCCGAGGTGGCAACCCACCAGGGGTGCAACGGCGGGGGCCCTGAGAAGCACCTCGGATGAAGTGCATACTGTCATCGGGGCCAGTAGTTTGCTCTTTGGAAGCTTTGCCGAGCTGTTTAGCCGACCACCAAAGTTTATCTCCTCGGCGGTGACGCCGAGCTCACCCTTAACATTAGCCCCCCGGTTCACCTGGTCAGTGTCCGGCCGCGTAGACTACGCCTAGTGGGTGAGGTCGACTGAAAGAAAGAAGACCAAATGGCATTCCGAAGAGGGGTGAGACGAAAGGTCGTGCGGATCAACCAAGGGACTCGTGTCGCTCCACGGTCGACTGCGCCGCCTAACAGGTGTAATCATCGCGCCTCTTCATTTTTCACGCCCAGATTTTGTGCCTAAAATGGTTATAAATAGGGCCTTCTTTTCTGTCAATTTCACATGATTAAAGTCAGATTTTGCACCCGAAGAGTTCTTAGCAGCCGAGATGTAGTTATTTACCCAAAGACCTTGGGTTTCCAAGCTACCACAGCCCGATCAGGTAATTTCCCGAGGAGGACGAAAATGAGCGACATCACAAATTTCCAAAATATAGACATTTCCTGGTCAAAAAGTAGCCCGGAGGGCAGTTCGCCCACCGTTCAAGCCAACGTCGAGAGTACATCCCCAGAGCGGGATGGAGCAGGCCGACTCGAACAAAATTTGAGGGTCGACTCCTAGACGGTCCCCGAGCAGGAGTTTCTCAACCTGCTCGACGGGGAGAGACCGATTAGGCCATGCAGGGGTGAGGACCCTTACATCGGGGCGACGACCACGGGCTCCTTCCAAGTTACTACCCAGGAGAAAGCCAAGCTTCAAGCAACCGGTGATGTGCCAAGCACATCCGGCTGAAATTTTGGGGCCCAAGTCCACATTGTGGGTGTAATCACTATGGACATCTCCTACGAAGAGCGGGCGGCCGAAGAGGTGGAGAAGGCAGAGCAGCTTGAGATAAAAGAGGAAGAACAGGTCTGAATCACCCGGGTCTAGGGGTGACTGCGTACAGGGTGACCTAGCTTGGACAGACCTCAGCAGCGGCCTACACCAACACTATAACGGAGTCCCAGCTAGAGGATCTGTGTGCCGAGTTCAGCATCCTGGATGACGTGATCCTTATAGTGCTTGAGGAGAACGATTCGCCACTAGAGCCGCTAGAGGGGTGCATAACACTCTATGTCAAATTCTTCAAGGCTGGGCTGCACCTCTTATTCCATCCGTTCCTATGCAGGGCACTTAATGATTTTAAAGTGTGCCTGGCTTAATTAAACCCAAATAGTTACAGGTCGCTGATTGGGATGCATGTATTGTGGAGGTATCACCAGGCAACCGAGATGCTGTTGGAAGCATTTAAGCAAGTGTTCAAAATGAAAAAGATTCCTCGGCAGTCCGGGTGGTATTATGTCACCAGCTTCAAGAAAGAATTCATTCTGGGCAACCCCGACTCGGATAAACTCTGAAAATACGAGTGGTTCTACGTCGCGGGCAATTACTTGGCCCGAGCCGGTGAGGCCATCCTTGATGACTAGCATGTGTCGAGGACGTTCGAACAAGGGCACATGTGGTCTAAGAGGCCCTGGGCACCGGGTCATGTGATCAGGGCGATCAAAGACTTATTCGAGAAGCCTGAAGCTACCAGGCGACAGTCCTTCCTGCTCAGGAAGGAAACCCTTTCTGGTTATGGCTGGTTCGGGGAACCGAGTAGAATAAATCCCTCGCCAATCCACCCTGCCGAGTCAACCGGGCAGGTGACAGTCGCCAGGCCTGGCATCGCGGACGTCCCATGGCCGAGCACTTCCCGATCCAGGTGGCCGACGAAGGAGCCATCATTGTCTAGCTCCGAGGATTCGTCAAGTGGCTCCTTCGATGCGGGGCCACCCGTAGTGGACGAGGACCTCGAGGATGTGATTTGGCTCATTAACCCATCTCGCCAGCTCTGGATCGAAGGTTAGCCCCGAGTTTTTTTTTTTTTTTTATCTGTGTCGACCTGATTTTGACTCGAGAATTTTGTCTTGTAGAGATGTCTTCACAGCCGAGCACTGCTGTTGAGAGGTGGGCTTTCATGGAGAGTCTTAGGAAACAGAAGGGCAAGGCCGTGGAGGTCGGGAGGAAGCGTAAGTGGACTCTGAGGACAGAGCTTCCTCCCCGACCTGAGCAGGTACCCGTCACAGTCCAAGAGCCACCACCCCAGTCTCTGAGGACCGGGGCTTCATTAGAGGAGACACCGGCTGATGACATCGCCGTGGGGTCTACCGAGGATCCCTAAAGGAGTCGCCCTAACTACCGCAGAACCATCTTGGAGCATCTCGGGGACGTAATGCCCTAGGAAGATTTTTTGGTGAACCTCCGAAGAGAGGATTTCCAGGGCCTTTCTGACGCAGCCTTCCATTCTATCGCCACGGTAAGTGCTCGTCTAATTCAAGCCTCTTGACTATTTTTCCTTCCACCGAGCACTGAAGTATTGTTATCCTCATACAAGAGCCATCTTACACATGGCTTACTCAACCGGGATGAGGGACTTCAACAAGGAGAAAGAGAGGCATAAGAAGACCTTCCTCAGCAAGTTGGAGGTTGAAAGGAAGCTCGGCGCCAAGAACATCGAGCTAGACCAAATCTAGAATTCCCTTTCCCAAGCCGAGGAAGAAGCTCGGAAGGCCAAGGAAGATGCCGTTAAGGCCAAGGCGGAGGCCGAGGAGGCTTTGAGGGAGGCCAGGGAGGCGAAGGACGAGGATGCTTGGCTCAAAGGGCAGTTGGTGGCTTTGTAGGCCGAGCACCAGCAATTTTTGGAGGAGCTCCTTGGCCGTCTCTCACAAGCCGTGGAGGAATTCAAGGCGTCCCCGGAGTACACCGACTATTACTACTTCAGCATGACTGACCTTCGGGATCATCTTATCCAACAACACCCCGAGCTGAAGGCTTTGACTGGTCACTCATAGTCGAGTCAGAACAAGGCGCTGCTCAACAACAGCGAGGCAAGGAGGTTGTCATAGTGGACAGCGATGGCGACAGCGACGGAGATGAACAGAGCACTGCCGGTGGTGGAGGCGAGAAAGGCGCTGTTGGGGATGAAACCTAGGCCTAGGTCATTTTGTTTTGTTTTGTCTTGTCCGGGCTCGGGAGGTGCCCGATTAATTGTACCTCCCCACCATTGAATAAAATTTATTTTCTGTATTCTTTGATTCTCGGATTTTTGAGTACCGTGTTTTCGATATCTTCCAAGTGCGATTGTTCTCGAAAAAATGTATTTATGTTTTAGGGTGAAAGGTTTCTCGGGAACGTAGTTTGGTATTCGTTTCGTTGAGTTAAAGTAGACCTTAGTCTCGGAGCTAAATTTAGAATTCAGACCAAGTTAGATGCTCCTCGAGAGGGGCACTCCTAAACAATAGTTTTCCAAGCTTCCTTTTTTTTTTCGATTAAGACTGAGGCCGAGTACATTATCTCGATAACTACCGAGTTCATCCGAGTAGGGACAGTATCCCTGTTTACTCAATTAATCTAAGTAGGGATGGTATCCCTTTTTTCTCGGTCGGGCAGAGCACAGCAGCATGTGAATACCCTTACCCTGTCGCCCCCTAGACTTGTTTAAGTTTAAGGAAACTTTCCAAGTCTAGAACTCGTCGGGCACGTGGTTGTGTCGAGCGACTCACTGGGTGGTCTGTATAGCGACAGACTTAGAATCGGTGAGATGCCGATCAACCCCCTATCGGTTTATCAGGACGACTCTCCCTCGTTGGGAGTCATTGTTTAGTCCTTCGGGCTTGAGTTATGGTATCCCTTATCAGGTTTGTTCATTTCCCTCAAACGCATTGCTCAGTGGAATGGTGTAGGAAAGTTGCATTTCATTGATGTCATTGATGTCTAGTATTTACATCCCAATCCTATTCAATAGGCCTAGTTACAAAGAATTGCGGCCAAAGGTCAACAAGGTTTCTAGCGATGAGTTAGCAAAAGAATCTTTTAGGGGCTCGACATTCCAAGTATGACCGAGCTGGTTTCCCTCCATGTCAGATAACTTGTATGTGCCTTGACGAACAATGCCGATGAACCTATACGGCCCATCCCATTTTGGACCAAAGGACCCCAAACCGGGCTGTTGAACTGTGACCTATTTTAGTACCAAATCCCTGATTTTTAATTTCCTCGGTTGGACCCGCCTGTTGTAATATTGGGCGACTACTTGATTCCGGGCTGCATTACAAATTGCTGCCCGGTTTCTTTTTTCTTCGAGCAGGTCAAGCTCGGACATCATGATCTCAGCATTTTGGATCTCCTCATAGTGTTCGACTCTGAAGCTAGGCAACCCCACTTCAGCAGGGATGATAGCCTCTGCCCCATACACGAGGGAGAGCATGGTCTCCCCAGTAGTTGTCCGGGTAGTTGTGCCATAGGCCTAGAGCACTTGCGAGAGCTCGTCAATCCATGCCCCTTTATGGCCCTCGAGTTGTTCCTTCAAGTTATTCTTGATTGTTTTGTTGACAGCCTCCACTTGGCTGTTGCTTTAGGGGTAGCTCGGAGAGGAGAAAACTTTCTTGATGCCAAGCTGCTCACACAGGCGGAGGAGACCAGAGGATTCGAACTGTTTGGCATTGTGGGTCACGATCGTGTACGGGATTTTGAAATGGCAAATGATGTTCTTCCAGACGAAATTGGTACATTTAGCTTCGGTCATGCTAGTACACGATTCTACTTTAACCCATTTCGTAAGGTAGTCTATGACCACGATATAGTACTTGAATTGTTATTAGGCCAGGGGAAGGGGTCCGATCAGATTAGCCCACTTCACGAATAGCCATGCCGAGGTTACTGAAGTGAGTGGCTCGGTGTGATATCTAGGCATTCTTGTGAATTACTGACATTTGAGGCATTTTGGTACAAAATCCTTGCAGTCCTGCTCCATGGTCGGCCAATAGTAGCCTTGTCAAAGACACTTTTGGGCCAACGATTGCCCCCCAAAATGATTGCCACATAGACCTTCATGAATCTCCTTCTTTAGGTATTCGACTTCTTTGGGGTCCACGCACTTTAAATACGGCATGGTATAGCCTCGCCGATATAATCTTCCGTCGATCATCGAATACCGGGCCGAGCTATTGCGTATCTGACGTGCCTCTTCTCGGTCGTCGGGCAATTCGACTATGGTCAGGTATCGGTTGATCGGGTCTATCCATGTGGTCTCGAGTTCCTCAGCTACATTTGTGACTTCCTTGTGGATGCTCGGCTCGGCTAGTCTTTCAATGGGGACCGAAGTAAGGTCGCTATCGCCAAGGCCCGAAGCTAGTCGAGCAAGGGCGTCGGCCTCTGAGTTCTTCGACCTAGGAATCTGCTTGAAAGAGTAGGATTTAAATTGCCTGAGCTGTTGCTTTACTTCTTGTAAATACGTAGCCATTTTTTCTGCTTGGGCTTGGAATCCTCTGGTGAACTACTGAACAACTAGTATAGAGTCGTTGTGGATGATTATGCGGTTGACCCCAAGATCTCTAGCGATGCAAAGTCCGACCAGAAGTGCTTCGTACTCTGCCTCGTTGTTCGAGTCCTTGAAGTCAAATTGAAGCGCGTATATCACTTTGTATCCGTCTGGGCTTATTAATATCAGGCTGGCACCCGATCCTTCTACATAGGAAGATCTGTAGACATAAAGTCTCCATTCTAGTACCGAGGTGGTGTAATCTTCGCTACAGCTAGGGGCGTTCGGCACTTCCACAGGTGCCTTCTTGGCCAACGGTGTGGCTTGTTCGGCATCTGTGAATTCAGCGATGAAGTCTGCAAGAGCTTGGGCTTTGATGGCCGTCCTTGGCACGAAATGCACGTCATACTGACTGAGTTCTACCTACCATTTAGCCATGCGGCCTGATATCTCCAGGCTCTAGAGAACTTGCTGGAAAGGGAACTTAGTCGGGACCTTTATTGTATGGCCTTGGAAGTAGGGCTGCAGCTTACGGGCAGAAGTGATTAAGGCAAAGGCCAACTTCTCGAGTGGTGGATACCGTTCTTCGACACCCTAAAATGCATGGCTGGTATAATAGACCGGCTTTTGAGCTTCGTCTTCATCTCAGACTAGGACCGAGCTTACAACCTTCTCAAACACGGCTAGATATGCAGTTAAAACCTCACTGGGCAAAGGTTGGGACAGGAGCAAGGGTGTAGCTAAATACTTCTTTAGGTTTTAAAAAGCTTCCTCACACTCCCTGTTCCACTCGAACTCCCCTTAAGTGCCTTAAAAAATAGATGACACTTATCGGTAGTCTGGGAGACAAACCTCGAGAGAGCCGCTATCATGCCAGTGAGCTTCTGCATGTCCTTTATAGTCTGAGGAGAATGCATATCGATAACGGCCTGGACCTTGGCCAGGTTGACCTCAATACCCCATCGGTTGACCAAAAATCTAAGAAACTTGCTCGAGCTTACCCCAAACGCGCACTTCATCGGGTTGAGTTTCATCTCATATTCCCGAATAACGTTGAAACTTGCTTGAAAATCGGCCATGTGGTCCTTCACTCGGACAGACTTTACCAACATGTCGTCTACGTAGACCTCTATTGTTTTTTCAATCAACCGAGCAAACATCTTGCTGACTAGGTGTTGATAGGTAGCCCTGGCATTCTTCAGTCCAAAGGGCATTACCACGTAGCAGTATAATCCCTAGTCAGTAACAAAAGTTGTCTTTGCTTAATCTTTCTCGGCCATTCTTATCTGATTGTACCCAAAATATACGTCCATAAAGCTTAACAGTTCATGGCCGGCAGTAGGATCGACGAGCTGGTCTATCCAGGGAAGCGAAAAGCAATCTTTTGAGTAAGCCTTGTTTAAGTCGGTATAATCAATGCAGACCCGCCATTTGCCGTTCGCCTTTTTGATGAGGATGACGTTTGCTAACCACTCTAGATATTTGACCTCTCTGATGACTCCCGCCTTGAGGAGCTTTTGGACCTCTTCGTTTATAGTAGCGTACCTTTTCAGATTAAAAGCACTCCTCTTCTGTATCACTGGCTTGTGATCGGGTTGAACATTGAGCCGATAACAAATTACGCTCGGATCTATGCAGGGCATATCTTCATGGGACCACGCAAACAAGTCTCGATACTCGGTGAGAAGTTCCTCTAGGTCTGCCCAGATCTTAGGTCTCAACTGGGATTTGAGTTGGACGGTGCGTTCAGGCCGTGTAGGGTCTAGAGGGAACGACACCGAGTCCTCGACCAGGGTGGCTCTTACCTCTTCTTCGGGCAGTCAGGGGTCGAGATCGAAAAGCATCTTAGGCGCCAGGTCGCCAGGCATATCTGCCTCGTCGACCATGTAGATGGCTGAGACACTTAGATGTTGAGCTGTCGTGGCTCTTATGGCATTGGCGTAACAAGCTCGAGAATCCTTCTGGGATGAGCAAATTACTCCAACTCCGTCCTCTGTTGGGAACTTCATAGCCAAGTGATACGTAGAGACCATGGCCTTTAATGCGGTCAACGTCGGGCGATCGATTATGATGTTGTACTAAGAAGGCTTTTTGACGACTAAAAAGTTGATGACTCGAGTGATCCGAGCAGCTCCTTCTCTGAAAGTTACAGGAAGGCTAACCTTTCCTACTGCTCAGACGCATTCTCCCATGAAGCCGTAGAGCAGGGTCTAGACTGGAACCACGGTGGCATTGCCGATCTTTAGCTTATCAAAGGTTTGCTTGAAGAGCATATCGACCGAGTTGCCGTTATCAATTAGCACTCGCTTCACTATATTGTTGGCGATATGGAGTTCGCACACGAGGGCGTCGTCATGCGGATGAATTAGTTTGTCGGCTTCCTCCTCGGTGAATGTGCTCAGAGCATCTTGTTGGCGGCATATTTTGTTAACATGTTCGGACATGTTTATGAACTCGCCTCGCTCGATCAACCGAGCTTCTCTGACGTATGACAGTTGCCCACTCAAAATGTCCCCGGTGACGGGCCTGTCGAAGATCAGTGTGAACGATGTTTGGGGGTTCCAAAGTGTTCCCAGTGTCAGTTCGTGAGCGGTTCAGCACATCTAGCTTGACGGATTGTTCCTTCCCGAGACTGGTCCTTCGGGTTATGACTCGCTCAACAAATTCTCGTAAATGTCCTCCCTGAACCAGCCTTTTAATTTGGTCCTTCAACTGGATACATTCATGGGTGTTGTGCCCCACATCTTTATGGAACTCGTAGTACTTTGCTTGATCCCGTTTCACCTTATTGCCCCTAAGCTTGGGTGGTGGCACCAACAAGTTCCTGCTACTCACTTGGGTGAGCACCTCGTCTATGGTCACCACCAACGGCGTGTAGCTTTGGAACCTGTCGGTCGACGTCTTTGGCTTCTTGGGTTTCTTCTCCTTCCTTTGCTTCTTATTCTGTTTGGCATTATTTTGCTTAGGCGCCTTCTTTTGCTTCTTGTCTTTCTTAGTCCCCCTACAAACATATGCTTGAAGGTCTCGTCTTCGACGTGCTTGACCTCCAGAGCTGCTCAGGTAAACCGGTTAATATAGTCTCAGACGTTCCTGTCTCCTTGTTTGACGACGTATAGATACGTGATCTCTTTCCTCTGCATTTTCGTCGTAGAGAAGGCGGCTGAGAAGGCGTCGGCAAGCTACCAAAAAGAGGAAATAGAGGCTGGTTCAAGTCTTTGGAACCATTACCGAGCAGGTCCAGTTAGCGTCAGCGAAAAGGCCTTGCACATTGCCTCGTCACTAGCATTCTGGAGAAGCATGTGTCCTCGAAATAATTCAACATGCTCATCCGCATCCGCGGTCGCATCATAAGCCTTGATTTGTGGAACCTTGAATTTGGGTGACATAAGAGCTCGCATTATGGTGTCCAAAAACGGTGGATCCAAGGCTCCCATTTCGTCCAGGCCAAAGTGGTTGTTTCGGATTTCATCGATTTGGCGTTGTAACGCCCCGAATTGGTGACTGTTCGTGTCTTTGGGCAGTTCAACCCTAGAGGGTACTCCACCCTCCACGCGGTTGTCAATCCTAGGCTGGCGATTTTGACGCGCTTCTCCCTGGCGCCCTAGCCTGTTAAATACTGAAGCTCAGGAACCTTGAGGTGACAGAACCCACGCTGCTTGAGGGCCGAGACGGCCTTCTTGGACCAGTCTATTATTGGCGGAGGTTCCTCGTGTGGAGCCTCTCGAGCGTTTGGAGTCGGCTTCCTCGCGGTCGACCGTATCTCGTCCAGCCCGACCTCCAGCCTGGTCAGCCGGGGTTGGAGGTAGCAGAGCAGATGCACCCTGACGCTGGGCCTGTCGCGTAAGCTATTGAGTTAAGACCTAAACTGAATTCATAAGCTCTCAGATTGGCTCCTGAGCTACTAGGTCCTCTACTTGTTCAGCCCTGGCCATGCTTCCCTGTCCCCCGGACTAGGACCTTGTGGCCCGGGGCCGGCCCTTAGGCTTGCCTTGATTCAGTTGCCGATTTCTTGCATCTCTCGACCCTTCCTATCGGGTAGCATCATCCTTGGCATTCCCTCGAGTTACCATCTCGGTTCTCGAAGGTAGTGTGGCTGGTGTCTGAATGAAGGCATAGGCGCTTCATTCTAGCGTCAAAATGTTGATGCTTACCGTGGTCCGGCGTCGGATCAACACTACGTGCGGCCACGCACGGTGTCCGGCTCTTCCCGGCTCGCCTCTGCTTGGTCAGGCATACCTACAATAAGAGGAGGGATGCTTCAGAGGTGAGAGAAAAAAGTCAATCGATAGACAAGGGCTCTTCGATGCTCAAGGCAGGGTTGCTTGGCAGAGGACGGGAGCTTGTTAGGTGGGAAGGAGTCTCTCTCCTAAAATGCAATAAATACATCCTATTATAGGCTACTACTTAGACCAGGTGTTAGGTGGGTTTTACCCACAACCTGAGTGTCACATCAAGGCATGTCAGGCAGTAGGTGACAAATGTCACTTCCCCCGTCGATGGATTGGCTTTCATCGGACGGTGAGTTATTTGTCATTTGTTGGCCTGTGGTGGCGAGTGGCAGTCCACTTCGTGAATAAGAATGACCTAACCCGAGCTGGTGCATAGCTTGAGGTGGCAACCCGTTAGGGGTCTGATCGTAGGGCCTTGAGAAGAACCTCGGACGAAGCGCACACTATCGTCGGGGCTAGTAGTTTGCTCCCTGGAAGCTCTGTCGAGCTGTTTAGCCGACCACCAAAGTTTATCTCCTCGGCGGTGGCGCCGAGCTCACCCTCAACAATATATATATATATATATATATATATATATATATATATATATATATATATACAAGAGCGGTTATTCAAGACACACAAAAAAAAAAAACACCAATGAACATGCTGTATGTAAAACTAAAAGATTAAAAAGTTTAGATAGAGAGATCTAGATCTCCATAGCGTTTTCTATTGTCTTCCTTCTCTAATCCAGCTTGAAAGTTATAGTGTCTATCTCAGGAGTGATGACTTGCATCTTCTTCTAGCAATTCCTCAACAGTTGTAGTAGAGACAAAAATCTTCCTTCCTAACTCTATAAGAAATTTCTCTTCTATAGCATTATCTAGAAAACTAAATAAACTATCAAAATAACCTTTTATATTTAATAGACCAACGAGTTTAGAATGAATTCCTAACAATTTCCAACTAGCAACAACAAAATGTTCTTCTAGAGTTCCTATACCTCCAAGTAAAGCATCGAAAGCATTAACCATGTCTTTTATTCACTCAAGGATACTGCAACTACCCTTTTCAACACCTATGGTTTGACCACATAGATGACCTTGTGCAAAAACAACAAGAATAAGACCTAAAGCTCTAGTACCTTTAGAACAAACTCATGCTACAAAGTACTTATTAAACTTAGACTATCTCCTCCATACACAAGATTCATCCTTTTCTAAGCCAATACTTGATCTAAATGGAATGCAACATTTAAGTAATCACTACCTTTATCTGGACTAGAACAGCTAAACACATAGATGTTTTTGAAGCTTTGAGGTGACTGGGAAGAGGATGCCATAATAGTTTCTAATACTAACCCTTTTTTTAACTGACTCTATTTAACAACATTCTAAATAAAACTTAAATCTAAAATGGGATCTTATATACATCTAAATATAGACAGAAATAAAATGTTGGGTGAAAATAGGTAAGGACAACTATAAGGATAGGTATGAATAGATGGACGGATATTACACAACTATAGAACTTTTGAAAATTTTTACTCGACAATACTATTTAGCTTTTGAAAAAAAATAAAAGACTGCTATACAACATTTGACAAAATGGGACGTAATTCTAAAAATCAAGAAAAAAAAAACTTTTCTTATAAGACACACAAAATATCTACTGAAGAAAATTAATGCATTTGACATATAGGAAAAAGTGAAAATGATATTATCAAAGACAAACTATACAAACACTATTATTAAACAACTATTATAATAATCACACAAAAATAGAAATCTTTTTGTTGATGAAATTTTATTCGAGAATAAATTAAAAACTTATGTTCATCAAAATGCTCTCCAGAAATTTCGTTACTCAGCCATTATTATGATTTTTCATTAAAACTATGATCATTTCTTGAATAAATTTTTAACATTCTTTTCCTTGAGAGAAAATAAAAACAAACAAAAACAAAGAAGACTTTATAGATTTTGCTTCGAACTAGATAAATCAAGAAATTGTTCCCCATCTAGCTTTTCTGCAAACCAAACGATTGGGTCGTTTAACATCAAATTCTTAAGATGTTCTTTCTTTATATAGAATTGTGGCCAAAGTTTTGACATAACCCCCTAAAACATACCCACTTGGATGTGACTTAATAGAAGCTCAGAAATCTTCCAAATTTTCTTTCCTAAGACCATTTTTATAGAACCAAATTATATCTTCGCTATTCGGAGACGCATAACTAGGTGAAGGACACTTACCCAGACAATTTTGATGAGAACACTTAAGATACTTTGATTCCATATAACAGGCTCTTTTTTTTTTTTTTCTAGCACAGAGACTCGTACTCATCCCAGGTAGACCTTTATTAGTTATATCATTAGGATGGACTAGATCTTCTATATATATTTTTACATCAGTTGGAAGATGAAGCAAGAAAAAACCCAAAGACGAGTGACTCTAGTTTTATACTTCTGTCTGATTTCTTTTTGAGAAAGAAAAGGAAATTTTTTTTAAGATGCTCATAATTAGGATCCATGGTGAAAGAGAAAGAGAAGATGAGATTCTTGAGAGAGCTTTTAAGAGGTCTAAAATTTTGGGTGGATTTGAGAGTGTTTGACAGTGTTGAGAAGATTTTGTGGGACTAATAGAAAAGAGATTGAAGAACCTCTAGAAAAAGTTTTTGAAGATCGTAGAACTTTGAAAGCTTTCTAGGAATTTTTTGGGAATTATAGAGAGAAGGCATATAGAATTTCGAGAGTTTAGAAAAAGAGAAAATTTTAGAGAGAAAAAGAACAAAGAGTTCTAAGCTTGGATGCACAGTGATAGATTATATAGACAAAGGGGGTTGCTAATTAGACACGAGAAAAATTGTATAGACGTGTGTGACACTATTCTAAATAGTGTTGGGCTAAACTAAAAATGGGCTAAGTGATCTAACGGATTACTATACATTATTAAACACAAAATAAACATTTATTATGAAAACTGAACTTAAAATATTTTGTATTTTTATTTTTTTAATTTTATTTATTTTTAAACATTTTTCAATTTTTTATGTTTTGTTTTTTTTACAAAATTTTAAAATTCAAAAAAATTCAATGTTATTCATTTCATTAAAATGCGTTTCTAGAGGTTGCTAATACAAAAAAAAACTAATCATTTGATTATATCCTCTATAATCTCAACTATTTTAAATGAACTTAAAATAAAACATAAAAAGTCCTCTGAATTTTAGGAAAATAACACACAAAGTAAAAAAAAAACACACAAAAATAAAAACAAAAATAAAAGAAAATACTAAGTAATAGTTGAAAATAGGTCAACATCTATACAATCTAAACCAAAAAGATATTGAAAATGACATGAATAATGTTTAGTTATATATGGATTCTTTTAAAAAAAATTTCCTAGCACTTTCATCACATTTTTCTAAATCTAGACAATTTTCTTTTACAATAGAATTCATATTTCCAAAATTATCTTTTCTATAACAGATTTACAAATTTCACCTTTTTCAACATCAAATTTACAATTTCATATGCTTCATCAACCAAAAACTATTTTTTTTCTTAATTGGTTTAGTTTCATAATTTTCAAAATCAACAGATTGTTTCAACGTATTGAACACATTGAATTCAAAAGTTATATTTAAAAAGACAATTTCAAGATACCATTCCTACACTTAATCAAAACATTGGAAGTTGCAAGAAATGAATGACTTAAAATGATAGGAACCTGAACATTTGAAGTGGCGATGTGTATCCAAAATCATAAAGTCTACTGGCAAGTAAAACTTATCAATTTGAACTAACACATCCTCAACCATTCCTCTTGGAATTTTTGTTGAACAATTGGCTAACTGAAATATGATTGATGTTGTCTTAGATTCACCTAAACCTAATTGCTGGTAAACAGAATAAGGTAAAAGGTTAACACTAGACCAAGATCTAATAATGCATGGTCAATCTGACTGTTTCCTATGTCACAACAAATTGTGGGACAACTTGAATCTTTGTACTTAAATGGTGAATCATGTTGAATGATGGAACTAACATTCTTAGCTAAAAATGCAATCTTAGTCACATTATGCTTCTTCTTTATTGTACACAAATCTATCAAAAATTAGCATAAGGAGGGATTTGTTTGGTTATATCTAAATGTGGAATAATAATCTTGACTTGCTTTAAAAGTTCAAAAAATTTATCATTCTTATTAGACTTTTCTTTCGAAAGCAAAGCTTGTAGAATAGGAACTTTTGGAACAAATTTCTATTTTGAAGCAACATTTTCTTTTTCAGAACTTACCTCATTACAATTAACTTTATCATCACTTTTCAAAGTTGAATTAATAGTTTTACCACTTCGATGAGTTAAAACAAAATTAATAGCTTCTTATTGTGATGAAGAACTTGAAGAGAAAACTTCATTAGTAGAAGGATAACATACAAGTTGAGTAGCGAATTTGCCTTTTCCTTCATGCTAAGTGAAGAAGTGAGCTTGAATTCCTGTTTCTTAATGAATTTTTGCAAAACATCCTCAAGAGTTTTGACTCATGGATTAAAATTTTCAAGAGGTGGAAAATTTTATATAGGCTTTTGAAGTTGTGGATTTGGTAGATATTGTGAATTCTATGGTTGTTATGAAAATGGTAGACGATTTTGAAAATTTTGAGGTAGATGTGGTGGTTGTTGTTATGATTGATCATTCCTCCAACTGAAATTGGGATGATTTCTCTATTGCAGATTGTATGTATCAAAATGTAGAGATGGAAAAGGCTTCCTAAGTTGATCTATTTGATTTGTATAATTTGCCTATTCATGGGACTCCTTCTTAAAAACTGGACATTCATAAGTTGAGTGACCTAGTGTTTGGCAAACACTATACAAAGTTTTAATTTTAAGTTCCTTAACATTCTTACATTTCATGGCTTCAATCTTTCTTAACAAAGTAGCAATCCTAGCATTTAGATCATTTTCTTGACTAAGTAGATAAACACCTCTTTGAGAATTAGCAAGATTAGACCTAATTGAGCCTTTTGAATTAACGTTTTGCCAGTATTGAGAGTTTTTAGCTAAGTTACCTAGAAAATCTAATGCTACATCAGGTTCTTTATCAAGGAATTCTCCATTACACATTTTTTTAATGAATTGATAGGTTTTGGGAGTTAAACCATCATAAAAAAAAAAAAAAAAAAACTAATTCAACAAATCCTTAAAACATTCCCATCATTGAAAATAAACTTCATTTCTATTTTGGAAAAAATTTTGAATTTGTTTCTTCAAAGCATTAGTTTTATGAGTTGGAAAGAATTTCTTCAAAAACTCATTTTGCATTTCTTGCCATGTACTAATTGACCTAGGTTTTAAGGAAGTAAGTCAAGTTTTAGCCTTATCTTTCAAAGAAAAGGAAAAAGCTCAAACCTAACAATTTCAAATGAAACATCTTAGTCAGTAAAGGTAGCACAAACATCTTCAAATTCTCTAAGGTGTAAATAAGGATTTTCAGATTCTAAGCCAAGAAAATTTGAAAGCAAGTTAAGCATTCTTGGTTTAAACCTAAAATTATGAGCATTAAAAGGAAAAAACAAGACACAATAGAGTGGATTCTCGAGGTGGATACAAATAATCACGCATTGACGTTGACTAAAAGAAAAAGGAGTTCAATACACAAAATATAATGTACTAATGACAGCCTATTCCCTGACAATGACGTCAAAAACTTGTTTGGTCTTGAAGTTGTAATGTGAAATAACCCCAACTATAAGGTTGTCACAAGTAATAAAAACTCGATAAATCCGAGATCTATCTCACAGGGAATATGTAATTGCTAAGTTCGGTATATTTATTAAAGTATTTATTTACAATATTTGCACAAATTTATAGCATTTTTCATTTTCAGATTTTTGTGATTTAGAACTTCAAAAATAAGAAATGCAACTAAATTAAAGTGAAATCTTAACAATAAGTGCGATTAATTAAAAGAGAAATAACAATAATTATAACGCTAAAGATTAAAGGTTAAATTTTGGCAATTAACTTAACTACATTTTAGTTTTTTCTAATATTTATTAATTAGTTTAAGACTACACTATGTCCTCCTCTGTCGACAATAAATCAAGCATTACCAAATATTTACTATGTTATTTCACGTCTATAATGTAGCAAAAAATTCAAATTAATAAACAAGCATGATTTCAACATTGTTTAACTAAAATAACAAATATAATAATAAGTTAAGCATTCACTATATTGTTCGCTATCTACAACTAATCAAGGTTCTCCCATGCCTTATCCGTGCCAGCCTATGTCGATGATAAATTAAACCAAAATTTTGCTAGAGTTTTAGCTAAGAAAATACTAAAAACTTAAGTTTTTTAAGAAAATAATTTTGACATTATAACTGCTTAGAAAATGGAAAAACTAAAAAAAATTAAGGTAATTTTGTTAAAATTTCTCCTTTTCTTAGCTAAAAAAAGAAATTAAAAAGACATATTTAAAATAGAAACACTTAAAATATTATTGAGCGTAATTTTTACAATATAAACTTGAAACTCTTTTACAAAAACATAAAATAAAAACTAAAACTAAAAACAAAACTATTTATTTAAACAGTAATGTTTTTCTACTAATTAGGGGTGCCAAACTTGGGGTTAAGCCCGGATATATTATAGGCGTGAAAGGCCTACCATTTGGAATTTTTTAAACAAATTTTACATTTTTTTGTTGACTAAAATCTGTTGCAATTTATGCAACTTAATGAATTTTTTTTTTATAATTTTTTTCTTCTCTTTTCTCTACGATGGGCCTCTTTAGAATCTAAGATTTCATTTGAGATCCAGTATGATGCGGTGATAGGACGTATGGAGAACGATGTGATCCAAGCCACAAAATACATGGACTAGCTGCGCATATAAGTGGGCCAAATGTGGAACCAATAGGACCGGCTTAGAAGAGCAAAGTGACCATTGGGTCCCGACTTCAATGGCCATAATGACAGGCTCACGAGCTTAAGATGAGCTCACACACATAAGATCAAAAGCAACTCTACAGAAGGTGGCTTACATTGGGCCCCACACGTCAGCACGTTGTCTGCTCATTCTCCTCTGGCGTGCGTGTTTTGCATGGACAGATCAGACTTGCTGGTGCAGGATCGATCGGCTTTAGACGCGATATGTGGCAGGTGAAATTAAAAATAAAATTTTCTTTAATGTTTCTTTTGCATTTGTTGTCCGATTTTGCAGTTTTAGTGCCGCTTTGCTCTATTTTTTTTGCCAGATTTCAAATCTAAAGATAAAAATTGAAACAAAATTAATTATTTTACAAATTTAAGATTATATTAATATTAAAAATATTTATTTTACATTAAAATACACTAAAAATAATTACAAACTTCTAAAATTTCAGGTCGTTTTGGTTTAATATAGATATAATTTTTGAGACTCAAAAATATTTTTAGAAATTACTAAAAATATTATAGACCATTTACATACTTAAAACATACTATAAAATACATTAACACTTAAAATAAAATTACCACACTTAATTAATTATGGTTTTAATTAATTTCAAACTAAATTAATATTTTATGTATGAAAATAATTCTAAAAATTATCGAAAATATTATTGAACATCAAAACATGTTAAAAACTTGATTTTAAGCATTTTTTTACATAAAGATACTAAAATACTATTTAACATACAAATGTTTTAATTAAGGAGTTTAATGAGAATTATGAATAAAAAATGATTGATTTTAGCTTTAGAAAATATGCATTTTCACAGTCTTATCAAGCCTACATAAAATAGGCTTTCTTCTTCCCTATTTCTCTTTCTCGAATTCCATTTTCTTCAAATTTTTTCTACAATTTCCTTTCTTCTTTGTCTTTGACGTCTTAACTCTCCCTATTCCTTAAAACTACACTCGCTTTTATGAGTTTGGATCTTTGGTTTGATGCTTCTTTATAACCTTATAAGTGTTTTTCTTCTACTGTTGCATGTATTTTATAAATTTCTCAAGGAAATTCTTATGATTTGGGTTAAAAATATTGCCGTCAGGTTTTATTTTTGTAATTATTCTCTTTGTTGCTTTGTCACCAAAATTCCTGGTGCATGAATTTTTCCTCAACTTTGTCCATTGGTTTTTGGTAAACTATTAAATTCATAACTAGGGTTTTTGTTGTCCAATGAGATTTTATTAGTCTTAATTTGAGATATATTTTGGTTGACCCTATGATTGTGTGATTTTTCCTATTGAACTTATTTTCTTTTGATTGTAAATCCTAATTTTATGGCTCGTTTGAATAATCCTAGTTTAACGTTTCGTCTAAACCTATTATACTTTATTGCTCGTTAAGCCCTTTTTTGTGGTTTGGTCCTAGCATTCCAAATTTGAATTTTCCTCTATATTGTTTAAGGTTATTTTTGTTAATATATACTTTGATTTTTATTTCATAGTCTTATCTTTCCCCCTTGTTTATCAAATACGCTTTTAGGTTAGTTAATTCCTTGGTCAAAATATTTGCAGTTCCTATAGGTCGAGTTTGTTGCACGCGTTTTCTTGCAGCAAAACCGTCCCTCTTTCTGTATTTATTTTCCCCATTCTCCTCCACTCTCCTTCACTCTCATCCTCACACTCTCTCTCTCTCTCTCCAAAGTGCCTCTTTCTCTCTCCTTTTCTCTCATTTTTCTCTCAAAATTTTAATTCCAATCAAGCTTAAGCTTCTGGTTTTGGTAGATTGAAAGCTCGGGAGCGTGATTGACTAACCAAAAACATGATTTGAAGCTTAAATTTGAGGTTAGTTTTGAAATTTCTAGCACTCATTTCATAGGTTTTTGTCATGTTTTTCTCTGTTTTGCAAGCAGCATCTATTTATGAAAGTGATAGAAAGAGTCAAAAGTATGTTAAGAATTCAGAAGATAATTTTTCAGCTTTCTTTCCTGCATATAGTTGTCCACCTTATGATAAGTACCATTCAAATTCCGTCCTGTAACACCCGAGCATTTTTACTACATTAAAAATGCAATAAGTTAAGAATTATATAAGACAAAAATACAATTTAAGGAGAAAAATACTGTATAATAACATGAAAATTATACAGTATTAGAATAATACAGTGTAATAAAATACACTGATAAAGTTATGCAGTATAAAAATTACACTGTAAAAGTAACACAGTGTAAGAATTAGATTGTTCAAGGTTAAGTAGTATAGAAATTAGACTGTTTAAGTTAAAGTAGTATAAGAATAATACTGTTTGGAGAATAATGATGAATAAGGAATGCTGTAACAGTATAGAGAATGTAACGACAATATAAGAAAAATACTGTCAGTATAAATTTAGACAGTACAAAGTGAGATAATAATTGAATTACATAATGTGATGGATGTGGATAAGTATTGGAGATTATGAGACGTCATGAACTGTTTGAAAAAAAAAATACCTACAATATAAGAAAAATACTGTCAGTATAAACTTGGACGGCGTAAAAAGCTAGTGGGAGACCTTGAAAGTTTTGATTGGGCCACCACTCCACTAATGTGGCTCAATCACATTTGGCCACCCAAAGTAATCTAATTGATTACCAAGGTGATGACTCATCACCTTTTTATTTAAAAAAGAAAAGAAAAGAAAAGAAAAAGGGTGAATGACTCATGATATAAGAGACCATATATATATTGGTCTCCACGGTGGAACAAAAAAAAGGGAAAGAAACGTGAAAGAAGGAAAGAAAAGAAGGAAAGAAAAAAAGAAAGAAAGGAAGAAATCCATTTCTTCCTCCATCTCCCACGGCAGCCATAGGTGGGTTTCTTTAAATAATTTTCAAGCTTAAATTTTGGCATATTTGTCCTACTCAAGTTTCAAGAATTGAAGATCAAGAGGTTCCATCAATTTTTAACGTAAAATCCAAACTTTACCCTAAGTTTTCTAGGGTTTTTGTGCAAGTTTTGATGGAATTTTTTATGGCGAGGTATGGGTTTGATGCTAAGGGAATTTGGAAGCTTTCAAGTGCTAAAGAGTGAAGACAAGAACTTTGCATGGATTAGGTAAAATCCTAGATTTTTTAATTAAGATAAAGTTTATGCTTTATTGTGCACACCAAGTGTTTGATGTATGTTATGAGCTAAGGAATGTAAAATGGACATTATGACATGATTGGTTTATGTTTTAGATTGATGATGATGATGATGGAAAGAAAAAAATAGTAAGGGTTTTGGTGAAATTCCAAAAAGGGGACTAAATTGCAAAAAAAAATCAATTCTTGGCAGATTTAAAAATCAGCCAAAAAGTCCTTCTAAAAGATAAAATTTCAAGAAAGTTAAAACATAAAATTTGTAGAACTCGTCAAAATTGTTAGGATTACGCAACCATTTTTTCAAAATTCTACCCGGTTAATAAGTTATGAATTTTACAAAATTTTGGGCGCAAAATTTCAAGAAATGAAAACGTTATGAAATGTTTAGAATTCGACCATAGTGCTTTTGTAAGTTTTATTTTTTGTGAAAAACTGAATGTTATAGTATAAATTGGTCATTTTTGGTTCCCAGGACAAAAATGTAAATATTTTTGTATTTTAGGCCCAAACCGTAAAATCATGTGAAAACTAGGTTTTTCACCAAAAAATGTAGAATTCTTATACTATTGTCGGCAGTGAGTAATTAAGGATACTGAGTTTTAAAGGATTCAAAGTTTAGTCAAAGAAGAGAAGAAAAGAAAAACGTTAGGGGCAAAATGGTCATTTTGTGAAAATGGCCAAAACGGACCCAAAACTCCTGATGTTGGGGAAACATTATTTAGTGGAAATTTTTTCATATTATGTAAGTAATGAAACGTTAAAGTTAAGCAATGGGTTTTATAGAGTTACAAAATGGACGAAAAACCCGATAAGGGTAAAAACGTCATTTTTACAAAAACGGCCAAACGGAGTCGAATACTCCAAATTAGCATAACGTTCTTAAACAAAAAATATTCCGTAATATGTTAAGTAGCGAAACCGTCACATGAGACGAAAAATTTAATAAGGGATGTGTAAGTAAACGAGAGGTAACCCGGTGGGTTATAAAGTTAAGTAAAAAAAAAAGCAACCTGATGGGTTACAGTGTTAAGTAAAAAGGAATGAATGTTTAAAGTTTAAGTTAAATTATCAATCAAGTGGATTGATAATAAAGAAAGTTAATTAATAAGTCAGTTGTCATTTGATCAAGACATGAAACCGACGAATAAAAGGAAAAAGAATAGTTAATGGTTATGTTTTATTATCAATCGAGTAGATTGATAAAAAGAAACTTAATTAATGAGTCGGCTATCGTATGATCAGGACATAGAAGCCGACTAATGGAAGGAAAAGGAACTAGATATGAACAAAAAGGAGAACGTTAAAGTAAAGTCCATGTAAGTTTCAAACTTCACCTACAGCATGAAGTAAATGATTTTTAAATATTTATGTATACGTTTATAAATGAGTTTGCAATTATTATGCAAGTTTCTTTTAAAGTATGTTTGCATTTATTATGCAAAAAGTTTTAAAGATTCAAAGAAAGATTTGCAATGAATTTGCAACTGTTATGTTTAAAGTCTATTTGCATGTTGATATGTATAATGTTTTTAAAAGTTCAAGTTATGATTTTCAATATATTTGAAGTATGGTTGCATGTGAAATACACAATGTTTAAAAGAGTACAAATTATGATTTGCAAAACATGTTTGCATTATATGTTGCATTTGTTATGCAATAAGTCGCATTTGTTATGCAATAAGTTTCAGAGTACAAGTTATGCTTTGCAAAATGTGTTTACGTTTTAAGTTACATTTGTTATGCAATAGATTTTACAATACAAGTTATGATTTGCAAGTGTGTTTGCATATGATGTGATAGCATTTGATATGCTCACTAAAGTTAATAAGAAGGTAACGTAAAGATAAAATAAAAGTGTCATACTAGCCTCCTTGTTGTGAGGTAATGAAAGTAAGGTTAAAGTTTGACCTCCTAGATGTGAGGTATATGACCTCGATGTTCGATAGTCTCAAGTCTTTTGTAAGGGAAGCATCATGTTCATGATCTCATGATTAATGATGTTGGTATGACGACTAAAGTAAAATAAGAAAAGTTAAAGTAAGATACGGAAAGATAAGGAACAGGGATAGAAAGTTAAAGTAAGATAAGGAAAGTTAAGAAACAAAGGTAGAAAGTTAAAGTAAGAAACGAACGTTCATAAAATGCTTGTAATTGAAGTTCAGAATTGACCATAATGGAATTATGCATTTTGACCTTGCTGGCATTCCTTGTTATGAAATGTTATATGTTATGTTTATGAAAAACATTTTGGATAATGTTTATGATAAAAGATTATGAAAAATATTTTTATGTTTTCAAGAAAAAGTTTATGAAGAATGTTTATGAAAACGTTTCAGAAATGCTTAATAAGAAATGTTTATGGAAAATGTTTTAAGAGAAAGGTTTTTATAAGAAAAGTTTTTAAAGCATGTTTTTAATGATTTGTGAGAACATGTTTCAACTTACTGAGCAAAAGTTCATTAAAAGTTTCTTTATGCTGTAGGTAGTTTTATGGGTGACCAGTAGGACCCGTTAGAAGAGTTGGGTGCTGCGGAGGGCAGATGCGAAGATTTGAGTATGGATACCACCACAGTAAGTTTCCGCTGTACAAAGAAAATATTTTTCCACTATTTGATACAATGTTTTCGAAGTGCAAAAAAAAAAAGTCAAAGTATTAAGAAATGTTTTCAAAGTTTTAAGATACAATTTACGAACTGTTTTGTATAATTATAAAGTTAAGTTTTAAGCTATGTTTTCGTAAATGTTTCTTATTAAGTTATAAGAAACGATTTGAAATGGTTTTAAAGTCAAGTGTTGAGTGGTGACTCAACTTGAATAGTGACAGATGTCGCAACAGTTTTTATTAACGTTTTAAAGGATGTTAAAAGAAAAAAAAATTATTCAGTATTTTCTTACTAAGTAAGTAAGATTAATGTTTAAGAAACAATGTTTAAAAAAGTTAAGTGACTGCCCGAAAAGGTGGGTCGTCACACGTCCAACGCTTTCTCAGGAAGTTTAGAAATCCAATCCGTCACAATGTACGGAATATGTGATTTACTATATTATGCAGGAACAATTCAAATTTAAATTAGAATAATATTATTCAAATAATTATCTAAATTTAATAATTTTGAGTAACTATCATTTGTTCAAATACAATTAGGATTTAAATTAGTTATTCAAATACCAAATTTCAAAAAAAAAATAATTATTTCAAAATCTCAGTCATCAATTTGAGTAATTATTTTCTAAAATTTATTAAATAATTAATTATCCATATAATAGCAAAATATATCACCAACTACAGTAGGCTTACACCTACTGACAATCTCATCCCAAATTATGTATGATGCAACCTATGAGGCCCAATTGTCCGATTCGCATGTTCCTCTGTCTTTTAAGTGATAACCTCTATTTTCCCAATCTATCATGAAGGAATTAATAAGTTAGCATTGGGACCCAATAAACATATATTATCAAGCACCAATAATAACAGATAAATTAAACCCCAATTAATTTTTGTTTAATTACTAACTTAGGTGTCACCCCACTATAAACCCAAACCTACACTCTTGATAATATACCCTTTTACAAGACTCCAATTAATTTTTCCCATGACCTCTCATTTAATGATGCCTGGTATTCTCATATACTTGTTGGCCAATGCATTGGATGATTTCTTGACATTAATTACATTACATTGAGCTACATTTGATTATATTAATAGCGTGCATCGTATTTAAAAGTGTATTTTATGTGATTTATATTTATTGTATAGCTAAAAATCTTGGGATTTATAAAAAAAGATTTGGTAAAAGAAAAGATGAAAAGTACATTCTAATAATAGTTGGTATGCAAATATATTTGATGAGTTGAAAATAGAAGCTTAGAGATGCTTTTAAGGCAAGTTATAGTAGAAAATACCATTTTATGTAGAGTAAAGTTAAGTTAGTGTTTGGAATAATAGGTCAAGGAAACTTTATTTAAGGCAAGAAACTTTTTAGAATGATATTATGATTAAAACAAGGTCACTTATAAAAAAAAAAAAAGGCATGTGCTTTAGTGTACTTTAGAACCTTAAGTAAATCTTTTTAGTATTCAAGTTTTCGAACACAATTAGGGTTTGAACAAGTTGAGATTGAGCAATGAATCTTGTTATTCAATTTTTGAGTGTGTTTGAAAGAGTTTTACAAAGTTTGATCAAGTTTTTTTTTTTTTTTTGAAAAACTATCAAAGTTTAGAAACTAGTAATTTTGATATACCAAAATTTTGGTTTGAGCAAGTACACCTAAGTTAGTATGTCAAATGAGTAGTAATGACCTAGCTTTCATTTTGGATTGTGTAAGTGTTTTAGACACAAATTGGCAGGTGAGTTGGTTGCTAAAGAGAGACACTAATCAATCAAATAAGAGAGTATTTAAGTAATAAGCAAAAGAGAGATGTGGGCTTGGTACTTTAAAAGGATTAAGCAAGAAATAAGAGAGTATTTAAGTAATAAGCAAAAGAGAGATGTGGGCTTGGTACTTTAAAAGGATTAAGCAAGAAGGTGAGTTCATTTTCAGCCCTTTTCTTCCTTATTTTGACCCTTCTCTAAAGAAAAACTTCATTTTTAGCTAGGGTTCAAGAACATAAGGCCATTGCCAAGTATTTTGATCAAGGTACTAGTAGTGAGAAGCGAGAAAAACTGAAAATGGCTCAAGGTAGGCTTGTTTTAAAGCTATCAGTTTTCAATCCTTTGAAGTTGGGTTGCATATATATTCTGAACCTTTTGGGGTTTTCCATGGTTAATCTAAAGTGCTTAAAAGGATCTTAAGGCTTGGTTTAATCTTTTGGAAGTGGAGAAAATGGAATTGGAGGTGGAGAGTCCAAGTTACGACACCAAGGTAATCACTTTATAATTTTTCTTAGTTTCCTTTATAGTTCTTGTAAATTAATTGTTTTTTAGTTATTCCCAGTGAATTTTGAATGTTTATTAAGGCTAGGAATCATTAGAAAATAAAAAAAGATCTAGCGGTTTATAGGAAAAGTGTTAGAATCATGTGAATTTTGGTCTAGTGGTCACATGCATCGGTATGGTGTAAGGCCCGTAAGACACAAATAGCATTATTGGTTTAATTATAACTGGTTATGAACAATTTTTTTATGAGACACAAAATTTGCACTTGCTGCACGTAGGGTCGTCATGTTTGTTCATGTTGTAAAGAACCCTAGTAGGCAGCCACCACCTCAACCTTGATTGGATGGACTGGTTGACTTAGCATGTAAAGATGGAGGTCCGGTTGTGGATACCTCTAATATGCCTTCTATGTTTCTGCATTTTACGAAATGCTTTCTGAAAACTCTAATATGATTGCTTGTGATATTTATGACTACTTTGTTCGACTCACTTTATTTTGTTTCGTATATGTTAGAGTAACATAGCATATCCTAACCAGTATCTTCTCGCCTGTTCCAAAACTATGATATGATGGTATATTTTAAACTCTGCACCAAGACGTGTTCTATTTCCTTTAAAAAAGCAGTTGCCTTTCATTTTTATAATATTATTAAGTCGTGAAAGTTTTTACGAGTTTATTTAATTATTAATATTAAAAAATTTCTAAAGTTTTAGTAACTCAGACTATGTTGAAATTATGTAAATCTAATTTCTAAACAAGTTAGAATATGATAGCTCGAAAAGTTAGGTTGTCACATATTACAAGTTCATGATTTAGATTTGTGATAAAATCTATCAACAATGCATTTTTTTAATTTTACTGATAAATACATCAAATGGTAAACTTTTCTTTTATTGCTAGAAAAGTACTAAAGTTTTATTTTAGCTAACACCCTTTTAAGTGTCTTATTTAAAGGTAAAATTGACATTATTGTACTAAAGTGCTGACCAAATCCGTTAACAGTGTCAGATTTGCAACAAAATCAAATTGTAAAGCATCAAACTTTGTTTTAATTATAATAATAGCATATAGCAGTTATAATTAATTGTGGTAATTGCTCAGGTGATAGATAATATCATTTTGGTACAATATTTTATGGTATCCTTATGTTTTAAAAATATCATCTTCATGCATGAAGCCCTTTCTTCATAAAATATCTTTCATACCTATTTATCCTGTTTCATTTAATTATATTTGAAATGGTTACTGGTAAATATTATTTTATGTCTAAATATGAATAAATGTTTTTTCAGTCTTTGTTGCAATTTCGACCATTTAATGAAAAAGGTTAAAAGGATGTTCATGCACGGAAATTGGCTTGAACATGTCAAAATGTTTTTTTTTTAATTAATAATAATGGACCCTAAAATTTAAGGTCTCTCTCATTTTGCCTTATGAATTTTAAAAATCGCCACCTTGCCCTCTGAATTTCAAAACTCCTTATTTTGCTTCTTGAACTTTAAACATCATGATGTTGCCCCTTGAACTTTTAAAGTTCTTCACTTTGCTCCGTAAACCTCCATTTTTTTTTTTTCAAATGGATGAAACTAAGCCTACATGATTTACACATGGGAGTGATAAAATCTTGTTTTTTCCTTTTTAGCACTTGTATATGCTAGACATTAGACAACTACAGTATACAACCATCGTCTAAAGTTAAGATGACAGTCAACTAAATCGTCGTTTAATCCAACAATGTAATAGCTGTGCACATTAGATAGTGGTTATAAAGTGTCATCTAATGTCCACTTCGGCAACAAAAAGCGTATATTGTTAGACTTTAGATGATGATTTATGCTTAGAAACGTCATGTAGCATAAATTTTGGACGACGGTTTCACCTATAAAATGTCGTCTATCTGGACAAAATATGACTGGGTTTTATTTCCTTTGCCCATGGGTGACCTTCTCATGTTCAATTTGTTTTCATCTATGACGGCTAGCCCCACTCAAGCCCCCATGAAGTCGTAGTTCACCCCCGGCATAATTGGCTCTTATTGTGGTCCCACAGTGGCGTTATGTGTCGTCGTCCCACTGTGTTGCCCCACTCATCCGTACTGTCCCCTCTATGACCCATTGGTCCCTCAGGGTTTTATTTCGCATCCCTCATGGTTCGAACCTCAAACCTCCGTTAAGAGGTTCTTATTTCCGTCATGAGTACCAATTGAGCTACTCATGAAGGAAATAAGAACCTCTTAACGGAGGTTTGAGGTTCGAACCATGAGGGACGCAAAATAAAACCCTAAGGGACCAGTGGTTCCTAGAGGGGACAGTACGGATGAGTGGGGCAACACAGTGGGACGGCGACAAGTAACGCCAC